>JANBXA010000651.1:124202500-124727500 GCA_030556225.1 Cricetiscus sungorus
CCTGCGGGCCAGAAGCAACATGTTTAAAGGATCCTAATTAAAACTGCATGAAGAAGATCTACCCGGTGTCGAGTCTTCCTTGCTGTCGAGGGCAGGCGCGTACAGAACTTAATTAAAGAAATAATTTCTTACAAACAAATTGACCCTCTTGTTGCCAATATTAGAGAAGAGGGAGAAAAATGTCTTAAACCGTGTGGCTTTGACCTTGAAAAAATTCTGAATCTCAGAAAAAAGGCTCAGAGGAACAGCCTAATGAGGAAAAGGACCTCATGTCCTTTGAGAGTGATACTGAAGATATTAAAAAGACTAACCTACAAACCCAAGATAAAAGTGTAAAAAAAAGACCCACTCTAAAAAGGATTTGGGAGCCAAACCCAAGACTAGAGATTTGGGAGCTAAACCTGTTATGAGCAGTTTTTCTGCCAGCTGGTCTGGTCCCACCGCCTTGCCAGCCCCAAATAATACACAGAGACTCTGTATTTGATATAATGCTGTTGGCCAGTTACTAATTTCTTATCAGCTAGATCTGTCTTAAATATTAACCCATTTCTATTCATATAAGTACTTCCACGTGGTCTCATCTTACTGGAGAGAGGGGCTGGCATTCTTCTCTCTCCGTCCTCCATCTTGAATTTCCTCCCTACTACTTCCTCTGTCCTCCTAGTCTCCTCGTCCTGCCTATCTTCCTTTCCTATTGGCCAACAGTGCTTTATTCATTAACCAATACAAGAAACATATTTACAGAATGGCATCTCCCATCATAAACCAAAAATAAAAAAAATACATCCATCACTAAAAAATTTCACTAGGAACAAATCATCCACGCATGAAGACCTTAGTGATGGGAACTGGGAGGACTCAGAGGAGGAAGCAGCAGTATATCATGAGTCAGACTGGCCTTCATTAAAACAACGGCCTCTGCCCTATACACCTCCTCCCACAGTTCCTCCTCTAGCTTGCCCAGTCTTAAACCCCCAGAAAGAATTACAGGACAAAATTCAATATCTTAAGGAACAAATTTGCTTAGAAAAATAACACCAAGAATTAATTGCCCAATTAGAAAGTTTAAAGACTGGCAAATCCTCCGAGACTTCTCAAAACACCATCAGGCCACCCCTTAAAGGGGCTGCCCTCAGGATGTCTCTTAGACATCAGCAACAGACAGAGCCGAAGAATGTAACTGCCTTCCCAGTCTCTGAAACAACATATGCACAAGGGGGTGTGTGGCAACATCATACGGGTTCCAAAGGCATGGAAATAGCAATAAAATCATACTCCAAGCTGTCTTAACAGCTTGCTAATGATTACAGACCATCTACAGGTCAGTCTAGGTCCTTCAGGACCAAGTTGACAATCTAGCAGAGGTGGTCCTACAAAATAGAAGAGGGCTAGACTTGCTCACTGCCGACAAGGGAGGCATTTGTTTGACTTTACAGGAAAAATGTTGCTTTTATGCTAACAAATCTGGAATAGTTTGAGATAGAATCAAGAAACATCAAGAAGAGCTAGAGAAGCGTTGCAAAGAGCTGTTTGATCAACTCATTTGGAGCACCTAAAAGGGACTCCTGCCTTACCTCCTTCCCCTGCTAGGTCCCCTGCTTGGCTTACTAGTTCTTTTATCGATAGAACCTTTTCTGCTTAACAAATTGATGGCCTTCATTAAAAATCAAATTGATGCTATAAAAATGCAACCCATACAGGTGCATTATCATCACCTTGATATGGCCGATATGGGAGACAACTATGATGAATATGATGAACTCTAGCCATTATTCGTTTAAAGAGACTTGATCAGAGTACTGTCTTGTCTCCATCTCTCACATCTCTTGTCTCTTAATTCTCACTCCCTCCCTCAGGTCCCTGTCGACTGACCCCATTTATTTATTTTATATCCTGACTGCAGTTTCACCTCCCTCCTCTCTTCCAAGCCCCTCCCACCCACCTCCTGCTCCCCACATCCACTCCATCTCTATCTCTTTCAGAAAAGAACAGGCATTTTCATAATTGAGATTCCTTCCTTTCAAATGACCTTAGCTTATGATAAGTTGACATAAAACTAGCCAGCACACTTTTATGTGCCTCTATGGAAAAAAAAACACATTTTTCCTTAAATGGCTTATCCTTGTGATTGTATATAGCTTGAACTCATGAGAACTTTATTCATGCAATTTCTCTTAACCCTCAGCATATACATAGTTTGATGCTCCAAATAAAGTTGGCTATTGCAGAAGATTTTACTCCACCTGATTTTTCAGCCTCATTCTCCCAGGTATCAATTACTGCCTCCAGACAGGGGTACTTACCATGTCTCCAATGTCTTTTTCTATAGCTTTTTCAGCTTTCCTTTCATCACAACACTAATGTGGTCATTTTACCATGTCAAGTATAATTTTTTAATATATTTATTATTTTTTCTTATTTTACATGTAGATCCCAGTTTCCTCTCCCTCACTCCCTCCCACCTTCTCATATCCCCTAACTTCCCATCCCATCCCCCCCACACTCCACAGGGAGGGTGATACCTTCCATGAGGGATCATCAAAATCTGTTCAGTCATTTGGAGTAGGGACTAGGCTCTCCATCCTGCCTCTAGGCTCAGGGAGTATCCCTCCATGGGGAATGTGCTCCCAAAGTCCTTTCATGCACCAGGGATACATCCTAGTTCCACTGTCAGAGGTCCCTTAGACTTCTCAAGCCTTCTGAGACCCACGTACAGGAGGTCTGAGTCGGTCCTATGCTGGTTTCCCAGCTATCAGTCTGGGGGTTCATGAGCTTCCCCTTGTTCAGGTCAAGTCAAGCAGAAATCTTAATTCTGGGGGCATAGCTTACTGGCAGAGCACTGCCTACCTATGTGCAAGACCATGGGCTTGAATCTCAAGATTCCAAAAACTGGTTCGTTTGCTTTCCCTTATATGCTCACGCTTCTGTCGCTTTCTTGTTTGGAGAACATTTAACCATTCTTTGGGGGTAGGTTTTCAGGAAGAGAGTTTTCTTTCACTTGAAATTCCCCTGCTTTGCCCTTCATTCTTACCTACTTTATAGCTACACACCATCCAAGCTGATAGTTCTTTCGACAACTTACAGGGGAATACACCGACATTCTAGTGTTTCCTTTGTGTATGCTATCTTTCTGTTCCCATCTCTTACAAGGAATGCTTTCTGATCTTAGTTTTCAGAAGTTTAGTATCAATTTATTTTGATTTGTCCTCTTGTTTCTATGTTTATATGTCTTATCAAAGTTGGAAGGTTTTCAGACCTTATTTCTCCAAACATTTCTTTTTCAGCCATGTTCTTTATCTTTTCATTCTGAGGCTCTAATGACATAAATATTAAAAAACTAAAAAGAAAACATAAATGTTCATTGTTATTTTTGTAACAAGGTCTGGCTGTCTAACCCAACCTGCCCTAGAACTTGCTGTAAGGTTCAGTATAACCTTGGCTTCTCGGCATTGGAATTATAGCTGTGCACCACCATACTTGGTTTAGAAATTTGGTTATAATCCCAAAGATCCCTGGGATTCTGATCTTTTTTTTTCAGCAGTGCTTTAAGGTAATTTACATTCTTCACTAACAAACAAGGAAGATTGAAAGCAAATAAGATAGGGATAGGATTATAGCTCAGTGGTAGAGTGGAGTACTTTCTAGCATGGATGAAGACCTGGTTTAATCCCCAGTACCAGGGTGGTATAGAGAGATGAGATGAGAGTATAAATCAGATATGGAGCATTTGCTTACACGAATGAGGCCTTGTCATACTTAGCTTCAGCTGCCAACATGACCCAAACCTACAGCAACCTGGAAGAGAACCTCAACTGAGGGATTGCCTATATAAGATTGACTTGTAGTCATAACTGCAAGATGTTTTACTTAATTGTTAATTGGTCAATTGTTTTTAGACTTTAAAGAATTGTTTTGTCTGGTACACTGGAGCTCACCTACCCTGCTGTAATGGACTATGGGGTCTTTTGAAGTTGGATTAAATGCATTGTTTTTAGATTTTTTTTGAGACAGGGTTTCTCTGTGAAACAGTCCTAACTATTTTGGAACTCACTCTGTAGACCAGGTTGGCCTCCAACTCACAGAGATCTGCCTGCCCCTGCCTCCTGAGTGCTGAGCTAAATTGATGTGAGATGTCATTCTGTAAATATGTGTCTCTTATTGGTTAATGAATAAAGCACTGTTAACCAATAGGAAAGAAAGATAGGCAGGACTAGGAGACAAGGAGGTTTCAGGAGAGGAAGGAGGAGAGTCAAAATGTAAGACCAAGAGAGCAAAGGACTGGACCCTCTCTCCAGTAAGCCAAGACCATGTGGAAATTCTTTGATTGATAGAAATAGGCTAATATTTAAGACAGAGCTAGCCAATAAAAAACTAGTAACTGGCCAACAGCTTTATATCTAACACAGTATCTCAGTGTGTTATTTGGGGCTGGCGTGGCTGTGAGACCAGGCTGGCAGGAAAACATTGCTTGTAACACTAAATCAGTTTTCATTATGATTATTTTACAAGCTTGTGGGGGCCAGGGAGTGAAATGTGACATTTTGAATGTAACTGGGCCCTATAAGCTCATAAGGAGTTGCATTACTGGGAGGTGTGGTCTCCTTGAAGGACAGAGGACTTATCCCACTGTCATCCCATCTCTAGGCAGGTGGCTCTACGCTTCATAAGAAGGCTCAGCAATACACAGAGAGACAGCCAATAAGAACATTCCCTCTATGGTTTCTTCTTCAAGATTCATTCTTGGTTTCCCTTGATGATAGATTGTGAACTGGATGTGTAAGCAAAATAAATCCTTTCTTCACCGAGTTGATTTTGGTCAGAATTTTATTACAACGGAAAGCAAACTAGAACAGGCCTTGGCTGTTCAATCCCAAATACCAGGAAAAAAAACTGTTACCACAGGAGATACTACCTCAACATCATAGGACAGTAACTATCCAAAAAAAAAAAAAAAAAAAACTGAGGGGCTGGGACAATGACTCATTTGCAGTGCTTGCTATGCAAGATTGAAGACCTGTGCAAAATCCCTAGGGTTTTCTGGCCAGCAAGTCTAGCAGAATGGGTGAACTCCAATGTTATAAAGTCAGTCAACCAGACACACACAGACACTCTTAAAACCTAAAAGACAGTCTTTATCACTGGCCAGCAACTACACCCACCAACAGGGGAGTGAGAATAGGGATAGCTTACTTCACATGTGGAATCTGGATTTAAGTGACCCTCATCCTCCTCTCTGTTATAGATGAATACCTAGGATATACACAGGATGCAAAAAAAGTAGGGTCTCCTCCAGTGCAAACAATTCAGACAATACATACTTGATTAGGGCATTAGTGAAAGCAAGCCAGGTAGTCATGGGACCTAGAAATACACTCATTTGTCAATTCTGGGATTAACCAGCAATGTATGGCTACAGGAATCTGTATAGGGGAAACTATCATGGGGTATCTTGCTGACATTAAGCAGGCACCCTTTTCTTGGAGGTCTCCCAAAACCTTAAGTTGGTCCTATTTATAGTTTTCAGGATTGGAAGTGGAGATTATTGTTTGATTAGTTCAAATCTCAATATAGTATGAGAGTTTGGGGTCCAGATGCATCCAGCAGTCCTGGTTGAGAATGAGTTAAGAACTGGTTGAGAATCAGCTTAAGAACTGATACACTCCTTCCACTATTCTGAACATGAAGGTTCTGGCTTCTCAAGCTTCCTGGACATTTACCCCAGTAGTTAACAAATGAATTTCTGGAGAAATTGGAGTTTGTGGCCTTACTACCTTAGGAGGCTCATGTTCTGGGGATACCAATATGGGGCAATGTCTTAGTTAGTGTTTCTGTTGATGTGAAGAGACACCATGACCACAGCAACTTTTATTAAGGAAACATTTAATTGGAAGGCTTAGAGTTCAGGAGTTCAGACTATTATCATCGTGGTGGGACATGGTGATGTACAGGCAGACATGGTGCTGAAGAAAGAGCTGAGAGTTCTGCATCTTGGTCTGAAGGCAGCAGAAGTGGTCTGTATCCTCACCGAGATAGCTTGAATATAGGAAATCTCAAAACCATCCCCACAGTGACACATTTCCCTGCAATAAGGCCACACATACTAATAGTGCTACTCCCTATGAGTTTATGGTAGCCAATTACGTTCAAACTACCACAGACTGTTTGAGACAGTGGGCCCAATAACCCTGGGTGTAGATTTCCTTTGGATAGTAAATTTACTGCATGGGTCTTGACCATTTACATACAAACTGATTCCCCAGGCCCTGCCAATTACCTAGTAATGACTTTCAGTTTCCTGTCAGGCCCTAACTTTTATAGATTTGGGATTGCATTGCCTCAACTAACAAAATTATAGGCATTGGTTTTCTCTCTAGGACTAAGACCAGGTCAGTGTGCCCCTAGAAGGACATGGTTTAACAACTCCACTGAGCACAATGGTATTTGGCCAGCACTTGGTAGTTTGAGGGACATAGTGTTGGGTAAATCAGAGCCCCATTCCCCAAAAGTGGGCCCACCGCCCCAGTAGCATGCTCCTTTGTGACCTCTTTTTCCAGTTGCCTCTGTATGTACTATTTTACAGAAGTCCACCTTGAAGGTAGGTTGGGTCTCAATGGATAGATTGGATATGAGTTCCCCAGTTCCAGTCTTTCTTAATTCCCATACCCAGAGTAGGGATTATGGACCTTTCCAACATGGAGAAGACAAAATAGGACAATCATAGTCATGGGACATGTGTCATTCTTATCTTTAGTGGATCAGAGGACTTGGTGACAACCATCTGTTGTCCTCTGTAGCCTCCTTCAACTGGGTGTGGTAAATCTACAGACTGACACCAGCAATACTACTCTGGAGTAGTGCAGACCACAGAGTGTGGGCCATTCTACATTGGCTCCAGGCTGGAAATTTTGAGAGGCTCAGACATGGTCAAGGGCACAGCCTATGCTATCTGATGAATAGTCTTCTGGGTCTGTTGCAGGGTCTGTAAGGAGTCATGAAGGGAATGGTTATTAATTTCTGCCTATGGGCATCTCTTAGCTTAGGGAGAAGAGGGAGAAGTCTTCCAAACTTAATTTCAAATGGGTGATACATTCTCAATATGGGGTGTATGTGGCCTTTAGGAAAGCAAAATGTAGGAGGTTAGTTCAATTTTTACTGGCCTCAAGGACATATTTAGTTAAAGTCTCCTTTAAGGTCTAGTCATCCTTTCTATCCTACTTAACCTCTTTGGCCTATAAACACATTGCATTTTCCAATCAATATTTAGAACCTTTGCCACATTTTGAGAAACTCTAGCCATGAAGGCCAGGCCACTGTCAGACCCCACAGAGAGGGGCAACCCAAGGCTAAGAATTAACTCTTCAAAGAGTTTCTTGGTGACTACTGAGGCTGTCTCCATTTGGGTAGAATAGGTTTCCACCCATCCAGAGAAAACTAACAATACTCACAGTCAATAACCATGGATTTTATATCTGTAAAGTCTACTCCTCAACATTTCCTAGGGCGATGCATGGGACACAGGTCCTTTGGGGGCTCTTAATCATCTTTTGGGCTTTACTTGTGCAAAGTGATACATCTAGACACAATGGCTTTAACAAGATTGTCTAGTTGACTGGGCTTGAGTAACTCAGCAGTTTTAGTAGCCCCCAGATAGGCAGCCTGAGTTTGGCAGCCATCTTGTCTTCGAAAGGCAACATAGAGTCTTCCGCCCAGCAAGAACCACCACCCATTTGCCTTCTATTTAATCCTCCCTTTTTACCCACTTGTTTCTTCCTGTGAGTAGGTTGGGTACAGAAGCAATTCAGGGTCAGGCAGGGTAACCAAGATCTGGAGGGGCCACACTAGTTCTAGTACTGCCTTAAAGACAGCCAAGTCATCTGTCCTAGTTAGTCCCTTGGACCTCTGGAGATTTCCCGTTGTGATGCCCTTTGCAGTAGACAATGGCTACCTCTTTTGCCACCCATTATGACCTCTAGTAGAGCCAGGGTTTCTTCTTTGTTTTTGATTTTCTTTCCAGCCATGGTGGTTTGAATAGGAATGGCCCCTATGGGCTCATATATTTGGATACTTACTCATTAGGGAGGGACACCGCAAATGTTACAGCTCTAGAGGGAAAGTACCCTGACTATTGGATACCTGTAAGTGTTAAAGTTCTGGAAGGAAAGGTACACTGACTATCAGAAGTCAGGAAATGCCTACAGTTATGAAGGGGAGATATCCTGGATAGGTGCAGTGTGAGGAAAAAAGGTAACCTGACTTGTTAGGAAGTCAGGCTATACCTGAAGCTGGATTCTGGTAGGGGGTGGTCTCCCCGCAGGTTGTGGCAATCCTTCTCCACGAGAGAGAGAGAGAGAGAGAGAGAGAGAGAGAGAGAGAGAGAGAGAGGAAGAAGGGGAGGGGGAGAGGGAGGGGAGAGAGGGAGAGGGGGAGGGGGAGGGGGAGAGGGAGAGAGAGAGAGAGAGAGAGAGAGAGAGAGAGAGAGAGAGAGAGAGAGAGAGAGAGAGAGAGAGAGAGAGAGAAGCTACTACAGCTGATCTCTGTTCCACTAGGGAATTTCCCAGCATAGAGGTCTGTTCTCAGTGCTGGCCCACGTTGTTTCTTTTCTGCTTCACTCTGCTGAGGTGGAAACCCCTGCAGAAATGTAGCAACAGTGAAAAGTTGTTTCTTCTGCTGTGCTCCCCTAAGGGGGGGGTGGTTCCAGCAGAGGTGTCAGTTGCTTTTCTGCTCTGCTTCATCAGAGAGTTCTCCAGCAGAGACTCCCAGCAAAGAAGGTCTCCACCCAACACTCTTTCAAGAGATTTGTTTGGGAAGGAGAAATCCAGGAGAGTGCCTGGCTCTGCCAGGGTGGAGAAGGCCAGCTGCCAACTGAACAGGCACAGGATTTATATAGAAATTCTTAGGGTTGGAGTGTTAGTGGGCCATACTGATATTAATAAAAGCACTGAAAGACAGTGGTTATGAGAGCAATGTAGATTATGATAGCCTAGCTCAAGAGGTTTCAGAGGAGAAGACTATGAGTAACTAGCCTAGATCAAAATATCTTGTGATGTTTTTGACCAAAAAAAAAAAATTATCTGCTTTCTGCCCTTGTCCAAACATTCTGACAGAGGATAAATTGAAGAGTTTTGAATTAATAGTATTGCCAGAGTAGATTTTAAGTCAATCTAGCACTGACTAGGTAATGTGGTTATTAATGATCTCACATATGCAGATCCATAATAAAAGGGAGTAAGGAAAATACAAAATGTACAGTTTGAGAAGAACAAAAAAAGCACCAGGAAATGTAATGGATCTTTAATCCCAGCCTTTAATCCAAGCACTCAGGAGGCAGAGGCAGGTGGATCTCTGTGAGTTCAAGGACAGCCTGGTCTACAGAGCAAGTTCCAGGACATGGAGGGATACAGACAGAAACCCTGTATCAAAAACAAAAACAAACAAAAAAGGCCTTCTTTTAGCTCTACAGCTACATACATTTGTTTCTCTGGCTGAAGGAGATTTAGGAGGGTGTAGGGTTGAGAACCATGTAATGGATGGTCTCTACCCCTTTGTTGACTTCTTTGAGATCCTGCACTAGTCAGTAGTCCTTGGTGACCAGTTTTAGACCTGGGATCATGGAGTGGTTCAAGGGGAGTGTCAGGACACAAGGATCCCTCTTTCCCATAGCCTGTTAATGTGCTTGACAATCCTATACTTGCCTTCCCAGATCATAGAATACTGGGTCAAACAGTACTTAGTAATTGGATGACAATTAATGCTTGGTGGGTAGACAATCCTGGTGGGTTATTCTAAGCCCAGACTCCAGTGTACTACTTTAGCAAAACCTACAGGTATCCAAAGTTTAAGTGTCATTTTTCAAGTGTCACACTGAGTTGAAGAAGGTATTCCTCCATCTGTGCACATAACAAGAATACAGGTTTGGACTGAGTAGGATTCAAAGTAAGACCAGTGCTTACTTTGATGAGCCAGGGTCTCCTGATGAGATCCATGGGAATTAAAATCAGGCCAGTTAGAGGGGTCTCCTCAAAAATGAGACTGAGACAAGTTTATTGCAAGTAATTAGACTTTTTATACCCTTATCAGAAACAGAATATAATGGTGATTTCCAGGAAGAATACAAATATAGTTGCCCACATATGATGATGTTTGAAAGCTAAACAGTATATAAAGATTATGTGCAAGACTAATTGTTCTATCAAGCTTCTATACACTTTGCTGACTTCTATGGAGCACGTAGATAAACAGCCTCAAAGCTCCACTGCCTAAGGGGGTGCCTTGGTTTCTCAGGAGTGCCCCAGGAGCCGTGGACTCTAATCTGAAAATCCTATGATACACGCCTCTCAAGGCAGCTAAACCAGACCAACTCCATTACTCCCTGCAGGTAATGGCCTCCCCCAAAGAATATAGTTGCCCATACCTTTTGCAATAAGTCTCTCCCAGTGAAGGGATAATGTAATCTGGCATAACTAAGAAGGAGTGGATCACAAGACCATGTCCCAAGCCCAGCGTATGGGAGGCCATCCAGGAAGAGAACAATCTGTCCAGCTGTCCATTGGATGGTCATCCATTGAGACATCACTGTCTGAGCTGCTGTCAGGACAGAATTGGATGCTCCCAACTAGACCCAAAATTTAACAGATTTGCCCCCTACCTTTCATCTTATCCTGGGCTCCTGGGGATGGAATGGAGCCCTGGGTCTGTAAATTCTTGCCTCTTCCAATTGGGCAATTTTTCCAGTGTCCCTTTTGCATGCAATAAGCACACTGGTCCTTCTCTAGCCTCTTCTTTTGTAGGAGATTCTGGCTCCTCCCTCTGGAGTCTCTCTTATGGGTCTCCCTGAGCTGCCACTACTGCTCCAGTATATCTTTTACTCTGTTTTCCTTCTACAGTCGTGGTTATTATGAAACTTCTGAGCACCCTCCAATAAAACTGGGACAATTCATCCCTCAACCCTTCTAACATCTGAAGTGTCGGGCTATGCTGGCTAAAGTTATGTCAACCGGAAACAAACTATAGTCATCTGAGAAGAAGAAACCTTAACTGAGAAAATGTCTCCATAACATAGGGCTGTGGGCCAGCCTGTAGAGCATTTTCTTAATTAGCCTTTCTTACTTCTTCTTAATTAAATGAGGGAGGGCCTGACCCATTGTGAGTTATCCCTGGGATGGTGACCCTGAGTTTTGTAAGAAAACTGGCTGAGCAAGCCATATGTGGCAAGCCATTAAGCAACACTCCTTCATGACCTCTGCATCTGCTCCTTCATCCAGATTCTGGCCCTGTTTAAGTTCCTGTCCTGGCTTCCACTGATGATGAACAGTGATGTAGAAGTACAAGTGAATAAGCCCTTTCCTTATCAACATGCTTTTGGTCATGGTATTACCACATAGCAATAATAACCCTAAGACACAAGATGACTGCGTAACAAAAGCAATATTGGCTGCTCACTGATTTTCTGGTGCATCTGGGTCTATGGGGGTAAATTGGATAAACCTTGCAGAGGATCTCCAGGAACCCAGCACATGATTCTTGGTGCTCCTTGATGACCTTATTCACTTTAGACGGATTGGTGAATTTTCTAGCAGCTGTCTTCAATCCTCCTAAAAGGGCCTGTCAAAAGTTGTCCAGAGCCACCTCCTTGTCTTGGTCAGCATTAGGGTCCCAGTCTGGTTGGACAGAGAGGAAATTCTGCTCTAACTGGCTGCACTGCCTGACAATAATCCCCTTCCTGGCCCACAGGTGGCTTTCCTATTCTTGAGCTAACTTCTGACCCATCCCTGAGAGTACAGAAGATGGCCAGGAGCTGTTAGCATCCTCCTGGGTTGGCTGGTGAGTGTAAGTGTGTTTGAAGAGGCTAATGAGAGCCGGGGATTTTCCAGAAAATGGTAGGTTCTGAGTTTTCCAATCATACAGATCATTGGTTGAAAGGTGTCATAAACCATGAAAGAGGAAGAAGAGGGAACCTTTAGGTTTTGGGTTCACTGGGGCCTCCTACCTTAGAGTTTTCTTTTTTCTTTCTTTTTTCTTTCTTTCTTTCTCCCCTCCCCCCCCCCCGGCTTTTCAAGACAGGGTTTCTCTGTATTGCTTTGGAGCCTGTCCTGGAACTAGAACTAGCTCTGTAGACAGGCTGGCCTCAAACTCACAGAGATCCCCCTGCCTCTGCCTCCTGAGCGCTGGGACTAAAGGCGAGTGCCACCAACACCTGGCCTACTTGGGATTTTCTATTGCTGTGAAAGGACATGATCATGGCTACTCTTAAAAAGGAAACATTTGATTGATAGGGCTTGCAGTTTCAGGAGTTCAGTTCGTCATCATGGCAAGGAGCATAGCAGCACGCAGGCAGACATGGTGCTGGAGGAGGAGCTGAGAGTCCTACATTTTGTAAGCAACAAGAAGTTGACTGAACAGTCACACTAAGGGAAACTTGGGCAAAAGCCATCTCAAAGCCTACCCCCACAGTGACACACCTCCTCTGGCAAGGCCACACCTCCTAATAGCAGCACTCCCTTTGGGGACCACTTTCTTTCAAACCACCACGGTGGGAGTATGGGGGCTACTTTTGCCCAAGGGAAATTCTACCCTGAGCCCTGATAGCAAGGACCACTCCATGTGTGTAGAGGAGGGAGGGGCAGAGGTAGAAGAGACTACCTTCTCTCCACAGGACACTATTTCCATCTCCCCAGATTCAGGGGGCTGGAAGTGGCTGGGACATATGGAGGGGGAAAGTCAGTTTCTTCTTTTAGCAAGACTGAGAGAACAAGCAGAGGCTTATGTTTCTCTGGTCAACCCAGCAGAATCAAGAGGATTTGAGTTCCCGGCAAGAGGGCACCAGTCTTAAGCCAAGACTGTGAATCTTGCACCAAAGAAAGTCATTGATCAATATAGGGAAATTCCAGTTTGCCTGAACCATGGAAGGGTCCAGAAATCTATCATTGGACCATCTGACTCCAAAAGAGGGTCAGTCTTCAGAGACAATCCAGAGTTTCCTGGGAGAGAGGCCAACACCATACCTGTCCACACCAACCTTCATTAAAGTTTGAGTATTTGGTTTGGTTGGGTTTGAGGAGGTTGGGTTTTTGTTTTTTTTTTTTTTTATTTTTTGAGACAGGGTTTTTCTGTGTAGCCTTGGCTGTCCTGGAACTCACTTTGTAGATTAGGCTGGACTTGAACTCATAGAGATCTGCCTGCCTCAGCCTCACACATGCTAGGATTAAAGGTGTGTGCCACCACTTCAATGGCATCTTGTGACTGCTCATTCCCTCTCCCATCACAGCTCTTTTCTCCCAGCCAACAGAATTGACAAAAACACATGCAGAGACACTCACAGGCAACAATAAAGACAACCACATCGCCCACCACACAGACTTAAACACAAGGATCCAATGACATCTCTCCAGGATCCTAGACACTGGAATTTGGGCTGCATTCAGTCTTCCTTACATGTCCTAGCCAAAAAGAACCATAAACAGACTCCCCTCTGGAGGAGGCAGATTCAGGTGAGCCTCTGGGGCAGCAGGAGTATAGACAGGAGATCTTTATGAGGTCCTGGAACATTTCAGAGTGCTCATCACTTAGGAACTGTCACCCCAGAGGAGGTTTGAGCCCCCTGGTGTCTCAGTGTCTCTGTGGATATCTCTGGTGCCTTCGTAATGTTACAAGGTAAGGCTACCAGGGAATACATGTGGAAACGTTTAAAGCCAAAAAGAAAGCCTTTATGGATGGCCAGTAGCCACACATGGAACTCACCCAAGCCTTACAGCCCTCAAACCTCACAGTTGTCTTTCCTTCGCAGAAACCACTGGTTGATACACCTCAGTTAGAAAGAACAATTAGCTAGATTTTGGTGGTACACTCCTTTAATCCCAGCACTTGGGAGGTAGAGTTCAAGGCCAGCCTGATCTACAGCGTAAGTTCAGGACAGCCAGGGCTACACAGAGAAACCTGTCTCAAAAAACAAAAAAGAAGGAAGGAAGAAAAAAAGAAAGAAAGAAAGAAAGAGAAAGAGGGGGAGGGAAGAAAGAAACAAAGAAGGAAGGAGGGAGGGAAGAAAGAAAGAAAGAAAGAAAGAAAGAAAGAAAGAAAGAAAGAAAGAGAAAGAGGGGGAGGGAAGAAAGAAACAAAGAAGGAAGGAGGGAGGGAAGAAAGAAAGAAAGAAAGAAAGAAAGAGGAAGAAAGAAAGAAAGAAAGAAAGAACAAAAGAGAAAGAGGGAGGAAGGAAGGAAGGAAGGAAGGAAGGAAGGAAGGAAGGAAGGAAGGAAGGAAGGAACCTGGATCTTGTAACCATGGACTAGGTCTTTGATGTATTAGGCCTTTGTTCCTGTTTTGACAGGTGTTGGAGCCTATGTACTGGATTTTAAGGTGAGAACAATACCTTCAACATGGTGTCAGTTGTGCTAAGGTCTGGGAGCCTATTTTACTAGGTTGAGTTAAGACACCTTGTCTAGAGGACTGGAGAGATGGCTCAGAAGTGAAGAGCACTGGCTGTTCTCTCAGAGGACCTGAGTTCAATTCTCAACACCCCACATTGCAGCTCAGGACTGTGACTCTATTTCCAGGCTCATGCACTTGCACACACATGTGCACACACAAAAGAATTCATATGCTCCCACCCCCATAAAAAGACAAAGGTCACATTAAAAATGTGTTAGTGAGGGAGCTGGGAATTACAGTCAGTGGGTAAGAGAGTTTGCCGTGCAAGCATGAGGACATGAGTTAGAACACCCAAACCCACATAAAAGTTAGGCATGGCTGTAACCCAAACTTTGGGGGAAAGAATGGAGACAGGTGAAATCCTGGTAGCTCACTGACCATCCATCTTAACCAAAATTGTAAGTTCTCAATTCAGTGAGAGATTCTATCTCATTGGAATAAAGCAGAGGGTGATACAGGAAGACATCTGCCATCCTCCTCTGGCCTCTGCATGAATCTGTCCATTAACACACACTCATATGTTCATATATATGAACCACATGAATGTACACACACACACACACACACACACACACACACACACACACACACACACATTTTTTAAGAGCAAATGTGTTAGCCAGGCAGTGGTGGTGCATGCCTTTAGTCCCAGCACTTGGGAGGCAGAGGCAAGCAGATCTCTGTGAGTTTGAAGCCAGTCTGGTCTACAGAGAAACCCTGTCTCTAAAAACCCAAAAAAAGAGAAAGTGGGGGAGAGGAAAAGGAGGGAGGGAGGAAGGAAGGAGGGAGGGAGGGAAGGAAGGGAGGAAAGGAGGGAGGGAAGGAGGGAAGGAGGGAGGAAGGAAGGGAGGAAAGGAGGGAAGGAGGGAGGGACGGAGGAAAGGAGGGAAGGAGGGAAGAAAAACTGTGTTGTGAATATGTGTCACTCTGATTAGTTTAATAACAAAAACTGAACAGCCAATGGCTAGGCAGGATTGTGTGGAGCAGAGAAGATGCTGGGAAGAAGAAAGGCAGAGTCACCAGCCAGATGGAGAGGGAGCAAGACATGCAAGGGGAGAGGTAAAAGCCATGAGTCACATGGCAACACATAGATGAATAGAAATGGTTTAATTTAAGTTAAAGGAGCTAGCATGACAAGCCTAAGCTATAGGCTGAGCTTTTATAATTCATAATGAGTCTCCATGTCGTGAGCTGGCAACCCAAAGAAAAGCCCACCTACAAAAATGTGTTTGTAAGAATGTGGAAGCATTCAAATACTTGTGCACTGTCGGTATGATTATAAAATAGTGGAGCCACTATAGCAATCAGAATGTAGTCCCTGACATAATTAACAATAGAATTACAGGGGCTGGAAAGATGGCTAAGCAGTTGAGTACTCAGTGCTCTTGCAGAATTTGATTTTCAGTACCAACGTGGCAACTCACAACTATCTGTAACTCCAGTTCCAGGAGATTTAACTCCAAGGGCACAGGCACACATGGCACACATACTATGTATGTAAATATTCACATGCAGAAGTATGAATAAAAATAGGGTTGTTGTTTTTTGTTTGTTTTTGTTTTTTGTTTTTGCTTTTTTGAAAGAGGGTCTCTTTACACAGTCCTCCATGTCCTGGAACTCACTCTGTAGACCAGGCTGGCCTCAAACTCACAGAGATCCACCTGCCCCTGCCTCCCAAGTGCTGGGATTAAAGGTGTGTACCACTACACCTAGCATAAGTAAATAAAATTACCATAATGCAGAAGCTCTTTTTC
This sequence comes from Cricetiscus sungorus, assembly GCA_030556225.1. Classification (NCBI taxonomy): domain Eukaryota; kingdom Metazoa; phylum Chordata; class Mammalia; order Rodentia; family Cricetidae; genus Cricetiscus; species Cricetiscus sungorus. The sequence goes on from JANBXA010000651.1 coordinate 124,218,676, forward strand.
TAGGTAGATCCTAAAATAACTGAGCACAGAAATATAAACATGTATCTGTATACCCATGTTCATAGAAGTATATGTTTAGCAAACCTAAACGACCAGTAAGTCCAGATAAATGCTTAAACAAAATGTAACATTTCAGGGAACAAATTATTTTCTTGCATATTCATGTTTTGATTCATGTGTATGTGTCGTTATTTTGATTTACATGTATGTGTCTGAGTGTATCCCGAATATAGGCAGGAGCCCCCAGAGACCAGAAGAAGGCATTAGATCCCCTGGAGCTAAAGCCATAGGAAGCTGTGAATCACCTGACGTGAACAAGGGAACCAAAGTCAAGTCCTCCGGAAGACCATTAAGTGCTCTTAACTGCTTCGCATGGCTCAGGTCCCTGTCTACCCCTCTGTTAAGGAATGAAATTCTGACAACACATGCTATAACATAAATGAACCTCATAGACAGTATGCTCAATGTAAAAAAAAAAATTCACTCAGAAAAGACAGATAGAACTGGGTGTGGTGGCAAACACAAAGCTTAATCCCAACACTTGAGAAGCAGAGGCAGGTGGATGGATCTCAGTGAGCTTGAAGCCAGCCTAGTCGATGTAGGCAGTTCCAGGCCAGCCAGAGAGTTACATAGTGAGACCCAGTCTCAAAACATCAAAAAAAAAAAAAAAAAGGAAGTGGGTGTGGTGACACATTCCTATAATCTCAGCATTTGGAGGTGGGAGTTCAAGACCATCCTTTGCTACCTAAGTTCATGGTTAGCATGGGATCTATGAGACTTTATCTAAAAAAAAAAAAAAAAAAAAAAAACAGTAAATAAACACACAAATATTGTAGTATTCTATCTTTATGATATTCTTAATAAACTCTGTGGAGACAAACAGAACAGTGGTTGCTAGAGCTTAGAAACAGGAGGGGCTGGGCATTCGTAGCACAGGCCTTTAATCCCAGCACTTGGGAGGCAGAGGCAGGCAGATCTCTATGAGTTCGAGGCCAGCCTGGTCTACAGAACTAGTTCCAGGACAACCTCCAATGCAGTACAGAGAAACCCTGCCTTGAAAAAAAAAAGAAAGAGAGGGGTGGAGGGAAATGGGAAGTTGTTATATAATTTGTATAGAGTTACAGTCTTACAAGGTCTTACAAGATAAAGAGTTCTGTAGTGAAGGTCAATGCGTAGCAGCTTGAATATGCCTACTACCACTGAATTGAACCATGGAAAAATGTTAATATACTCAATTTTGTTATGTGTGCTTTACCATAATCAAACAATGTCAGATGTTTAGATGTATTTATTTTGTTTTATATGTTGTGGTGGTTTAAATGAAAATGGCCCCCATAGGCCCATAGGGATTTGTACTATTAGAGTATATGGCCTTGTTGGAGTGGGTATGGCCTCGTTGGAAGACGAATGCTAGTGGGGGTGGCCTTTGATAAAGTCAAGCCCAGTGTCACTCTCCTCCTGCTGTCTACAGATCCAGATGTAGAACTCTCAGCTACCTCTTTGGCATCGTGTCTGCCGCATGCTTCCTGCTGTGATGATAATGGACTAAACCTCTGAACTGTTGTTGGGGACCATCACCATCCTCACAACCTCAGGTCACTGAGATAGAAAATTACTGCCTCCTAAGAAATGAACAGGATGTTCAGCAGAAGATTCCAAGGTACAGGCTTGCAGTTTCACAGCCAGCTGAAGAACAGCTCAGGGCTATCTATCTCTCCTGCAGCAATTTACAGCCAATTACAGGTTAGCTAAACAACTTAGGGCATTCCTTCTCCTGACCTTCTCACTCTGCCTACGTGCCCGTGCCCATACCCTGGTTATGTGCAATCCCACTCACATCCTGCCCACGGTCCTATACAAGCCTCCCCTGAGAAAATAAAATTTGTCAGCTTGATCAGAATACTGTCTTGCTGTCCATTCTTTGTATCCCTTGTCCCCCATTTTCTTCTAGGTGTTCCCCAGTTCGTCACTGACTGCCGCACAGGCCGGGGCAAACTGTAAGCCAGACTCAATTCAATGTTTTCCTTTATAAAAGTTGTCTTGCTCAAGGCCAGGTGGTGGCGCACGCGTTTAATCCCAGCACTTGGGAAGCAGAGGCAAGTGGATCTCTGTGAGTTTGAGACTAGCCTGGTCTACAGAGCTAGTTCCAGGACAGCCTCCAAAGCCACAGAGAAAACCTGTCTAGAAAAAACAAAAATAAAAATAAAACAACAAAAGTTGTCCTGCTCATGGTTTCTCTTCACAGCAAATGAAACCCTATCCAGGGCAGTCAGGACTGTCTCAAAAAACCAAAAAAGCAGCACAAAACTAAATATGAGTGCTTTTGCTGTTGCTTTTGCTGTGTGTGTGTGTGTGTGTGTGTGTGTGTGTGTGTGTGTGTGTATTTACCACACAAGTGCCTGGTGCCTGCAGAAGCCTGAGTATGGAGTCAGATTCCCTGAAACTGGAGTTATAAACGGTTGTGAGGCCAAGACAGCACACTGTAGACTATAAAGCAGCAGGGGCCAACCAATGGTGAAGACAGGTAAATCCATCACCAGAAAAGTGGAAAAGTGACTCCATAGGGCTGAGACCTGCTGATGTAAGAAACTGAGAAATCTAAAGGAATGTCCTGAATGTCCTGAAAGAGCTTGAAACGAGAAACAGGAGTCTGGGAAGCAATCCCTTCCTGTGGAAAGAGATGATGTGAAGGAATGTACATCGTGAAAGCTTGATTTTGTGAGAAGGGAGTATACAGAGAAAACATCCCGCAGTCACAAAGAGAATAAATCCCAGAATCAAACTTCCAACCAAAAACTGGTGCATTCTGCTCTACGGACACGAGAGGGCACTCTTGAATTCAGAACTCTGATCGTTGGCAAATGCTAAAACAGGAAAACAAAACATTCACAAACACACAACACAGCAGGCATCGCAAAACATGAGGAAAATTAAAAATTAAAATCAATAATCTTATTTTTAAAACTAACCATGAAATAGGAAAACTGGAGCACAACACTCCAATCTAAATTAAATAAGATTAACCATAATTTACTGACGCGAGAGAAAAAAATACCAACCAGAACTATAACCCAGAAATTAATAAAAAACTAAAAGAACAAGAACAGGGTTGTCTGAAGTCACAAGACATTGAGGAAAAAAATGAACTCAGAGAAAAAGATGAACAAAATTAAATGTTAGATGTCCTAAGAGATATTTTAATTTAAATATAACTATTGATATTAAAAAAAGAAACAAAAGTAAAATCAAGAAAACAAATCCTTGGAGAACGTGACAGATAAAGCTTCCAAAGAAATGAATGGGATACATTCAAAGTGTTAACATCAGAAAACTTTCTGGAAATAAAACTTGTGTCCGCACATTGAAAAGGTGTTACAGGAACTTATCTGGAATGGCAAATTATGAGGAATATCTTAGAAAATCATTTAAAATTAAAAGAGGCTGGAGAGATGGTTCAGCAATTAAGAGAAACTGAGTTCAGTTCTCGGCACCCAAGACAGTCCACATGTAATATACATTCACACAATCACACAGACATAAATAAAAATAAAACCTCCTTAAATAAAAAATATCCTCCAGGTTTCAAGGGGGGTGGCATTGTAAAAGAGACAAGTATACCTACCTATATTACTACGTAGTCTAATTTTTTTAAATTAAGTCCTGTTGTTGTTGTCAGGCCGGCCATTATTTTCTGGGGCTACGTAAGATGTGCCAAGGATTTCAGTATTTGAAACGCAATTTATGCAAGAAGTGCTTACTTCTTTTTAACGTATAAAAGTAGCCGAGGGTTGCAGCAGCAAAAGGGCTAGAGAGCGCCCGCGGGTCTCGAACCAACCACTCACATGTTCTGTAAGTGGTTGATGGTGGAGCTTGAACACAACCACGATTGGAAGGTAGCAAGCAATCTGCACTGTCGAAGTAACCGCTGAGCTAAAGCCAGCCCAGCGACAGTTTCCTGGATTTAGCTACATGACTGTGAGCGAAAGATAAGTACGTCATCCCTGAACGTATTGCAGTGATAGGTGTATGAGACTGACCAATCAGATACCGTTCCAGTCATTAGGCGAGTGCTTCCCGGTGCCCGCAGCGCCTGCGCGGACTCCTGCGCTCACTCGGGACAGAACTCCTCCCCTTGTTCAGTCCTGCTCCGCGCTCGTCCAGCAGCCACCCTCGTCATCACTGTGTTACCTACCATAAGCTTTTTCAATCGCCGTCTCACCAACATAAGGAAGTGGAAGCTTTACAAAGTTTATTCCAGACGGAGTTTGGAACTTCGCTGCTTAAAGCAGCTCTCCCAGATGTATGTTCACTTTTGTTCTACCATATAATTTCAAAGCTGAAAACAACTAATTTTTCTCAAAATTCCTTTCTTTCCAGTTAGCCTCCATAATATTCAGTGTAGATTCTCTCAGACACGATGTAGGACTTTTGTTGTTTTGCCATGACTGTTTGATGGGTATCCTTTTTATTTAGGTAACTGTCTCAGACATAGCGTTTGGAAGGTGAAGGCTGAGACTGGATATGTAAGATCTGTCTCAAACAAAAACAAAATTAAGTCTTGGAGAGCTTTCTTGTGGCATATACCTCCATTGTAGTGTCTTCCTTAAATGAGTAGTTTTTAAATTTTTATTTAGATTAAAAACAATCTTATTTTACATACCAATCCCAGTTCCCTCTCCCTCTCATCCTCCCACCCCCTCCACCATCTCCCCACCCCACCCCCATCCACTCCCTCAGGGAGGGTGAGGCCTCCCATGGGGGGCTCATTAAAATCTGTCACATCATTTGGGGCAGGACCGAGGCCCTGCCCCTGTACCTAGGCTGAGAGAATAGCCCTCCATAGGGAATTGACTCCAAATGCCCATTCTGTACTAGGGATAAATACTGGTTCCACTGCCAGTGGCCCCATAGACTGCCCAAGCTCCCCAACTGACACCCACGTTCAAGGGACCTGGTTCCATCGTATGCAGGTTTCTCAACTTCAGTCTGGAGTCCATGAGCTAAATGCACTAGTTTTAAACATTCCTTCATATCTATTGATTATACAGAGGAATGCTATTTGTGTATGACTTTTGTTTTAGAGACACGGTCCCACTCCATAACCCAGGTTGGCTCTTAAACCTGCCATCATCCTGACTCAACCTCCGTAGTAGGGGGATTATAGAGTGCCCATCAAACCTGTTTTTGTCTTTGTAGGGCTGGGGTCAAACCTAATAAAGTCTATGCACACCACAAGAATCATTTTTTGTCTGTAGACAGTCTCATTATAACCAGGGCCTAGAAGTTGCTATATACGTTGAATTTCTGACCCTCCTGGATTACAATGCACCCCACACAGCCAGTTATAGGAGTTGTCATGGATTGAACCTAGGGCTTTGCACATACTAAGCAAGCACTTTATCAGCTAAGCTATATTCCCAGCCCCCCAAATGTTTTAAAAAATACAACCAACTTGGTGGCAAATGTCTATAATCCCAACATTAGGGGAAGTAGAGGCAGGAAGAACAGGATTCAAGGCCATCCTTGGATACATAGAGTTCAAGGCCAGCCTAGGCTACATGGGATGCTCTCTGAGAAGACACAGAGCCACCTTGCATTCCGTTTTTGTTTTGTTTGACACAGGGTCTCACTATGCAGACCAGGCTGGCCTCAAATTCAGAGATCTGCTGCCACTGCCTCCTGAGTCATGAGATTAAATAAATGCATGCTTCACCACAACTGGCTCCTGGGTATTTCAAATAACAATTCCACCAAATCCCTTACCTGCGGATACTAACACCTTGCTACAGAAGATGACTTTACCTGGCGTGGTCATGTGTGCCTATAATCCCAAAGTACATGGGAGACTGAGGCAGGGGGATCTTAAGATTGTCTCAAAGTTTATCTCCTAAATACTCATTTAGCAACAGATACACTCAACTAAAATACAAATGTCTTTCAGAGATTTGAGTTATCTTGGATTGTTCTGTGTTCTAAATTCCCACCCAACCCTGTTTCTACTTTCCAAGCTCCCATCTTGTTTTGTGTGTGCGTGTGTGGTTTTTTTTTTTTTTTTTTTTTTTTTTGCTTAAGACAGGGTTTCTCTGTGTAGCCCCTGGCTATCCTTGAACTCACTTTGTAGACCAGGCTAGCCTCACTCAAGAGATTCACCTGCCTCTGCCTTCCAAGTGCTGGGACTAAAGGCATGCACCACCATTTCTTCTCCTTCCTCCCACCCAACCCCACCAGCCAGTAGAACCTAGCCACATCATTTATCTGTCCTCAGGGCTTATAAAACCTGGGCCATATGATTATAATGGAGATGGCAGAGATGATCTCACCATAGTAGACAGAAAACACTCATCTTTGCTGAGTTGAATAGGTAACTTCCCAAGGTTAGAATCGCTTATCAGACTTGAAGAAAAAACAAAATGATCCACTCAGCCAGGGTACTCTCTCTGGGGCAGGAAGTGTAAGTAATCCTGCCAATGAATGCATACATGAACTTACCTGCAAACTCTGTAAGGTTTCTTTATTACAAGGTCTTGATATACAAACCAGACTGGCCATGATTTTATAGCAATCCTGCTTTCTGTTTCTCAACTGCTGGGAAGCTCCCATGCTCACACTGTATTTAAATTCCTGAGTCAGGAATTGAGCCAATATACGGATGCAAATATTAATACAGCACTCCCATTGGCCAGATTCTGTGAGGATTCATTAAGCAGAAGGCAGACCTATCAGGAAATCTTATACACAAATCCAAAGGGTAAGGTCCAGGGCTTTGTGGGGTCCAGTGTTTCAGATGCTACATGAAGGTGAGGAACTACATGGGTCAGAGAAAGAGTCATATTATGGCAGTCTTGTTAACTCAAATGGACTCCTTTATTGAGAGCATAGAGCCAGCCAAAGGAGTTTCATCTGTTTACATGGCTTGTATGTAAACTGTCCCCTCTGCCCTCATCCCCATCTCACCCTTGAATCCCTTACACAAGGCACAGTACGTAGTCCAGGAGTTCTCGGTGTTAGGGGTGCACTTTTTGACCAGTCTATCATGTAGTTTACAAGCTATACCAGTGGGAGAGTTTCTTAGTCATTTTCAATGAGAGCACCATTTACCCATTCCCAGGGAAGGATATTTTTGTTACAAATTGAATGGTAGGGAGTGCTACTGACATCTACTTAGCTGGAGGTCAGGGATGCTGCTCAACATCCTATAATACATAAAACACCTCAAAACAGACCTGGCCAGTTATGGAGGCACAAACCTTTAATCCCAGCATTGAAAAGGCTGAGGTAGGTGGATCTCTGAGTCCAAGGCCAGACAAGTAAGACCCTGCCTCAAAAATACAAAACAAAAACCTCAAAGGCTTACGTAACTAGCTCATCATCAACAGTGCCAAGACTTGAGTTACCCAGTACCTGCCCAACTGTAGACAGTTAGGTTCAACCCTGAGCATTTCTGGTAGAACCAGAGGACAATAAAATTACAGGAGGCTAAACTGTTTTGTTCAGATTCTCAAGGGGATAGATCCTATTAACAAAGGAAAAACTCACACTGAGGAAACCTGTAGGGGGTGGGGGAAGGATGTTCATATGAAAGAAGGCTCTATGTGGAAATCCTTAGTATAGGAAGTTGTGGGACAAAAAAATGATATGAAAATGTTCCCAACAAATGTGAAACAGACCCAGTAAGTGTCATTTATTGTACATGTTGAACAGTGTCTGAGAACCAAGTCTCCCAGAGTTAGTTTGCTTGGTTTTAGGTTCTTTTGTCTTGTTGTTTTCATTCTTTTTTGCATCATACAGGTTCTCCCAAGAACCTGTTCCCGAGGAAGACAAAAACAGAAATCCTCAGTGAAGTGAAACTGGAGAAACAATGTTAAAAACTCACCAGACACAAGCCACACCAAACACTCATCCCATTTAATTTCCTGTTACATGCACCAAGGAAACCAAGAACATTAGGCCCCAGGGCAGCAATGCTCTGAGATTCTAGCTCAGGCCCCCTCTTTGTGACATATCATGCACACATACCCACACACACATTGACCCAGGCAGAAGTCACATGCATGCACAGGTGGCTAGAGAACCAATGGGTGGGGCGGGAGGAAGAGCTGGCCAAGGATATGCCAGCACCGTATACTGGATACCCAGATAACCCTTCTGCTGCTGAACAAGAGTCAAGATTAAATCAAGCAGGGCACAGGAAAAAGGAAGATGTTCAGACAAGAGGCTGGAGAGATGAAAAGGGAAAGATGCAGGGGAAGTTGGGAAAAGCAGCCTCAAAGAGGGAGGTTTTTCTTTATTGGGAACACAGATGGGCAGAGGTTCTGTGGCTCTAGTAATATACTGAGGCTGACGGAACCTACCACAGCATCACCTCTTCATCCTGTGCCCTCCGGCAATGTAGAGGGAAACCACAAAAACCACCCTCTAGCCCTGCCCATTAATACTCTTAAGGACTTTCTCCAGTACCCAAAAAAGAAATGACACCCCACCCCACCTCAACACACACTCAAAGTTAGGTCCAGTATAGGCCAAAGTTGGGCCAAAGAGAATGCCTCAGTAACTCTTCTTGGTAGAACCAAAGCCAGAGAAGCCCATAACAGCTGCCATCTCATCATCCTCCTCAAATGTCAAGTCCTCCTCAGCTCTCCTTTTCTTCTCCTTCTGTTTCTCTTTCTTGTATGCTTTAGCCTTTTCCTCCTAAAGAGCAAAGGAGAGAAAATTACTCAGAATCAGTTCACTCCAGAGCTGATATTGTTGAGATATGTGAGCTTCAAGTTTCTGTTCCATCATTAAGCATGATAAAAGCCACAGTAAAGATTAAAAGGTCAGTGATAAAGCACTTGTCCAGCATGTATGAGGCCCTGAGACTGATTCTCAGGACAGCAATGGGGGAAGATTTTAAGACAAGATGTTAAGGGATAAGAACAGACTCATTAATCCTCTGGAGTTCTTTATTATACACCCTAGTTCATCTCTAATTCTAACCAGACAACATCCTGGGGAACACAGCATATACTAAGATCTGTTCTCTGTTCTGTGTAAATATTATCCAAAGATCTCCCATGCAGAAAATTAAATACACCAAGATTAACTTCCCCAGAATTCATGCAAACAAATGAAAGAAAAAGGGTTCTGACCTTATAATCTGGAGCCATAAGCCAACTAGGAACTAGTTGCATTTAGTTAATCCCTTTTATAGTATAAAAAGGAGTAAAAAGTACAGGGGAAGTTGTATGTACATGCATGGATAGGATGGCATTGGGAAGTAAACCAAATGTTGGTGGCACACGTCTTTAATCCTAGCACTTGGGAGGCAGAAGCAGGTGGATCTTTGTGAGTTTGAGGCCAGCCTGGTCTACAAAGTGAGTTCCAGGACAGCCTGAATTATTAAGTAGAGAAACCCTGTCTCCAAAAACTAAAAACAAAACAAAACAAACAAAAACACCAAAACCAAATGAAAGACCAATCATCAAGCACTCTATTCTGAAAAGCCAAAGAAAAATGGATAGCTTTTGAGCCATTTCTCATGAGTCTCAAACAAGGATGCCCTGGTACACAGAAATCAAGGAACAAGACTGGAGATCAGGAGTGAGCCCAGGAAGAGGCCACCTCTGATTCACAAGGTAAAAATGTAAAGTGGGGAGCAGAGTCAGGAGAGCCTCACCTCTTCTCTGAGTTCCTTCATCCTTTCCTCAAAGTCATAATCTTTCTGCTTCTCTTCCATCTTCTTCTTGTTGACCTCAAAACGTTTCTTTACCTGATCCAGAGTGGAGCGTTCCACGCGCATAGACATACCCAGGTTTCGTTGATCTGGGTGAGGTTAACAGTGAAGGAAACCAGTCATTATAATATTCTCAGCCCCTCAAAAAGTCTGGCCCTTGCTTTTTTTTTTTTTTTTTTTTTAATTAACCTTTTCATAATAAAATACATAACAAAAATAATTATGGCTAAAAGAAGCTCTGGGTCTCACCTGCTCTCAGAAGTGGCAGTCCCAGATAACAAGCACGTGGTTTTTAACTGCATTTACCACACAGATTATCAACCAGGTCAGCTAACCTCCCCCTCTAGCCTCTATGCTCCTGCACAGGAGTCATATACAGCAATACACATATGTAAATGCGTGTACACACACACACACACACACACACACACACACACACACACACACACACACACACACGGCCTAAGAAAACCACTCTACCACATTTCCCCTCAACCAATCCTAGTTTCAGTCATGAACTACCTCCAAGTCTTACGTTTCTTTCCATTAATGTGATCCAGGAAGTTGATGGAGTCCTTCACCACACAGTCACAGACATTGCAGTAGTAGCTGACAAACAGGAAGAAACAGCATATGGTTCAATCTGGGTTTTACAGAACTTAACTATTTTCAGTGAAGAATCTTCAAATTTTTGGTATGGAGTATGTTTTATCAATCAAGATATTAACTGGGCTGGGACTCACTCAGATTTGCAGAGCTCATCCTGCCCCTCTTTAAGTGCTAGAATTACAGGTGTGTGGGTCCCACAGGCCTGACCTTTTTTTTATTAAAAAAAAAAGCTCTAACCCTTCTAAACCTGTAGCTCCAGTAGGCTATAACTTTGCAGCAATCCTGCTTCAGCCTCCTAAGAGCAGGTATTATAGGCATGAGCTACTTCATCTGGCTGCCAGCACCTTTTAGAGGCATTTTCATAAAGCCTCATAAGATGGTCTCCATCCTCCAGGGAGCCTGACCCTCCTTGTCTTTCCACCCTTCGTAGCCTCCTCCCAATCTGTGCCAAAGTGTTCGTGTGATGAACAGAATGTGTCAAAAGAGGTGGTATATCGCTTCCAAGACTAGATCATCATAAAGAGTGGCTTCTGCCTTTGTAGGGATGACTTGGTTTAGGGAAATTCATCTCTTTATGCTTCACAATTAGGCCCACAGGATTAACTTCAGCCTCCAAACCATAGGTATGTGAGAGCCTGGAAGAGGATCTTCTAACTTTATTTAAGCCCCAGTGAATGCAAACCTAGCCAATTCCATGACTGCAGCTTCATTGGAGACTGTGATTCAGAACCTCCAAGGTTCTGAACTACCCCTCAATTCCATGTCCACGAAACTATGAGCTATTACTATTATTTTATGACCCTTAATATTTAACTTGCTAATTTGTACAGCAAAGACAGCTAAAACAGTGGATTTACTAAATAATCTGCAGAAGTGTAGCTAACTGTTATCTGCATGATTCTCCCGATGCAAATTCTAACTTTACAGTCTTGAAGCTCTATGGAACTCTTCTATAGGTCACAGTCTTGGTGTATAATAACTACAGTTAACAGCTCCACCTAAAACACCCCAGTGCCTTCCTGACAGATTATATAACCCCTTTGAAGATATCAGGAAAGTAGTACACTACTGACAGGAAGAAGCCCACAGAACCCCTCCTAGAAATTGGGACTGGGTAACTTCAAACTTCAGGGAGCAAAGAAAAACAAACCATTGAGTTATGGTCAATAAGGATGCCATCCCTAGCCTGAGATTCTCAACACATCCTAAAACCAATATAGTTTATTAGGCCAGCGTTGGTCCTAGAGGACAAAAATCTACTCACCCTCCCATTTCAGACTGTGGGGTCGTCTTGGTAATGACAATTGTCTTCCCAAGCTTGGACTCCAAGTCCACCTTGTAATCCCTGTGCCGAAGAAGCTCCCGTTTGACGGGCTGCACTGGTTTTCCTGAAATAGAGTAAGAAAGAGGGTCCCTTCAGTATTACAGTTTCTTTCCTTCTTCCTTTCTTCCTCCATCTTTCTGCCTTTCTTAGTTTTGTTTGTTTTTAAGACAGGGTTTCTCTATGTAGCTTTTGCTGTATCAGAACTCATTCTGTAGACTAGGCTGGCTCAAACTCACAGAGATCCGCCTGCCTCCCTATCCTGAATATGGGGATCAACTGTATTAATTTCTTAGCATGAAAGGAAATGTATGAACCCCAAATTCAAATGACTACTCTTTTTTTTAATTTGGATTCCTCAAGGAAGGGACACAACAGATACTTTATGCAGTTAAGAGGCCAGAAAAAAACTCTAATTGGCCTGGAACCTATTATGTAGACCACAATGGCCTCAGACTTGGGATGGTAATTTTAAGTCTCAAGAGCTTTTCTCAACTTTATTTACTTTTTTCTTTCTTTCTTTTTTTAAGTTTTTTTGAGACAGGGTTTCTCTGAGGCTTTGGAGCCTGTCCTGGAACTAGCTCTTTAGACCAGGCTGGCCTTGAACTCACAGACATCGGTCTGCCTCTACCTTCTGAGTGCTGGAACTATAGGTGAGCACCACCAATGCCTGGCTTTTTCTCAACTTTAAAGCCAGCAAACTTAAACAGCATTTCCTATGGGTTGTCCAACTCAACTGAAGCGTTCTGAATATTTGCTAGAAGCAAACCTTTCAAAAGAGGGGAACTCACACTCCATAGTATAATGTTCAGTGTTTTCATGCTGTCTGGTGCTTGTCAACTTGGCTACATGTGGAATCAACCAAACCCAAGCCGCTGGGCCCTTGTTTGCAGTTTATTTTTTATTTTTGTTTGGGGCGGGGGTGGAGTGGGGTATGGATTATTTAAGATGGGAAAACCCACCCTGAGTATGGACCACACCCTGGAGCAGCTCCCGTAAAAGAAAAAGGAAGAAGCTTTAGGTATTTTTGCTTTTTGGTTTTTGATTTGTTTTGTTTTGGTTTTTGCCTGCTTGTCCTCACACACTAACCAGCAAACTATCCTGTTGCCCTGTTGCTGGGGCATTTCTTCTGAAGCCACTGCTGCATCAACCCTACCATCCCCTTAGCCCTTCATGAAGGAGCACCCACCATCCTTCTTTTCTCTTTCTTCTGTGAGTCTCTTCTCCGCGAGCTTCTCGTATTCATCTTTGTCCCACTTTCGGCGAAAGTCCAAGTTTTTTGTCTGTAGGGGGAAAAAGTACTCAAGATCCGTCGTTGTGCCTGTTCCCCTGAAGAAACTAAGGGAACCGCCTAACTGCCACCAAGGCGGCCTCAGGACCTTTCGAAAGAGAAGTCTCTCAGGAACGCCCGGGGTCTGGGATACTCGGGACCCCAACCCGAGAGACTTCCGAGACTCCACTGTCCCTGCGCCAAGGGCTTACGGGGGAGTTCTCGAACCTTGGACCTGAGATCACGAAGAGGTGTCAGGAAGTTGGCTAAGTCTTACAGTCTGTCTCTATTTCGCTCTGAAAAACCACCCCAGACCCCTCAAACCTCCTCACACCAACACCTACCCCGCTGCCCGACGCCATCTTCACAGCGAAGTGAATGGAAAGCCGTAAAATGCCGTAAAACGCGCCCGGAAGCCATAAGGCAAGATCACGCTCCAATAAGATTCGAGCCTCGCATTCTAACTGCGTTAAGGACTGGAGCGATTCTAAGGCTGTCCTGTTAGCCCCGCCCTCTATGCCAAGGAGACGGCGCAAGCGCAAAAGGAGCATGAAGCAACACGGAAGTAAGGGCAAAGCCAACGTTTTTCGCATGTCTTTCAAAACAAGCCTTGGAAGAATAAAAGCTCACCTCTTCTATTTTACAAAGAATTGGAAGTTCGGAAACAGTGGCCCATAGTCTTAAACAATTTTACCTGTATCTCCAGTGTTTCTAAACTTTTTTTTTAAAGACAGGTTTTCCAGTAGCCCAGACTGGACTTAATTGGCGGTGTAGTGGAGACTAGTCTTGAACTTCTGGTTCCCCTGCCTCCACTTCCCAAGTGCTGGGTTTACAGGCATGTAACCCCGTTCATGTGGTGCTGGAGCTCAGACTCAGAGCTTCGTTCATGCTGCAACTGAGCTGCACTTTGCCTAGTAAACCTTATTTTAAAAGCTAAAAGACTACCAGTGGCTCTGGTGCCCCATTCACCAGCATGTACTATGAGTGTGGCTCTAAATTATGCACAGAAGACAAGCACTTTTACATTCGGGTTCTTTTCCCTTGAAACACGATGCTTCTCTTTGGTTACACTCATTTCCGTGTCTGGAGAACATTTAAACTCAGTTTATACAGAACAATAACCTTGAAACTCATCCCCAGAAACAGAAACCCCAGAACGAAGAACTCAGCACTCTGACCAGTTCGTGGGAGAGGGTAGTGCTTGAGAAACAATCTCATTTGCTCCAGACTATGATGCAGAGGATGGCTGAACTGAACCTCTTGCCTCCACTTTAGAAGTGCTAGGGTTATAGGAGTGGTATGTTTTTAGACAAGATTTGGCTCTGTCTGACCTGAAACTCTTTGTAGTTTCTTTGGTGTATTACTGGAGTTACAAGATTCTGCTCATCTATTTTCCCAATAAAGAAAAACCTCCCTCTCGGAGGTTGTGTTCACTCTTCATCTACCCAATCTCTTGCCTGAGCATGCTCCCTATTCCTGTGTTCTGCTTTTATTTCAGTCTTTAATCTTGCTTAGGTGACCTCAAACTCAAAGAGATTCCACAGCCTCTGCCCCACCACTCCACTGCTAGGATTAAACATTCGTACCATGAGGCAGAGGTTTTGTTATTTTGAAAAATGACCTCATATACATCCAAGGCTGAATTTTTATTTATTTTTTATTTGCTTATTTGTTGATTTATTTGTTGGTTTTGCTTTGTAGCTCTAGCTGTCCTGTAACTCTCTCTGTAGAACAGGCTGGCCTAAAACTCACAGAGATCCACCTGCCTCTGCCTCCAAGTGCTGGAATTAAAGATGTGCACCACCACTTAATTATTTTTAGACAGGGTTTCACTATGTAGCCATGACTGGCCTAACACTCAAACAATTGGACTGTCTCTACTCCCCTTGTGCTAGGATTAAAAATCCTGTGCTCCTGTGCCACTTTGCCTGGCCCCAAAGCTGACTGTGAACTTCTCATCTTCCTGCTTTCACCTCCCAAGTACTAGACGAGTATTCTATCAAGGGAGCTGTATCCCTGGCTGTAAGTTGAAGTTTTGGTGAGATTTTGCTTTTTACATTTCATTTTGTATATAAGCCTGCATATGTGCCTCACATGTCCCAGCAAGTGTGTAGAAGCCAGAGGACAATCAGGAAAATCTGCATTCCCACCATGTGGGCCCCAGGGATCAAACTCAGGTCATAGTCCTCACCTGCAGAGCCAACTCACCTGCCCTAATGTTAATTTTTTAGCAACATGACTGTACCTATAAGTTGGTGGGAGAGAGAAGGAATTCTAGCCATTCCCTTCATTGAATACAGAAGGTTACCTGTGCTCACAGGACTCTCTAGTATATACTCAAGCATTTTCTAAGGTCTACACAAATAATCCTTTGGTAACAAATTACTCAAAGTAGACTTACTTTTTAAAATTATTTTATTCTTAATTATGTGTGTGGGTTTGTGTGTATGTGCACATTAAGTGCAGGTGTCTATGGAGCTGAGGAGAGGGCCTCAAATCCCCTGGTACTGGAATTACAGGCAGCTGTAATCACCCTGGTGTGGATGCTGGGACTGAACTCAGGTCCTCTGCAAAAGCAATATTCACCCTTAATCAGTAAGCTATCTCTCCAGCCCACTAGAACATTTTTGAAATGTAACATACTATATTGCCAACCTAGAACAACCTCCTGAGCAGATTATGGGATGAATAATCAAGAGAAGTTAATGTAGCAAAGGGAATGGTGTCCAAAATCTCAAAAGATCAGATCACTAACTTATCATCCATTATGTTCAATGTCCAAAATTATTAAACAGCCCCATCCTTCTACTGTTAACTGGAAGAATCAACAGAGGCACTCTTGGGTCCTTGGACATCATCTCCGTTTACTGTCCATTCTTGCTGTCTTATTAATACTCCACAAACAAACCATAGTCTGATGTAGGTAAATTCTCCAAAATCTTGTTCCCATGCCACAGGTAAAGTAAAGCATATATTTAGCTTCTTGTTTCAATGGCTCAGAGTCTGGATCATAGTAACCATCTTAACATCTCTCAACAGAATTCAGAGGCACTTCAGCTCCGCCTTTGCAGCTAGAGTGTGCCTCTTCTGCATGCCACCCATGTTCCCTCAAGCAGATAGCTGCTAATCCATTCTGTATCCAGGATGGAAGGAGGCAGAAGGCACTTGTATGACAGCCATGCTCCAGCTGTTACAGCATCTACCAGAACTCAGTCCTAGATGAAAACTGTTCTTCTAAGGGCAGCAGATGGAAATCAGACAACAATCAAGACTCAGACAGTCGCTTCTGAATTTCAGCCACAAGACTTTCTCGATTAATGATCACCTAAAACATAAGAGAATTTTTGTGTGACAAACTAGAAAATGATACTAATGTCTTAGCCAGTTTTTCCAAATTCACTCACTCTGCATCCATTCTCACTATTTACACCCATTTGGTGGAAGGAGAGATGTGATGCCTATAAGGTGACATATACACACATGGATGGGATATATGTGCACAAATACACTTACACACTACACACAAATAAATATAATTTAAAAGAAAAAGTGTTAAATGTATTTCCTCAGAGAACACATCTCTGAAAAGAATCTGGGGTCAGCTGGGTGGAGGTGGTGCTCACCTTTAATCCCAGTACTGAGGAGTCAGAGGCAGGTGGATCTCTAAGTTCAAGCCCAGTCTGATCTACAGAGCGAGGTCCAGAACAGCCAGAGCTACACAGAGAAACCTTGTATAAAAAACAGGAATCTGGGATTTAGGCATGACAATATATACTTGTTGCCACAGCACTTGAGAGGTTGAAGTGGGAAGGTCAAGGGTTCAAGGAGAGCCTGGGCGACAGTCCCAGGCCAGTTGGAGCTACAGTGAGAGCCTGTCTTTATTGTTTTGTTTTTTTGTTTTTGTTTTTTGAGACAGGGTTTCTCTGTGTAGCTTTGGAACCTGTCCTGGAACTCACTCTGTAGACCAGGTTGGCCATGAATTATAGTTTCTTTTTTGCTTTGTTTTGCTTTTTGTGAGAGCCTGTCTTTAAAAGGGTGGAGGTGGAACATTTGGGACTCTGTGTTTCTGCAAGCTCCCACTCACTTCTTCTCTGCTGGCCACTGAACGGAGCTTGATGACACCTTCTTTCCGTTCTTGCTCTCCAATGATGACCATCAGAGGAATGTCTGTTTTCTCACAATAATGCAGCTGGGTTAACAGTTTAGGATTGTTCCTATATAGCATCTCTGCCTGAAAAGGATAAAAAGAGAGTTGGGGACTTAAAGTGGTTGTAGCACATACATGCCCAAGAACATACATTTCCAAGGGAGCCAGAAATAAGTAGCTAGCCCTCTAGTGGTAAGCTAAAGATGTACTGAGCACCACTGTGGGCATATGGCAGAAATAAGCCATGACCATCATGTCCACATAGACCCAGATCTTGGTGATACCGATGCCACCATACCTTGATCCCAGCATTCCAAAGCTCTGCGATTAGCAACAACCGTTCTCGGAGAAAGTTCCGCTGGGGTGTGGCCACAAACACTTGGGTCTCTGTGGTTCGAATCTTCTCACCAGAAGCCTGATAAAACAGAGAAAAGAAACTAAAACTTCAGCCTAGGGTAGCTCTCACAGCTGTGATCCCAGCACTCAGGTGCCTAGGGCAGGAAGATCCTAAGTTCAGGCCAACCTGAGCTCAGAAAGAAATCCTATTTCAGAAAGCTCTTCTATAAGAAAGGGGGAGGGAAGAGCTGAAGAGATGACTGGGCAGTTAAAAGTACTTGTTGTCCTTTCAGAAGACCCAAGTTCAGTTCTCAGCACTGACATGGTGGCTCACAACCACCCATAGCTCTGAACCCCAATTTCTGACCTCCAGTGGCACCAGACATGCACATACATCCAGGCTGAACAGTCATACACACAAAAAGATAGAATCAATCTTGAAAGAAAGGGGGGAGGTAGGGAGGAGGGAGGGAGAAAGGGAGAAATGGAGGGAGGGAGGGAAGGAAAAAAGGAAGGAGGGACGGAGGGAAGGAGAGAAAGGAGGGAGAGAGGGAGGAAAGGAAGACATTTCCTTTGTATTATCAATCAATTCCAAAAAGCAAAATGATCATTAAAAAAAAAGGTTCAAATGCACGTCCAGAAACTACTTAACTTTCAAGATCACTTCAGCTCTACCTAGGACCTACCTTCATCTTCTGCTCCACAAGGTGGAAGATTCTCTCTACTCCAATGCTCAAACCCACACAGGGCACGTTATGGCCCCTGGAATCAAACTGGGCTACCAGCTTGTCATAGCGTCCACCAGCGGCCACACTACCCACATTCAGAGCCTCATTTCCAGCCTGTCCTGGAGACTGCAGTAGTACTGCTTCATAGATCACTCCTGTATAATAGTCCAGGCCCCGGGCCAGACTTAAATCAAAGGAGATCTGTAAGGGAAAAGCTACAGTCAGTCCCAGACCAGACTCTGAGAAGCTAAGAGCTCAGCAGAAGGTCCAATCCCAGCTCTGCCTACCTTTTCAGCAATTCCAAATAAAGTCAGATATTCAAATAGCAGCTTCAGGTCCCCTAAGCCCTGCAGGGCCCGCTGGCTTTGGGACAGTCTGGGATCCTTGAACAATTCCTCTACCAAGGATATCCCCCCTGGGGAGAAAAGTCAGGGAAAGTCTATGCTGTTTACCCAGATGTATTTCATCCAGATTTATCTAGGTTTTTGTTGTTGTTTTGTTTGGGGTTTTTGTTTGCTTGTTTTGATAGTCCTGGCTATTCTAGAATTCACAATGTAGGCCAGGCTGGCCTCCAACACACAGAGATCCAACTGCCCTTGCCTCTTGATTGCTGGGATTAAAAACATGTGCCACCAATGCGAACTTGAATTTATCTGCTCTAGTCCAACTTGCTCATTTTCTTTAAAAGGACCACAACCTTCCCAGCCAGACCTTCCTCTCTGATTCTGTCTTTGCCCAGAAGACATAAAGCAGTTACAATATACATAAAGGGGAAATTTTATCCAGGACAGACTCTGGAGTTGATGCAGAGGTAGAAGTGGGACCCATGTGGCCCTCAGCCAGATATATCACGGCTCTGAAGACCCTGGTCCTTACTTACCATGACTCTGGACATACTCCCCAATTCGATCAGCCACCTCAGGAGCTAGGCCTTTCTTTGCCACCATCTCATGTCTCACATCTGCCCAAGACATCTGTATTAAGACCCAAACATTAGCTCCACTTACCTAACTGAGGCAGGACATCTCATTTTCATTTGGTATAGATATCTTAAGAAACTAACAGTAAACTCAGAGGCAACTTAAGAAACCCAGCCACAATCCCCACTGTAAGGCATAACTCAGACTTTGTTTAAAAATGTCTCCTTAACCTTGCGGGCACATCCCATAGAGGGATACTCCCTTAACCTAGAGACAGGGGAGAAGTCCTAGTCCCTACTTCAAATGACTTGACAGATTTAGATGACCCCTCCTGGATGGCATTACCCTACATGTGGAGTGGGGGGTGGGGGAGGGGAGGGGAGGGTGGTCGGGGTGCATGTAAGGGGGGGAAAGAGAAAAAGAGGGAGGGAGAAAGAGAGGGAGGGTGAGGGAACTGGGATTGATATGTTAAAAAAAAAAAAAAAAAAATGTCTCCTTAACCTTTTAACCTTTTCTTTCCCATAAATAGCTACTTCCATCCATGGTCTCCTTATTCCCTAAAGACATGGATTACAGGGCAGGGAAGAAATCCAGACAGGGTGGGTCTATTTAAAGTATGCTTTCTTTGTTACCTTGTCTAGTTTGTCCATTGATGAACAGATGGTACGGAACTTGTCCTCAGGGACACCACAGACAGCAAACATCCCATCTACAATCCGCCGGTCATTTACCTGTCAACGCAATGGAATAAGCCAGTGTCCTATCAATGCCCTTTTGCTCAAAACAATGACCATCTCGAAATCTCTTCACTCATAAAAGCAGTACAAACACAATTTCACAGGCCCAATGCAAACTTCTCCCACACTATGTACACCAGACTGGCCTCACCTTAATGAGAAAGTCCCCCAGTTGCAATCCACTTAGGATTTCACATATGATCTTCAGACATTCTGCATCAGGGATCATAGGGTCAAATTCACCAGCAATGTCAAAATCCTACAGGAAAAAAGAGAAAGAAATCCAGGCATAGTGGCATACACCTTTAAGGCCAGCACTTGGAAGCAGAAGCAGATGGATCGCTCATACACCTTTAATGCCAGCACTTGGAAGCAGAAGCAGATGGATCGCTCAGTGAGTTCAAGGCTAGCCTGGTCAGTTCCAACACAGTCAGGAATACATAGATGTCTCAAATACTATCTCAACAAAACAACAAAACCAAACTAAACAAACAAAAGGGGAGAAAAACAAACCTCCCACTCATCAGCTAAGCCCCAACTTAACGATCACTCAACTATGATGTCCCAGTCTTGTCACTCACACACTGGCAGAACTCCCGGTAGCGGCCCTGGACTAAGGCTGGGCTCTCTCTTCGCCACACCTTTCCAACTTGATATCGTTTCATCTTCTTCAGTTTATTCATGGCCAGATAGCGGGCAAAAGGGACCTTATGTAAACAGGTTGAGGAAGAAAGATACTATGTTCAATGTTTACACCCACTATTCAGACAGGAGGGAAAACTAGGTTCCTTTCCAGGGTCGTTTCCCATTGTCTCTGAAGCCTGGCAGTGTTGGTATGGATGACGGCATCTCAGTTACTGAAAATGAAAGGTGACTAGAAAAAAGAGGCAGGAATAGAAATGACCTCAGGAACATGGGTCATTTCCATTTCCTCCCATTCAGGGCTCTCAAGCTGCAAAGCCTGAGAACAAAATTTGCCTACAACTTAAAATTCTATTTTTGAAGGTACAGGCCAAAGATCACAGGCATATTTTCCAGAATTCTATTATGAGCAGCAATTCTCAATCTTCCTAATGCTGTGACCCTTCAATACAGTTCCTTGTGTTGTGGTGAGTCCCAAACATAAAATTAATTTCGTTGCTACTTCATAACTGTAATTTTGCTACTGTTATAAATTGTAATGTAAATATCTGATATTAAACCCCTATGCGGGGGGGGGGGGGGGGGTCACAACCCACAGGTTGAGAACCTCTGGGTTAGCACTTGCAATATGGTGCAGTGGGGAAAGGGGCATGCTGTACAAGCCTGGCAATCGGAGTTCTATCCCCAGAACCAATAATGGAGTTAGGGGAGAAGTGATTCCACAAAGTTGTCCTCTGATCTGCACACGCGCGTCCACATAAACACCATCTACACACACACACACACAAATAATCAATTTCCTTTTATAAGTACCACTCCAGTTATAGCACTCAGGCATCTCTGGAGCTAGGGTCAATAATCTGCTTCTGCAGACTTCCTCAAACGAGTATCCACACGCACAGAAGTTAAATAACAGGTCCTTTATAGGTTAGGCTCTCATGTCAGAATTGCCTCCGAGGAAAAATCGGAAATGAGAGGTACCCTCTACTCTCTTCTGCCAGAAGTCCTCTGGATTCAAGCAGAAAACAGGTCAGGCTCCAGCACTCGGAAGGATACAGTGAGGTCATATCGAAGAGACAACAACTCTCCACCTTGATCCTTCAAATCGTACATGAGCCCACAGTTGTCTTCATGCTTCTCAGTGAGCGTTTCCTGCAAGAGTCAGACAGAACAAGCCACCATTCAGTGACTGTCTGAATGGCGACACAGATGAGAAGCCAATGGGAAACTGAAGGCTGGGAAACAATGGTATTCTCAGCACCTTCTGCACTTACTGTTAGCTCAAACGCCGGCGTGTCCAACCCCCTTGCCCCATGACGTTTAAAGCAGCTAATAATCTTCTCAAGAATTTTTTCCCTGACAACCATCTGTTGAGGACTTAAATCCCTGGTGCCCTGGAAAACAAAAGTAGTCAAAGTAAAAATCAAGACCATTTAAGGCCAAAGGTTAAATCATGTCTATAATCTAAGGCATAAAACCAACCTGAGCCCCCATCTAGAATTTCAAGAATAATAAAACACTCCCTTCCCCCAAAAAGATTTAGGTTAAACAGGAGAGGTAAGGAGAGCTGGCTTGCCCTCCACGGCACTATGACAGACTGGTGGGCAAAGGGTGTGTGTTACCTTTGGAACTTTGATGATAAAATTCGGTTTCTCTTGATGTGGTTTCAGTTGAGATGTTAACACTGCCTGTGCAACCTGGAAGAAAAAGGAATATGAGATGTGCCATCTCTGGACACTGGCCAGACCTATGACATCTTTGACCCTGTGGACCATCAACCTGAGAAAACCTTTTATCCCACACAAAAAGTTTCCTGAACACAATTTTGTCTACCCTGACCTTCCACCCTCAATAACCCATGTTGAATTTCCAATTATGCCTGTAATACATAATAAGTCCAGTCTTTATTACAAAAGCTTCTTCATTGCTTGGAGTTTTTAAATGTCTGAAAAAGTTGAAACCCCTGAGAATAATAAGAAACAAAACCCACAACTACCACCACTAAACTTCTTCAAGTAAGAATTAGAACCCCAGTTCTCAGCTAAACATGGTACCACACACATGTAATCCCAGCACTTAGGAGACAGAAGCAGGAGACTCTCTGTGAGTTTGAGGCCAGCCTCTACAGAGTGGATTCCAGGACAGTTGGAACAACATAGTAAGACCCTGTCTCAAACAAATAAACCAAAGGAAACCAATTCTCAGATCTTACTCAAATAGTAAAAAAAAAAAAAAAAAATGGTGGCACATGCTTTTATATTTTATACCCAGCAGTTGGCAGGCAGAGACAGGCAGATTACTATGAGTTTAAGGTCAACCTAGTCTATACAGTGAGCTCTAGGCCAACCAAGGCTACATAGTGAGACCTTGTCTCAAAATCAAACAAACAAATAAAGTCATTTATCAGACGTGGAGACAGGGTAAACGGAACACAAAGACAGAACCAACCCAAGAAAAAGGTACAAACCTGGGCCAAGGAGATGATTCAGTGGGTATCCACAGAGCCTGCCCACCAGAGTTAGAACGCTGGGACCCACTCACTTGGTTAGAGGAGAAAACCAGTTCCCACAAGGAGTCCTCTCACATACTTAACACTCACACACAATAAAACCTATGGAATGATAGGAATAAATTTCCTGATTGGAAAAAATATAACAGACTAGCAAAATGCTGTGACTTCAAGTGAGTAAAAGATCCAAACCCTGTTGAGCATGACAGTAAAAAAAAAAAATCTACCTTCAGAGAGAGGCAACAGCCACTGACTTAGTGCTAGTGAAATGGCTTGTGGGTAATGGTGCTTGACGCTTATCGTAACCACCTAAATTCAATCTACAGACCCCACAGGTGAAGAAAAGAACAGAAATGCCATGGCACACCAACACTCACACACATTAATTAATATTAATATATATATATATATGTACTTATAAAAAAAGAATCAGGCTTGAAGACCCAAAGGTTGTACGCCCTTCCAGAAATACAAATGGTGGTAATCCCATACTTTGTAAAGTCCCTAAAGAGATGTCTGAGTTCAAGTCCACACCCCTTATTCTAATTCCAAAATTCAACTATCGCTGAAAATGTTTTTGAGATTCATTTTAGGGTAAATTCGTTTCATGTGCATAAACTCGGTTCATTTATGGCTTGGGAGACTATAAATCTGGTTCAAATTCTAACAAGTTCAAGAATTTCAGATGACTGAGAGTAAACCTCATTATATTTAGTTGCTATGTATCCCTCTGTAAATCATTTAACCCTGTGTTCTCCGCTTACTCAACTGTAAAATGGAGATGAAACCCTCAACCGCTGAGCGTGCTCCAATAACAAAATGACAAAAGCATCCAATAAAAACCAATTTCAGGGCTGGAAATACGGATCTTTTAGAGGGCCTGGGTTTCATTACCAGCAACCACATGGTGGCTCATCACCGCCTCTGCTGGCTCCAGGCGCGTACGCAGTGCACACATACAGGCAGGCAAAACAGACATACACAATAAAGAAATAAACCTTTAAAAAACTAAAAAACCAATTGTAATAATACAATATAGGCTGCAAAGCTAACTTTTCAGGCCAGGAGGCCCCCTCCGGGAGTCGGTGCAGACGGCCCAGGGTGGCTCACCTGGCTGTGACAGCCTGCAGCCCTGATGACCATAGCGCGCGGAGGTCGCAGGAGCTGGCCGAGCAGCGCAGCCCAGGCGCCGCAGCGCAGGGGCCCCAGGTGGGACATCGTGCAGCAGGACGCCGGGCTTCCCGGAACAGAAGCCACAGGCCTGGGAACGAGGCCAGCACAACTTCAAAAAGGCGACAGAGCTGAAGAGCCTAGCACCAGCTCCTGGTCGGAGTTAGTCCGAGAGTGACACTGAACTCCAAATATCTCACGCTCCCTGAACCGGAAGTGTTTTCGCTCTCGTCGGAGACGTTCTAGGCACGAAAGCCGGTGACTCTATAGCCGGAAGTCATCCGAACGTAGGCTAAGTCTACCAAGGCGGGGTTAGACAGCAGGCAGTTCCGTTTGGCAGCCAGGATGGCAGATCGTGCTGCGCTGGAGGAGCTGGTGCGACTCCAGGGAGAGCATGTGAGGGGCCTGAAGCAGCAGAAAGCCTCCGCTGAGCAGGTGCGACTCAGATGGAAGGAGACGGGCACGACCAAACCAGAGGAACATAGAGGGGGGTCTGGCTGGAGGTCAGGCGTGTGAGTGAATGAAGAGAATAGGCTGTTAGAATGAAAGGCACTGAGTGAGAAGGTAGCCTGGGTGGGTCCCGAGAGAAGCGAGGCTACACCTAAGAGAGAGGAGTGTCGAGTGCATGGAAAGGGAGGGAGGGAGGGGTGACAATGGACAATCCAGCGGCGTTTTTCCCTCCACAGATTGAGGAGGAGGTGACGAAACTCCTAAAACTGAAGGCACAGCTGGGTCATGATGAAGGCAAACAGAAGTTTGTGCTCAAAACCCCCAAGGTAAACTACTCCTGTGACAGGCGTCAGAGGGCGGTCCTGCTCACAATCCGAAATATTGCAAAGGAATCAGTAGTTGGTGCAGGCAACTGAGGTGATCTCAACCTCAGTCATTCGGTGATGACATAAACGAAGCTGCTCAGGGGAGTCAGCCTGCTAACTGCTACTCATTTCTCTCATTACCTATTCATTGAATAGGTCTATGTGTGTGGTATTGTACATTGAATGTACCGTCCTGGACGCCTGTCTTTGTGACGCTTGCATTCCACTGAGACAGATATTTAAGGCAACAATTCCACACAGGGCTATGCATTTACAAAATATAACTGGTGATATGAAGAAAGTTATGGTTGCAGAGATGGCTCAGCAGTTAAGGGCATGCAGAGAATCCAAGTTTGAGTCTCTGAACCTACATCAAGTGACTCACAATTGTCTATAACTCCAGCTCCAGGGGGATCTGATGCCTCTGGCCTCAGTAGGCACCTGCACCCACACATTCACATAATCATACACAGATGCATGTATACATACACGCGCACACACACAGTATAAAAATAATAAACTTTTAAAAAGAAACTTACCGAGATGTTCTGAGAAAAATAAGGGGTAGCTGGGGAATCTGAGAAGCCACACTAAGGAAATGATGGACCTCTCAAGTGGGTAGGACATAGCCAGGGAAAGACTGTTAGGACGATAGGCTCAGTAGAGCATGGAAACCCTGAAGCAGAAAAGAACTTCCTAGGAACCAAAAGAAGACCTGCACACATAGAACCAAATCAGGTCTGGGATGCTTAGCTCAGCCTCAGGGCTTCAGTTCAGATGCTGTCCTGTAAGTTCTGTAAACAGAACACTGCACCTTCATTGGTTTCCCTTTCTACTTCATATACAGCTTTGCACTGAATTGTGTGTGTGTGTGTGTGTGTGTGTGCGTGCGCGTGTGCACGTGTGCACGTGTGCGCGTGTGCAGAGGCCAGGATAGGATGTCAGATTGCCTGGAGCTGGAGTTGTGAGCCATAGTACTGAAAATTGAACTAATGTCCTCTGGAAGAGCATTGAATCTACTGAGCCATCTCTCCCGCCCTCTGCAATAACTTTTTAGTAGTTATTCATGAAGTTTATTTAGCAAAAGCTAAGACTGAGTGCCTGGAGATAAACATATATCTAATGAATATATTTAAGTTGATTTCCAAAGAAGAGAGAAGCCATTCGTGGTGGTGCACTTTCTTTAATCCCAGTACCCAGTAAGCAGAGACAGGCAGATCTTTGTGAGTTTAGTGCTATTAAGACGATCATTGGGTTTAAGTGAAGAAGGGCTGATCTATCACAAATTCCCTATTTTCTACTTTATTCAATCGCTTCAGTAGTTAGTGGTCATCATTTCTTTGAGATCTTATTTTATTGAGACAGAGTATCTCTGTAGCACTGGCTGTGTGGGCCTGTGTGTCCTTGTATGAGGGGGCAGCTGGAGTTACAGGCAGTTACAAGCTGCTCAGCCTAGGTGCTAGGAGTCAGGAAAGACTGGTGTACAAGTTCCAGGCCAGGGAGGACTACTTGGTAAGATATAAGACCTTGAGTCCAAAGCCAGGGGGGAAGGGTGGAGGTGGATGGTATGATTCATTCTTCTGTGTTGAGGTTAATTCTTTAAGTCAAATTCATTAAGCTGTGCCTTTCTATATGTTTTTTAAAAAACAAAAAAACCAAGTCTGGCCAGCCTCAGACTTGCTGTATAGCAGAAGTTAGTCTGCAACTCTGATCTTGACAGGGGCCAGAGTTACAGGCATGTTCCACCACACATCCCACACAGTTCTTTTTCAGAGGTCGAAGAGGAGTTTAAAATCTCAAAGAAATGGCAGCTAGAGAGGTGGCGGCTCAGTATTAAGGGTGCTTGTTGTTCATCTAGAAACCCTGAGTTAGGTTCTCAGCACCCACTATAGTAGCTCTCACACTTACCAGTAACTCCAGCTGGCTTCCAAGGACACCCACACATATGCATTAAAGAAATCATGATCAATAATTGCTCTGTCTGTTGACTGGGGGGAGGCAGGGGGGATTTAATGTCTCAACAATAAAGCAGAAGAACAGACATTATATGTTCCTGATGATACGACACCATAAAAAGCACACAGCATTGCCTAAGAGTTCTTGTTAAGGGAATTTGAATCTGTTTAGGCCTCCAGACTAAGGTGGAGCAATGCAAAGTGGAGAACAGGTTAAATGTCCTATCATTGTCATTGTTGCCATATTGTTGACTGAGGCCAGAATGTGAAGAACTTTTTAGAACAAATCATCCAGTTTCTTTAACAAATAAATAACATAGAGGGACAGGAATAAGAGTGTGTGTGATTCAGTGTTATAAGGCCTGGGGTCCAAATCAGACGCCACAAAAGACGACAATAGGAAGAATGAGAGAGCTGTTGTAGATTAAATGGTCATATCCTCTAAATATGTTTAGAATATGGTTAAGATAATCATGAAAAGATAGTTGGGGAAAGTTGAGCACACTTGGTATTGGATAGTATTAAAGGATTACTGTTGGTCTGTGAATACCAAAATCTGCAGCTGAATAATACCTTTTAGAAAATGGTATTTGCATATAACCTATGCAATTCTCTCATGTCCTTTAAAGTCATCTCTAGGTTACTAACCGCTAACATAATGTAAGTAGTTATTGTTCAAAGATCATGATGTGGAAAAATCTATATCATTTAATATAGGCAGAATTTTCTTTTAACCCCAAGTATTTTCAGTGCAGTTTATTGACTCTGTGGATATGGAACCTGCAGATACAGAGAATCAACTGTGTGTTCCACACTTTATGCACTCACTATTAAAACAGAAAAATAGGGCTGGAGGAATGACTCAGTGGTATTGCTCTTGCAAAGGACCCAGGTTCAACTACCAGCATCCACATAGTGCCTCACAAACTGTGGTACCTCCAGTTCCAAGAGATTCAACACCTCTCTTCTGACTTTGTTGGGCACCAAACATACACATGACACACAGAGAGACATGTAGGCAAAGCACCCACACACACTAAGTAAGATAAATCTTTTTTTACCCCCACTCTTTTTTTTTTTTTTTTTTTTTTTGGTTTTTCAAGACAGGGTTTCTCTGTATTGATTTGGAGCCTGTCCTATAACTAGCACTATAGACCAGGCTAGCCTCCATCTCACAGAGATCCACTTGCCTCTGGATTAAAGACATATACCACCAATGTCCAGAAAGATAAATCTTTTTAAAAAAAAATTTGAACTTACCTTAAGAATATTTTAAGGGGGGAGATGTCCATGGAGAAATGACTCAGTGGTTAAGAGCACTTGCTGGAGGGAGGTTCACAACTGTTTAGAACTCCAATCCCAATGCTCTTT
This sequence comes from Cricetiscus sungorus, assembly GCA_030556225.1. Lineage (NCBI taxonomy): Eukaryota > Metazoa > Chordata > Mammalia > Rodentia > Cricetidae > Cricetiscus > Cricetiscus sungorus. Next base: position 124,246,918 of record JANBXA010000651.1, read on the forward strand.
TCTGACTTCCCTGGGCTCCAGGTATGCATGAGGTAGAAATAGATACTCATACACAAATACTCATACAAAATACTCATACACATAATCATTCATACACACACACACACACACACACACACACACACACACACACATTTATATAATGTTCTTTATAGTTAAAATTATTATTAATCTTGACCCTTGCCTATAATAAGAATAGGGAAACTAATCTTCTGGTTCTAATATGTTGCTAATGATGAAACTCAAGCATTCATTTAAAAATTTTGGAACCCTTGTAAATCTTTTATCCTGAGTTTGACAACTTCTCAATTTTTACATATTCTGATGAAATATGTGGTGGTGTTAATAAATTATTTTCTGAGTATTATATAATGAAATATGTCAATATTATGAAGATCTCTGTAACTTACCAGTCAGCCAGTGTTTTCTAGATGACCAGTGTAGATAACATAAAATCACATATGAGCAAAAGATCCATTCAATATAAAAATACAATAGTAGTTTTTGGGTTTTTTGTTTTGTTTTTTGTTTTTGTTTTCTGAGGCAGTTTCTCAAAAGCTCTGCCTGTTCTAGAATTCACTTTGTAAACCAGGCTGACCTCAAACTCACAGATCTGCCTACCTCTGCATTTGTTGGGATTAAAGGTGTGCACCACTGCTGCCTGTCTCAATGTAGATTTTAATGTATAATTCTGCAACATGAAATATATTATTGTATAATCAGCATTACTCATCAATCAATAGAATGAGAGCCTCAATCTATTGAGTTACTAGGCTGGCCTAGTAACTCTCCACAATCCTGCCTTGGCCTCCCAAGTGTGGAAATAGAAGCTGTTATGCCTGCTTTTCCAGAACTTTTTAATCATTCAAAATTGGAACTGTAGCCATTTAACAATATTCCCCTTTCCATCCTCCCTTCAGCCTGTAGGTGATCACTATGCCACTGTCTCCATGTATTTAATAACTCTAGTTACCTTATAAGGCTGAGAGTAGTGCTTGTTTCGTTTTGTTTTCTTGAGACAGAGTTTGCCCTATTTTCCTGGTTGACTCACTCACTATGTAAACCAAACTGGTTTGAACCTTTGTTGATACTCCAGCCTCTCCCTCCCAAACACTGCTATTATGGGCATGCGCCACCCTCCCCAGTTGACTAGTGCTTCTAAATGTAACAATCCATTATTGTAGTTTTCAGATTGCACATTGCAACCAGTTGGTAAGAAACAAGCACTTGTTGGATTTTGGTGTAGCATCAAAAAAGAATATTCACAGTTAAGAAGCTCATTAGAGTAAGAACATACCTGTGTTTCTTCATATTTTTCAAACAGACCTATATACAGCAATAGAAATTTAATACCAAAAGCACATAGGAAAATTGGCTGACTTTTATTAAGGAAAACATTAAAGATTTGCAGAAATGGGGCTGGAGAGATGGCTCAGCTGTTGGGAGAGATGGCTCAGCTGCTGCTCTTCCAGAAGACCTGGGTTTGATTCCCAGTATCCTCATAGCACATTACAACTACTTGTACTTCTAGTTCTAGAGGATCTTACATCTTCTTCTGGCCTCCATGCCAGTGATGCACCTGTACACATAATGAAATAAGATTGAAAACAAGAATTACAAAAATATAATTGATGTTACTCTTCTCATTTTTTTAATTCTCTCAAAATATTATCACCTGAATCTCCCCCTCCCCTGCCCCCCACAGACAGCCCTAACTGTCCTGGAAGTGCTTTGTTGACCAGGCTGGCTGGCCACAAACTCACAGAGATCCTCCTGCCTCTGCCTCCCAAGTGCTGGGAGTAAAGGCATGTGCCAGCAATGCCTGCCCTCTCAAAATGATATTTGTGTTAATGTGTAATAGTATATTGATAAATTTTTGCACTTTTAATTTAGAATGTGGCGAATGTACATAGAAATAATATACTTTGAATTGATAGTAGCTAAGAGTATGTAAAGGTCCTTCCATGAAAGGTTTTGGAGCATGGTTATAATGGCCCAGACTAAAAACTCTGACCTGGATGGGAGACAGACTCTACTACAGACTTGCTGAGTGCTCTTAGGTAGTAACTTGACCTTTTCAAGACAGGTTTCTCTGTGTAGTTTTGGAGGCTGTCCTGATACTCACTTTGTAGAACAGGCTAACCTCAAACTCACAGAGATCCTTCTGCCTCTGCCTCCCAAGTGCTGAGATTAAAGACATGTGCCACCGCCACCACCACCCAGCTAGCTATAACTTGACTTCTTGACACCCTATAGCTTAGCTATAAAACGTATCTGCCAAACTTAGATTAGAACTTTTTTTTCATTCTTGAGAAAGGGTCCCACTGTTATGGCCCAAGCTGGCCTTGAATTCAGACATCCATATTCCTCTGCTTCCAAGTGCCACCATAGCCAGTTTCATTAGAGCTGTTTATCAGAAACAATTTTGTTAAATAGAATTTGAAAGAAACTTATGTGGAAAAATTGCATGTAAACATTTGAATTCAACCTGTTGAACCACTTTGAATTGATAATATGCTTGTCTGGTAGGGTATTGTCTGCTATACAAGCAAATGTTGTTATTCCTGGGTTTTCACAAAATTTGTATTGAGAAAATGGTTCTGAATTCTGTGAAACAGAGCCTAGTCCGCTGTCTTCCTACTTTGTGGCCAACAGGAAAACCCACACTTGTAGCATCATTTGTGTTCATTGTTGCTGAGCTAGACTTTTGCCTGCATGTGTATCTGTGTGAGGGTGTTGGATCCCGTGGAACTGGAATTACAGATAGGTGTGAGCTGCCATGTGGGTGCTGGGAATTGAACCCAAGTCATTTGGAAGAGCAACCAGTGTTCTTAACTGCTGAGCCATCGTCCCTCTAGCCCTTTGTCCTTTGTTTTAAATGTTATACTTGAGTTTTGTTTTTGACAACCAAGGGCACAAGAGACTACAGTCCCCGGCAGATGGCAGTTCGTGAAAAGGTGTTTGACGTCATCATCCGCTGCTTCAAACGCCATGGAGCAGAAGTGATTGATACACCTGTGTTTGAACTAAAGGTGAGAGACTGGTAAGGAGAAACTGAAGAGTGGAGCTGTGGGCTTATGAGTATCAAAGAGGAGTCTAAGACTACTAAGGTTAGAATTTTAACACATTAATGGGGCCAACAGAGTTTAGTCTGTGGCACCACCAGAATACTGAGGATTTTAAAGCTTTTTAAATCTTGGCCAGTTTGGTCAGAGGGATATATTATAACCAGTTGAAGACATCAGAGGACATAGACTGCTTTAACATCTTGAAGACATTCTGTTTTGGATTCTGACATTGTTCAGTCTCAGATATTGTAAAAGCATCTATGTTTGCCAACCTGATAATGCACTCCTACAAGCTTATCTTCAAGAAAAATACTTCAAACCAGAAAGCTGTGTGCAAAGATATGCCTGTTGACATATTTTGGAAATATATTTCAATTGGACCAATATAAACATCTAATAGGACAGTGTTAGCAAACAAAGTAGAGAGCTCTGTATGTTGTTCTGAGACAGTCTCATTGTACCCCAGGTTGGCCTTGAAACATAAGCCCAGTGCTTCTGCCTTTCTAGTTCTACAGTTATAGGTGTATCTCACTGCCCCAAGAGTCTCACTGGAAAATTATTTTTCATCTTCTTGCCTTTTAATGATAGGGGTTAGATTTATTTTTAATTACGTATTGTATATGAATGTATGTACATGAGTATAGGTGCCCAAGGAGACCAGAAGTAGAGGGTGCCCCAGGACCTGGAGTTATAGTAGGTGGTGAGCTGACTAACATGGGTGCTGTGAATCGAACTCAGGTCTTCTGCAAGATCAGTACAAACTCCTAACTACTTTATCAGGGCTGGAGAGATGGCTTAGCAGTTACTACACTTGTTGCTTGTGCAAGGATCTGGGTTCAAATCCCATCATCCATGTGGCAACTCACAACTGTCTGTAACTCTAGTTCCAGGGAATCCAACATTATCTTCTGACCTTCATCAGACATGCATGTGTCAGACACACACACAGGCAAAAACATTCATACACATAAATTTTTTTTTTATTTTACTTTAGGACCGACTAAGATGGCTCAGCTTGGGTAAACACATTTACTACCAAGCCTGATAAACCTGAGTTTCTTCAGAACTCACAAGATTGGAGAACAGAACCAACTGTCACAAATTATCCACTGAGTTTATGCACACCATGACAAATGAATGCACACAATATAAGTAAATTATTGTCTTCTCAAAAAGTAAATGAAAAGTAATACTTTTGGGAGATGGGGGCGGCACACACCTTTTATGCCAGCACTTGAGAGACAGAGGCAGGCAGATCTCTGTGAGTTCAAGGCCAGCCTGGTCTACAGAGTGAGTTCTAGGATAGCCAGAGTTACACAGAGAAGCCCTGCCTCAAAACATGAAACGGGGGTGGGGGGGGGAGGGGTGGTGGTGGATGTTATTCTTTAGCTTTGCCACAAAATAGGCAGAAAAAAAATAAGCAGAATACCAGCACAAAATTGTTATTCCCTTTTATTTTTGTTTTGTTTTGTCTTTCTGAAACAGGGTCTCTTTATGCAGACCAGGCAGGCCTTGAACTCACAAAGATCTACCTGCCTGTATCTTCTGGGTCCTGGGATGAGAGGTGTACCTGTTACACTTTTTTTTATTGTAACTATATCAGACCTGTAAGCATTAGGATAAAAAGCAGAGGGATTATAGAACTATTAAAAGTTGAAATTAGTCATGTTAGAGTGGTAAGTTTTTGTGTCTGTAATTAAGGGCTGGAATACAACTCAGGGATAGACTGATTGCCCACCAAGTACAAAGCCTAGGTTCAATCCTTAGCATCACATAATAATAAATAATAATGTGATGCTAACAAAGTTATTTCTATCCAGGTGAGGTGGCTCAGGCCCTGCACTCAGGAGGTCGAGGCAGATAGATCCCTGGAAGCTCAAGGCCCGCCAGGGATAGTTAGAAAGACCCTGTCTCAAAAACAAAAAAAGATAAGATGTAATCTATTGTGATGATCACATTTCGTCTTGTTTTCTCCAGGAAACCCTGACTGGAAAGTATGGAGAAGACTCAAAGCTCATCTATGACCTGAAAGATCAGGGTGGGGAGCTGCTGTCCCTTCGTTATGACCTCACTGTATCTTTCTGAACTTGGATTCTTAAGACTCTGGATCCTTGGCACTCACGGGGGTGAGCTTGGGTTTAGGGACAGCAGGCATAGGTAAGATTAAATACGAAGCCATTTACAATTTAAGGATATATTTCTCTAACCCAAGATAAAGGACTCTGGCTAAGCAGAATATACCCTTAGAAGTCATCTTTGTTCTCAGTTTACAACACTCTCCTCGCTCAAGAACAGCTCTCCCCTGCCCTCCCAGTGGACAGAATTTTCTGTAATTGACCAGTATTTCTTTTATCTCCAAATGTCTCAGTTAGTGTTCTGTTGCTGTGAAGAGATACCATGACCAAAAAAGCTCTTATAAAAGAATACATTTAATTGGGGGCTTTCTTAACAGTTTTTAGACGTCAGTCCCCTATCATCATGCCAGGGAGCATGGCTGAACAAAGATAGACATGGTGCTGGAGAAGTAGCTGAGAACTTTACGTCCTGATCCACAAGCAGGACACACAGACAGACACTGGGCACAGGTGAGCTTTTGAAACTTTGAAGCCTACTTCCAGTGACACATCTCCTCCAACACTACCTAATGCTTCCAGACAGTTAATCAGCTGGGAGCTAAGCATGCAAATACACAAGTCTGTGGGGACCAGTTTCATTCAGACCACCACAGCAAGCCGTTCTGAGAATCGTCTACTTTTCCTGCTGTATCTAATCTTCCAAGTCCCCTTCTCTCCCCCAGTCAGCACAGTCCAGGAGAGACAGGAGCAAAAGGAAAGGAAGGAGGAGCCTTAGTCTTTCCTACTCAAAGCCTCTTAAAATTACACAGTTGATTGTTCTGACAGTCAGAAGTGCTGTCACTCTTACAGGGAATGGTTTTATCTATACAAGCAGGTTAAACCCTAGCTTCTGTGGGTGACGATGACTTCCAGCAGCCACAGGAGGTGCTTTTCCTTAACGGTTTAATATCAGGTCCCTTTTGCTCGGTATCTGGCAATGAATAAACTGACCAATATTAAACGTTACCACATAGCAAAGGTGTATCGCCGGGACAACCCTGCTATGACCAGAGGCCGTTATCGTGAATTCTATCAGTGTGTGAGTATTGGGAAAACGTGGAGCATGGTGGATAGCTCAGGCCTTCTCTAATAGGATCTACCAAATGCTATGGTATCTTGAACAAATTGAATGGCCTCAAAAATGCTCTTTTTCTTGTTTGTTTGTTTTGGTTTTTTGAGATAGGGTTTCTCTGTATTGCTTTGGAGTCTGTCCTGTTAACTTGCTCTATAGACCAGGCTGGCCTTGAACTCACAGAGATCCGTCTGCCTCTGCCTCCCGAGTGCTGGGATTAAAGGCATGTGCCACCACCGCCCAGCTCCAAAAATGCTCTTATATTTCTGTGATATTTTCATGTAGACCTCGTAATGGCTTAGTGGAGATGAAGAATAAGACAATCAAATCTTGGATTTGGGGCCTGGTTTGGTAGTTTTAGGTGTTTTTGGAGGTGGGGAGGGTTGGGTTGTTTTGTTTGGGGGAAAAAATGCTTTTTTGGTTTGTTTGGTTTTTTTTTTTTAGTGCTGGGGATTGGATGCAGGGCCTTGTACACATGAGGACACTGAGCAATTGTTCTACCACTGACGTACATGTCTAGCTCCAGGTTCTTTATATTAAACCACAGTGTTACAATCACAACCAAGAATGAGGAAATTCAATGTGTAATTTGTGTTGCTGTCAAGTCTTCTAGACTAGTGGTAGGACTTCTGACAGAAAAATAGCAAAAGACTAAGGTGGGAAGGGCTTGAGCTGCAGTTCAGTGGTAAAGTGATGTCCTCGCATGCTTGAAGCCCTACGTCCAATACCCAGCATTACCTCAGAGAGAAAGGCACAAAGACTTGACTAAGTATTACTTCAGAGAGAGAAAGAGACAAAAAGACCCTGACCAAGTATTACCTCAGAGAGACACAGAGACCCTAAGTATTACCTCAGAGAGAGATACAGAGACCCTGACTAAGTGTTACCTCAGAGAGAGACACAGAGACCCTGACCAAGTATTACCTCAGAGAGAGATACAGAGACCCTGACCAAGTATTACCTCAGAGAGAGATACAGAGACCCTGACTAAGTGTTACTCAGAGAGAGACACAGAGACCCTGACCAAGTATTACCTCAGAGAGAGACACAGAGACCCTGACTAAGGCTGGGCATTTGCCCCCACAACAGCAGAAGTTGAGGAAGAACATGAAGAAGTGGATGCTGAGGAAGAGTAGTTTCATAATCGACAAGGTAGCAGGACTGGTGAGAGCACGAGAGCTGATGATGAAACAGAGACTGTGCTTCAATGTAGACAGCAGAGGTTTGGAGAGTCTGTGACATGCCACCCCTCTCCTCTCTCTATTTCCCTACAGGATTTTGACATCGCTGGCCAGTTCGACCCCATGATTCCTGACGCAGAGTGCCTGAAGATCATGTGTGAGATCCTAAGTTCTCTTCAGATAGGCAACTTCCTGGTCAAGGTCAGAACTGGATGGGACTGGGTGGTCAAGGTAGGGCCTGGCCTCTCACAGGGAGAAGTCTTTGTGCAGAGGCATCAGTAGCCCATGTGATAGAGACAATGGGAATTGTGCAAAATAAGCAGAAAATAAGCAGATTCCTTCTTCCCTGTACTTTGCTCCTCACAGGTAAATGACAGGCGCATCCTAGATGGAATGTTTGCTGTCTGTGGTGTCCCTGATAGCAAGTTCCGTACCATCTGCTCCTCAGTGGACAAACTAGATAAGGTAATAACCCAGATGCCTGACTCTTTCTAGATCCTACCCCGTTTTAACAATGAGAAAGTTTAGGAGGGAGAGGTAGCTGCCTCTATGCACACGGGAGGAGCTCTGACTCCAGCATGTAGGTTGAAGGGCAGCTTTGGGCTCAGATTGCTTTTTTGAAAAGGGTTCACACTTGTTCTGTGGTAGGGAAGCTATGTAGTAGCTTCTAATTGTTGTTGTCTGCCCAGGTTTCCTGGGAGGAAGTAAAGAATGAGATGGTAGGAGAGAAGGGCCTTGAGCCAGAAGTAGCTGATCGCATCGGGGACTATGTCCAGCAGCATGGTAAGAGAAAACCCAGCAACCATATCTCTGCCCTGTGTAGCAGGGGGAATGTTCATGTGTACATGTACTGCAGCCCAGACAAAAGGCAGACCTGCTACTTTTTTTTCTTTTCTTGTCAGCCTGACCTACAAATGTGTTTCCTCAGGTGGGGTGTCTCTGGTGGAGCAGTTGCTCCAGGATCCTAAACTCTCCCAAAACAAACAGGCCTTGGAAGGCTTGGGAGACCTAAAGCTGCTGTTTGAATATCTAACTCTTTTTGGCGTTGATGACAAGGTAATCAAGTTGGAGAGAGGAGCCCTAGCCCTAGCTGACCTGTGGCTTGGAGAGCCTGATCCTAATCTGGTACTGACCATGACCTTACATCCACAGATCTCCTTTGACCTGAGCCTTGCTCGAGGGCTGGACTACTATACTGGGGTCATCTACGAGGCAGTGCTGCTACAGATGCCAACCCAGGCTGGGGAAGAACCCCTGGGTGTGGGCAGTGTGGCTGCTGGAGGGCGTTATGACGGGCTGGTAGGCATGTTTGACCCCAAAGGGCGCAAGGTGCCATGCGTTGGGCTCAGTATTGGAGTAGAGCGGATCTTCTCCATTGTAGAGCAAAGATTAGAGGTAAGTCCTGGGGTGGGCAGAACACAGAGAGGCAATGACGGTACCCAAGCTACTTTTCACTTCTTAGGGACAGGTGCTGCTTTGGACAGGGAGCATCTTTGAGAAATGCAGAAGAGATGGTTGTTAGCCTTCAGAGAGTCTCACTCTTATATAGTCTGGTTGTGTGTGTGTGTGTGTGTGTGTGTGTGTGTGTGTGTGTTATGATACTGGAAATTAAACCTGGACCTTGTGCATGCTAGGCAAGCACTATTACCACTGTGCTAATTTTCACAGGGTCTCACTAAGTTACCCAGGGTGGCTTTGAACTCAGTATTTAGCCGTGGGTTTGCTCCAATGGCTGCTCTGATTCCCTGGGACCTAGAGTAACACCAAGGAAGCTCCCCTTTTTTACTGGTACTCATTTTTTGTTGTTGTTGTTTTGTTTTGTTTTTTGAGACAGGGTTTCTTTATGTTGTAACAGTCCTGCCTCTGCCTCCTGAGTGGGCACTGCCACCACCACCCAGCTGTTGCTGGTACTCTTAAGTGGTTCATTGTATTTGATTTTTCAGGAATGATCTAGCAACTTTCCCACTATTCCTGCCTTTTTTCTCTAGTGTGACACCACCCATGTTTCCCACTTGAGGTCATTATTCTAGTAGGCATCTTACGCTGTAACTTTGAAGTAGTTTTCCAGAAAAAGTTGAGGGGCAGTAGCAGCCTTCCTGCTCCTGTATTCACACACACCTAGTCTCACAGATGGGAGAGTGGAAGGTGAAGACTAGATGCCCGCAGAGGTTCGAGATGGCCTCATAGTCCTTCTTTGTGATTGTGCTGTGGCCCCTAACCTATATGGAGAGGAGTTTGTTTTGATTTGTTTGGTTTTGGTTTTTTGAGACAGGGTTTCTTAGTATAGCAGCCCTGGCTGTACTGGAACTCTCTGTGGACCAGGCTGGCCTCAAACTCGCAGAGATCTGCCTGCCTCTGCCTCCTGAGCTTATAAAAGAGTCTGCCACCACCTGCTGACAGGAGTTTTGACTTGCTCTACTGCTACTCTGGGATACTTACTCCTTTTTGTTGTTGTTGTATTTTGGCGTTTTCCCTACTTGTATGCCTGTGCCTGGTGCCCACAGAGGCTAGAAAGGGCATCAGATCCCTGGGACTGGCATTACAAACGGCTATAAGCTGCCATGTTGGTGTGGAAATCACACTCAGGACTTCTGAAGAGCGACTACTCTTAACTGCTGAGCCATCTCTCCAGCCCCCTTACTTGTTGTCTTAGTGTTTTGGTTTTTGGTTGGTTGGTTGGTTGGTTGGTTGGTTGGTTGGTTGGTTGGGTTTGGGGGCTTTTTTGTTTTGTTTTGGGGGTTTTGTTGTTTTTTTTTTTTTGGAGACATGCTAGCCTCAAACTCACATAGTCAAGGCGAGCCTTCTGTCTCCCTCCCAAGTACTAGAATTATAGATGTACCCAGCTCCTTCCATTCATCATTATTCTGACAAGTCATACAAGTCGGTTCATTTCTTACACCTTCTAGGAACTATTTTTATGTCCTATTGGTAGATGAGAAAGCTGGGACCCTTCCCTAGTTGAGCTCACAGAGTTGGACCTAGTCTCTCAGGATCCTAACTACAGCCTTCCCTGTTGTTCTTTGATTGCTTAGTCCCGCTCTGACCCTTGCCTGCCTCTCCCTAGGCTTTAGAGGAAAAGGTTCGGACCACCGAGACACAGGTGCTTGTGGCATCTGCACAGAAGAAGCTGCTGGAGGAGAGACTGAAGCTTGTCTCAGAGCTGTGGGATGCTGGGATCAAGGTACAGGAGGCAATCCCCAGGGTGATAGCAAACTTGGGAGCACTTGGCACAAACTAACAGAAATGTACATAGTGCTTCTCCCGTTACTTGAGATGAGTCAAAGAACAAAGTACCTGCCGCATCCCTAACCCCACCCCTAATTTTTCTCCCTGAGAGCAACAGAAGCCTTTGTTTTCTTTGGTCATTTGCAGGCCGAGCTGCTCTACAAGAAGAACCCAAAGTTACTGAACCAGTTACAGTACTGTGAGGAAGCAGGCATCCCACTGGTCGCCATCATTGGTGAGCAGGAGCTCAAGGATGGTGTCATCAAGCTCCGTTCAGTGACTAGCAGAGAAGAGGTGAGGAGGCAAGCAGGAAGGCTAATGGACAAGGGGGCATCAAATGCTGGTTGGCCCAGGCCTGTTTGAGACCCGAGCCCCATATAGTACTAACTTATAATGAACCTGGGGGCGTAGGCTTTGACAAGATCTCCAGGATCCACATGCAAGTGTTTTACTATGGGTGTTGTTTACCTGGGGTGTCTAATTGGGTACATGTCCCAGTGAGCCAAACATAATAACTATAAGTAATCACTCAGTAAATAGCTGAGCGGAAGATGCTCATATCTTCTTCCTCCATCCTGTCCAGGTGGATGTCCGAAGGGAAGATCTTGTGGAGGAAATCAGAAGAAGAACAAATCAGCCCCTCCCCACCCGCTGAACCAAGCAGACTAGCAGAGGAAGCAGGATTGGCCTCGTTTGAACCAGAACAAAACTGCATATGTACTTAAGCAGTTTGCACATTTCTGATCCAGCAGAAGATTGAAGGGTGGTCAGAACAAAGGCTTTTTTTGTTTTTGTTTTTATTTGTTATTATTGATAATCACTGGCAAAAAAAAAAAAAAAAATGGTCAGGTACTACCATTTCCTTGAGGAGGAGCAGTATAGGTGGATTAATCAAGACTGACTCCTAAGTTCCTGCATGGACCTTCTGTGGCTTCCTTGCAGAACCACACACACCAGATGCAGATGAATAGATGCCTCCCTACAACCTGCCGCCAAAAAGTCCAATAAATGTCTCTGACGCTAACGCCTGCCTGTGTCCATAATGCCTAGTGGTACCTTCCTCCTCAGGTCCTGAATCATTCAAACCACTTTAGTGACTGGTGTAAACCTTAGGACGCCTTACTCAAACCCGCTGGTTAAAGGACACCCTTTGCGCCTGCCCGGGGTCCATCCTGCCCCAACTCCGCCCCACCCCCCACCTCTGCTGATGGAGCTCCTCCCACACACGGTCCAAAGAGAGTTTCCAGATTTCCAGGGGCTCGCGCACGTGTAATGAATGCCTCCTTGAGAGGCGGGGTCGCCCTCAGAGCCAATGAGAGCTTGAGGGGGGCGTGGAGGGCAGGGAATCTTCCAGAGGCAGAAGCTCAAGGAAGTCCAAAAGAGTCTGGCAGAGCTAGGAGAGCTATGCAGTCGAAACGAGAATGTGAGGTAAGTAATTAAAGAAAGACGTAAGGGGTCCTTGTCCCCGCCTGTACAAGGGGCTTACAGTGACCCCAACACCTCAGACGAGGTGGGACCGGGGGCCGGTGGTACGCTATTCCGACCTACCTCTTTCCCCCAGCAATGGTGCGAGCGGGTGAATCCAGAGAACAAGGCAGCCCTGGAGGCGTGGGTAAGGGAGACTGGCATCCGCCTGGTGCAGGTCAACGGGCAAAGGAAGTATGGCGGGCCACCCCCAGGTATGGCAGCCCCACCCCCTGTTGCACTACACCAGTCTCGGCCCCTCTTGTGGGAAAGGCCGGGCCCTAGGCTCCAAAGTCAGAAAACCCAAACTACCTGACATACTCTCTAATTAGATACGGTTATTTGTCTGGCTTCCTTTCTACTCTGACCGTCCAGGGTAGTACACCCACTCAGTGCCAGCCTAGTTGTTTACAAGTCCAGTCGCCCAATTATGCTAACGACTGGGAGCCAGAAGGGTGTAGATATTTCTAGATGAAGGTCTTCCTGCTCGTCCCCCACACCCCAGCTGTTTCTTGGGGCTTAGAAATAGAACCTTCTCAGTAGACAAGAGCCCTCTGTATCCTCTCCCTCCAGGCTGGGTGGGCAGCCCGCCACCTTCAGGGTCCGAGGTGTTTATCGGACGGCTACCCCAGGACGTGTATGAGCACCAGCTGATCCCACTCTTCCAGCGCGTGGGGCGTCTCTATGAGTTCCGCCTGATGATGACCTTCAGTGGCTTGAACCGCGGCTTTGCCTACGCGCGCTATAGCTCGCGCCGTGGTGCCCAGGCCGCGATTGCTACGCTGCACAACCACCAGCTGCGTCCTTCTTGCCAGCTTCTGGTGTGCCGAAGCACCGAGAAGTGCGAGCTGACAGTAGACGGGCTGCCTCCGAGCTTGAACCGCCATATGCTACTGCTGGCTCTACAACCCCTGGGTCCCTGCCTGCAGGAGACATTGCTGCTACCCAGTCCGGGGTCAGCGCCCTCTCAGATTGCGCTGCTCAAGTTCAGCACGCACCGAGCCGCTGCCATGGCCAAAAAGGCCCTGGTAGAAGGTAGGGGGTGGAAACTGCGGAGGGCGGCTGGCTACTTAAAAGCATATCCCTAAATCTTAAGAGTCAGACTTGCGTGGAGTTCACCATCTGCCACCATACAATAGTGCTACGGCCACTAACCTAAATTTAAGCTACCACTTGTCTGAATCCCTAAGCGTTGGTATCCTATTTTGTTTTTGTTTTCTTTGAGACAGGGTTTCCCTGTGTAGCCTTGGATGCCCTGGAACTTCCTTTGTAGACCAGGCTAGCGTCAGACTCGCAGATACCCACCTGTCTCTGCCTCCTGAGTGCTGGGATTAAAAGGTTTATACCAGCACCACCTGCCATTGTACCGGTGTTTTAGTCCTCAGTATTTCCAGGGGGAAGAATGTAGTTGTAGAAGAGTTCACAGGAGCCAGTTTATCTTTGTAGTCTGTCTCCTGTTTCAGCTTTCATTGACCAGAAAGGTTAGCTATTGTGATGGCGATTAGGTAAATAAAGCCTGAATGCCCTGTGTTGCCCCAGGGGTTACAAATACCGGGAGCCTCGAGGAAGTTGTCCCACCACCAGGCCTCAAACAGCCCGTGGCAAGTCATTTCACAGGTCCTCACTTCACAGGTCTAAGTGTTTGGCTCCGGTCCCTGTGCTTAGATCTGCCCTTCTCTCTCGCCTTTTTCTTGCAGGGCAGTCACGCCTTTGTGGAGAACAAGTCGCTGTGGAGTGGCTCAAGCCAGATATGAAGCAGCACTTCCGCCAGCAGCTTGCGGGCCCCTCACTGCGCTTCCTACGGCCAGAGTGCAGCCAAGTAGCCCAGAGCAGGGACAGGCTAGGGTCCCAAGGGGCTAGGGCTGCTCTGCAGCTGCTGTGTCAGCGAATGAGGCTGGGCAGCCCAATGTTCCTTACCAAGTGTTTAGGCACGGGTCCTGCTGGCTGGCATCGCTTTTGGTACCAGGTTGTAATCCCTGGTCACCCAGTGCCTTTCAGTGGCCTCATTTGGGTTGTGCTGGCCTCTGATTGGCAGGATGGGCATGAGGTAGCTAAGGATGCTGTGTCCGCGCAGTTGCTGGAAACACTGAGTGAGTCTAGGACCAGCTTGTGGTCTCCTAGGGCTGAAGTAGGTACTGTGGTTAAGCAGTGACCCTTCCCCCTCCTCTCTACAGGCAGCCTAAAAGGGTAGGCAGAACCTGTGTCAGTCCCCAGCCCAGCAGGTCTGGGCAGCAACTACTGACTGGATCAAAAAGGGACAGGGGCCTGGTGACAGCTTCTTTGCTGGGGCAGGGCCCTGTCACACCTAAGTGCTACTTTAATTGTGAGGAAACTTGTCCTTCCCCCATTGAGCCCAGGATCTGATTTAACCTCTGACTTAATAATTCCCAGTTTGACAAATAATTCATTATACCCACACAAAAGCTTACTATGAATCTTTGTTTTTATTTGGAGAACTGGCTGAGCTAAAGGGCCCTTGTTTTTGTTTTGTTTTTCCTATACTGGTTATATTTATATTAAACCCCTGGTTGTTATACATGTGTCTGTGCTGTCTTTATAACAGAGTTTGTTTTACAGTGGTAGGGTGAGCAGATACTTTCCCGCTTTGGGGCCATGAGTATTGGAAATTCCTGTTTGGGGACTTGGGGTTTAACTCAGTGGAAGGTTCAATCTACAGTATCAAAAAAGAAATTTCCTTAGGGGCTGTCCCAGAAAACACAGTCCCTCGTCCTGACACTCTCCTCATGCCCTCAGTCACTGTCATCATCACTGTCCTTCACCACCTCTGGGGCCTTGGCATCCTCGCCATCTTCTCTCAACCCCGCAAAGAAGTCATCCGTGCTCCAGGCCTTACTGCTCAGGGCACGAAGTGGCCCTCCCTTTTTCTTGCGTCGTCGATAGTCATCCACAACCACAGTTCGCAGCTGAGTCATGTTCCAAAATTTGAGTCGCTGGTCATGGCCACTACTGGCCAAAAATTGGCCACAATGGGAAAGGGCTAGCTCCTCCACAGGCTCCCCGGCATGCTGGCCCACGGTGCCTACCACTCTGTTTGGCAGGATGTTCACAGCCCTGAGCAGAGAAGAGTGTTAGAACTGACCTGCTTGGCTTGCACTCCCCATGCTCCTGGGCTGCTCTGGCTTCCCTTACCTGATGATCCCATCAGTGGAGCCAGTGCACAGCAGGTCCTCAGTGACTGGAACCATGCAGTCGATGGACTCTGCCCTCAGGGCGAAGCGGTCACTTGTAGCCCCAAAACCGTTCCAATTGAAGAGGTAGACGGTACCTTCACTAGATCCACAGGCCACCTTCTTCCCATACTGCAGGTTAATAAGATAAACCATATTTTTGGAGCCAATTGAGAATGAACCCCCTAGCATATATACCCCATCCCATCATACCCAGCTGTACTTTCATGAGGGTGACGGAAGTTAGATCGCCTGACTGAGGCTCTGAGAGTAACTCAAATCTGCGTCTCTTGATGTTGAAGACACCAAGGCAGCCATCCCCACTGTAGAGAACAAACAGATTGAATAGGGAGTTCTATTTGAGGGAGACCAGTAATAGAGTGGATACCTACATCATCAAGTGGTCTGGAGGCAGAAAAAGCAGGGAATCGGGTGTAAGGTTGTACCTGGCTGTCAGCAGCAGCTTTTTGGCTGGGTCTAGAGCCATGTCAGCAATGTACTCCTCATGCTGCCGCATATCCATTAAAGGGCCCTCTTTTCGCTGGTCCCAGAGCCGGATACCTCCTGTGTCATCCCCAGTAACTAGAACATTCTCATCCACAAGCAGCAAACTGTTAATGGGGACACTGGAGAAACAGAATATGGATTTGTTCTAATAGAGACCTCTCAGGCCTTACCCCTTACCAGGTGCACATATACCTCATTAATTTTCCTTACCTGTGAGCCTTGGAGATTCGTCTTTCCAACTGTCCCTGTTCAACATCTAATACGTGGATTGCTTTGTCCTTAGAGACAGTAACAAGTTCTAGGGGGAAAAGGTCCAGTTTATGGTACTGCTCATTGCCCTCTGCCCTCTACCACATGGCTGGCTGGTACTTACTCTGCCCATCCTCTGAAAAGACAACAGCTCTGCAGGATTTGAGGTGGTGTCCTGAGGACCAGAGTTCCTTGGTTTCTCCCTCCTGACAAGAGTATGAAAAGCTGAGGAAAGGAAGAGAGTGAGTAACTCCATACCACACCTGAAACCATGGAGCACCTTGGTTTTATCAACCTTCCCATGTAGGTAGGGTACTTCTGAGACCAAAGAGTTTGATTTTTCTCTGTAGCACTGGAGATGGAACTCAGGCCTTCACACATGCTAAGTAAAACTCTACAACTGAGCCACACACACACCCAGCCTATTTATCCATTCTTTCTTTTTACTTTATTTAGTTTTAATTACTTTTGTTTGGTTGGTTTTGGTTTTTCAAGACAGGGTTTCTCTGTAGCCCTGTCCTGGTACTCACAGACCAGACTTGTCTTGAGCTCAGAGATCCACCTGCCTCTGCCTCCCAAGTGCTGGAATTAAAGGTGTGCACCACTACCACCTGGCTCATTTATCCATTTTAAATTAACTTCAAATGTTAGATCGTATTTCAGTGCATATTAATTCAAGATATATTTGTACAGGACTATTTTGGGAAATGGATCAGGATGTGACAAGATCTCTTGCTACATAGTCAAGGCTAGCCTGGAACTTTTTTTTGTTGTATTTTGTTGTGTTCTGTTTTGTATTGTTTTGAGGCAGGGTTTCTCTATGTAACCCAGGCTGTCCTAAACTCCATCTGTATATCAGGCTGGCCTTGAACTCAGAGATTCATCTGCCTCTACCTCCCAAGAGCTGGGATTAAATACATGCGCCACCAACGACCTGTTAAGCCTAGAATTTGTAATCCTTTCATCTCATCCTTCTATGTGTGCAGATTATCATCCTCAAAAGTCAGAGCCTAAAGCCCAGAGGTAGTGGTACACGCCTTTAGTCCCAGCATTTATGAGGCAGGGGAGAGGGGGCACAGGTGGGCACCAGAGCCTTGATTAAACAATGGCCTGTGAGTTGAGGCCAACCTGGTCTACAGAGCGAATTAACAAGACAGTCAAGAGATACAGAGAAACCTCTCTAAAAACCAAGGAGTGAGGGAATCTGAGACAGGAGCCAGAGGATCCTTTAAGACTCTTCTGGGTCGCTGGGTCGCCTGGCACACGCCTTTAATCCCAGCACTAGAGAGGCAGAAGCAAGCGGATCTCTGTGAGTTCGAAGGCCATCCTGGTCTACAGAGCTAGTTTAGTTCCAGGACAGCCTCCAAAGCAATACAGATAAGCCCTGTCTCGAAAAGCAAAAAAAAAAAAAGACCATTCTGGGTCATAGAGAGACCCTGTCTCAAAGGAAATAACTAGACAGAAACCCAGCCCCAGAAATTGGAAGGCTAATAACAGAGTTAACAGAAGCTAAAGAAAGACACAGTTAATTATGTATGACAAGTTAAAACAAAAGAGGTGGAGGTCTCGGGAGATGGTTCAGTGGATAAAGTGATTGCCTCTATCCTTGGTATACCCAAAACCTATGTAAATTGGGCAGGTATGGTGGCCAATTCTAATCCCAGCACTTAGGAAGCAGAGATGGGATCCCTGAGTCAAGAAAACTAGCTAGTTAAGACTAGCCAGGATCGGCAAGCTCCAGGCACAACACCTGGAGTTTGTCTAAAAATAAAACTAAAAAGATGGTGTGAGATGTGGGAAGACACTGGAATCAACTTGAGGCTTCCATAAGCACACTTGCTGAATTTTACTGAACGAATCGGGCCGCTTGAGTCTCATAAAATGTCTTCCCGCCACACTCTCCAGCCCCTGACCCCCTCCAGGCCCTAACCCTCTCCATCTCAGAGGAGCTTTAAGACCCTAGCGCGCCCACGCGGACCGCGCCTGCGCCCACGCCGACCGCGCCTGCGCCCACGCCGACCGCGCCTGCGCCCACGCCGACCGCGCCTGCACCCTCGCGCCGACCACGCCTCCGCCCTACACCCCACTCACACGAACACGTCCCCGTCCACGTCCCCTGCTGCCAGAAGGTCTCGGGTGGGATGGAACGCCAGGCCATTGGCTGGCGCTTCCAGCACGATGTCTTCTGGGGTGTCACGGATTCGGGGTGCTGCCTTCGTGGAGTCAAGGTCTTCCTCTTCATTGCTTGAGTCTTCCGTGGGACTCTCCTCACACATGCGATCCATAGGATCCGCGTGCGCAGAGAAACCAGCTACATTCAGTGGGGCGTGGCTTATGTTGTTACTTCCGGGAGGAGGCGGGTCCGAGGAGCGTTGGGGAGGAAAGGGTGGGTCTGCCACCTCCGGTGTGTGTGGCACCATCGCGGCATTCTGCGTCCTCTAAGAATCACTATCTTACCTTTTTTTTTAAATGAAGTTGAGTTGCAATTCGTTAAAAGACTTTTTGGTTTTATGGGCGTGTTTTCAGAGGATTATCCCTCCCTCCGTATTTTCGTGTGTGATGAGTGCCACTCGTGCTCGCGTGTGGAAGCCAGAGAACAGCTATGAGTTGGTTTTCTCCTCCCACCTTTACGTAGGTTCCTGTGGTTAAACTCTGATCCTAAGGTTTGCTCCACAACCCACTTTGGCTGTGCCAACTTACTGTTCCCCCGACGCTCAGACCCATCTTACTGGAGCCACTGTGGCCTGTGGGCTACAGGACTGTGGCCTTTAAGGCCTGTCCTCCCTCCCAAGCTGCTTCAAATATTTGGGAACGCCTTAAATTTTTTCCTCTGTCCAGTCCTGTCCTAACAGGAGGGGGCTCCTAAACTTTCCTGACTTGGTGAAACCCAAAACCAAAGCTAGGGACAGACACATTGCCCAAGGAGCCCACACATCCCTAAACTAACAAGACAGGGATCATTAACAGGGGGCAGACTTCGTGCATGCTCAAACAGCTGCCCACACCAACATCTTCAGGCATCCAGTGAACAGTATGGTTCTAATATAGTTTAGCTCTTGACCTTTGATGTACTTAGGCTACCCAGGAAAACAAGCATGACAGCTGATGCTCTGTACATCCTTGTTAACAAAGGTTCCAATGATGAGACTACATGTCAGGGCACTCTCTGAGGCTAGCTTGCCGGCCTGCACGGCCAAAGTACCAAGCTGGGTGTTGGGATTGAAACACTTAACAGACCACCATGAGAAGTGAAGAGGAAGCTGCTGCTGCTGTTTATTACAGAGAGTAATGGGGATGGGCCAGGGGATGGGCCAAGCATAGGAGGAAATCATGCACCACCCACACCTGGGGTCAAGGCATGGGCACTGCACACCGGAAAGTTATGAGAACCTTGTCTGATCAACCGTGAGAGCACCGAGTTCCACAGCTGGGTGGGGAGGAAGAGCACTGTAAGGGACAAGTACTTAAATTTCCCAACACTAGCTGAAAAGGACCTACTCAGATTTCCATGCAACTAGGTCATCTAAGGCATGTACTGGCAATGGTACCGCTTATCTTTGGAGGAGGGGGGACAAAGACAGGTAGATCTCTTGAGAATTCCAGTTGGCCTGATCTACATAGTGAGAACTTGCTGAAAAGGAAAATAACGTGAACATGAGGTGATGGAGAGATGGCTCAGTGGTTAAAAACAGTGGCTGCTCTTCCAGAGGGCATAGGTTCAATCCTATCACCCACATGGAAACTTGCAACTGTCTATAACTCCAGTTCCAGGGAATCTCACACAGACGTACATGCAGGCAAAGCACCAATCAATGCCCATAAAATAAAAATAATTTGCCAGGCAGTGGTGGCACTTTAGTGTTATCACTTGGGGAGGCAGAAACAGGGAGATCTCTGAGTTGGAAGTCACCCTGGTCTCCAGAGTGTTAGTTCCAGAATAGCCAAGGCTATACAGAGAAATCCTGTCTTGCAAAAAAAATTAAAAAAAAAAAAAAAGTGAACATGAGGTGAGGTTAAGGGTTTCAAAGTACAGAAACAACCTATCTGCATTGTAACTAGGAGGTTATAGTACTTCTAGAAACATGAAACTGGTAGCCAACCCTCAGGTCTTGCTTACTGATTCTGGGTATCCATATGAATCATATTTCTGTGACCTTTAGAATTGTGGACTACCACCATAGGAACAAGGCATCATTTTTCTAAAAGCAGTCCATTTTCTTTTTTTCTTTTTTTTTTTTTCTTCTGTAATAAATGTATTAAACCACCTGGCCTTTGGAAAACCCTTGACTTGGCACTACACAGATAGTTATGTATTAACTTCTATTTTTAAAAAGGCTATGTAAAAAAGAGGTCTATAAAATTGTGCAAAATACCCAGCATCAATAAACCCATTTCAAGTATTGCCAGCATGACCTAACCCCCGACTTCTAGCCCTGACTTGGAAGAGATTCAGGGGGCACAGAAAAGGATCCTTTAGAGTCCCCATGGGCTGGGGAAGGCAGGGTCCCCATTCCTATGGTGCTGCCCAGGACTCTACAGGAGCTGAGGTTCTGGAGGGCCTGGATGGCTGGTTTGGCTTCCTCTAAACAAGCTGTCTCCCACCCTCTACCCTGCTCTCCCTCTACTGGTACCCAGCTCTATCCTATTGTAACCACCCCCCCAAACTCCATGTAACCACCCCCCAAAACCCCACCAAAATAACCTTGATCATCACAAAGGGAATGCAGGAGCCCCAGTCCAAAGCAGCCCAAGGAAGGGCGCTGGCCAAGCAGTCCATTTTCTACTTAAGCAATTTTGGCAAAGCTAGATTCCTCAAAAAGCCTTTTCCTTCAGCTGTGGTTTTGGCTCAGTGGTAGAGTGCTTGTCTACAGAATTGAGTTTAGTATGCAATGCCACCAAAACAAAAATGTCCTTTCTTATCAAGAGGAAAATGATCAAAATCAATAGCTCAGCTTAGTGACATTCTAGCTTCCCTTGAAACTGGTGAAACCATGTTAGGCTCAGTATTCATCCAGAACAAGTGGAGGTCCTAATGAACACCCATCAGCCAGCCCACTCTGGGCCTTGACACACGTCTCAAGGTGAAGGACACCAAAACCTTTTGGACCACGATATACTAATTTTACCCTCAAACAATCCCCCACCCCACCCCCCATTAGTTCTTTAGCCAAGGAGTCTTTGAGTTAAACTCAATACTAATGCTCCTCTAAGGGCATAAACTTCTAATAAAAGGCTTTTGTTTCCACATGTGGTTTTTTATTACTACAACTTCCCCAAGAGCTCAATCCTATGTAGCCTTGACATCAGTCTAGCAGCCCATCAGGATCATCTTAATCCCTAGAGAATCTCTACTCTCTCAGATTAGGTCCCCAGACTGGCCATTCAACTTGACATCTCTCTTGCCCATCAGTGACTCTTCCTTCCTTCTCTCCTGTGCTAATAAACATCCTTACTGTCTAGGAACCTAGAATCAATGCAGGAAAAACAGAGGACTTTTTCAGTGGATGAAAAAAAAAAAGAAAAAGAGGACATAACTGCTCCTAGGTATGGTAGAGGTTTATTGTAGATACGAGGGAGAGCACAGAAGAGACATCTGGAAGAGTTCAGACTGAACATGACTCTAACTAAACCAGGCCACATGAGAAGGGGAGTGGAAAGGAGAGAAAGAGGAAGAGGGTAATCTGGAGCAGTAGCCAAAAGGCCAAAAGGCCAAAAGGCCAAAAGGGGCCTGGTTATATTGGAATCAGAGAAGCTGAGAGAAGAGAAAGCCCAGCCTAGTCCCTGGTAGTTTAGGGTAGGATGTGGAGAATGCTAGCCAGGAGGACCCTGTAGTCCAGAACAACTGAGGAATGCTGGGAGAACCTGGCAACGAGCGGCAGCTCTGATATATTAGTAGGCCCCTACAGATTGGCATCCAATGTGACATTTTCTCAATACGCACTACCCCTTCTCTCAGTACAAACCAGGCCAGTTGGCTAGATCCAACTAAAGCTTCCCAAAGACGGGTTCCTACATGAGACCTAACATTCATAAAACTACTGGAACTACCTTCTTCAAGGGGCCATCAAGAAGGAATGACCAACATAGAAAAAGAAGACAGCAGGTATAACTAATTTTAATCAAACATGTTGGGCATGGTGCTGCACGCCATTAACTTTAGCACTTGGGAGGAAGATCTATAAACAAACTGTTGTACAATGACATTTATAAACATTCACAATAGTATGCAACCTTTTTAGGAATTGTAGAACAAACAACTAAAAGAACAGCCATGTGGTGACGATTGGACTAGGGATTAGTACTTTGGTCTTTTCACTTCAACCCTGAAATCAAAGAAGAAGCAGATCAGCATAGGATCAGATACAACAATTCCCACCACCAGGCCCAAAGAGAAAGAGCAATGCTGCTCACCCATCAGCTTCCATCTTCTTCCTCTTCTCAATGATCTGTACAAGAACAGTAGTAGTTTATAAGCATGCTGCTAGTAATCTAAGTCAACCTAAAGCCCAAAGGTGACCTCCCTCAATTTCCATGGCTGCTCAACCCTGTCTGTGCATGGCTGTCAGTAAGTGTCTCTTCTCAACTGAAACCCTCCCTCCTAAGAAAGAGTCCACTAACCGCACTTATTTTCTTCCACTGGCGATCAAGCTCTGCCTTATCATTGGTTTCTTTGAAGCGTCTGGTTTTCCGTCCTTCAGACATCTTGATACCATACTGGAATGCAGCCCTGAAAAGGGTCATTGTGGGACGAAGGCATTAGTGGTTTCACAGAGTAGGAAGATTTTCTGAAAGGGCACTGTGGGCAAAGAACCTATCTGGAAACACTGCTGCTAGACTACAGCTTCTAACACCAAAATGCCACACCCTCCTTCTCTGCCCATATTTACTCACTTGGGCAAAGCCTCTTTGTTGTTCATATACTCGCTATATTCCTCCTGAGTATCAAAGTCCCAGCGGCCTAAGGGACCCTTCTTGTTACCCTGTGGTAGAGCAGATGGGGAGGAAGAGCTATCAGTGCAAAAGGAATTTTCTCTGAACAAAACCAGAAGCCCACAATCCACAACAATAATCCACTAGTAACAAATCTTACCCTGATAAATGTCTTCTATGTATTTACTCTATACATTACTCTAAGCACTAAATATATCTCAGTTCTTACAAAAATTCTTAAAGTGGGAATTATATTTCTATTTGTATGATGTAGAAACAAAGACAGTTGTAAACAGGGAAAGAATATGGCAAGGTCACAAAACAAGCAAATGGCAAAAAAAAAAAAATCTAAACAAGGTTCCTATTAATACATGTTCTTGGTTGGGTGTGGCTCAGCAGTAGAGCACTTGCCCAGCATGTGTGAAGCCCTGGAACTTCACAGTTTGATCCCTAGGACAATAGAAAAAAAGTTTCTTTGAGTCTGAGATGTACTCGGTGGTACAGTACTTGCCGGTACAGTGCTTGCCTAGCATATAAAAGGTTCCTGGGTTCAATCTCCAGTAGTGAAAAATAAATGAAAATTTCCTTTATCTGGGCATAGTAGTGCACACCTGTCATTTATAATCTCGACTAGAGAAGTGGAGGCAGGAGGATAAGAAGTTTAAAGTCATCTTCAGCAACATATCCAGCCTGGACTACAAGATCCTGTCAAAAACAAACAAAAACAAAACAAACAGCAACAAAAAAAAACATGTTCTTAACCAATTATGTCAGGAGAGAACTGACTCCTGCAAGTTGTTCTCTGACCTCTACACTCATGCTATGAAATACACTAATATAAAACAAAAAATTAAAAATATCTGATCAAAGTCTCCAACATCTTAAATAACCTTTTAACTTCATACCTGGTCCATTTTGCTATAATCTACCTCTTCATCACTATCTACAGCCATGTCATCCATCCTAAAAAGAAACAGAAGTTAAATAGATGCTTTAGATCCATATTACTATATTTTATTCAGGACCCACAGATAAACATCTCAGAACTAAATAGAAGAATTCACCCAAATAAAAAGTACCCTTAGCTCCTAACAGATCAAATTTAAATCTCATAATCACCCCAACCTCCCTTACTTAGGCTTCACTTACGTGGCTGGATAGCATTCTGCATAACTATTGGACATGCCAAAGAAATCTCCCAGCTGCTTCTTGTCTTCTGGCTTCTTCAACATACACTATGTTAAAGAAAATTCCATTACTTGCAGAAAAGATACAACTAAGAGGAACCAGAGACTAGAGGCTTCACATGACCATTTCAGAAACCAGGTGTAAACTTGAATTGGTTCTCTAGTTGATACAAAGCATGATTTCATCCCAGCCAACACACAGCATAAAAGGAAGAGAGCAGAGACAGGTAAACAGGAACAGAGAAACAATGAGTTGGATGAAAAGAAAATGGCTCCTGCAACCCAGGAACAGCCAGGTACAGAGGGCATGCCATAATCTCAGCACTCAAAAGACAGAAGTGCTGTCTTAATACACGTAAGGAAAAACAATTAAAATTCAGGAAGAAATGCAAATAAAGGATATGATTCAGTGCCTTCCCAGCCAGCAGATCCAGCAAATTTTTCATTGATGGACTTGATCAACTCTTTGGCAGATCCAGGTCCTGGAAGAAAACACAACTCTGCTGAGACCTCCTCCCAGTAACCTGTTTCCAGCTTTAAAGGTGCTTCTACTGAGCTCACAAGATAGCTAGCAGGTAAGAACCCTTACTGCCAAGCCCAACAATATGAGTTCAATTCCAGGAACCAACAGGACAGAAGAAGAGAACCAACTCCTAAAAATTGACTTTAGACCTCCATATGTCCTGGCACAACCAAATCCAAACACACACACACACCCCAAATAAATAAATGTGGTAGTTTTGGGGGTTTGTTTTTTTTTCTTAAGTTTTCTTTGTGCTTGAGGCAATCTCACTATGTAGCCCAGGCTGACTTACAACTATGGAGTTTAGGCTAGCCTTAAACTCCTGATCTTACCTCAGCCTCCAGAATGCTGAGATTATAGGTCAGTACAACCACATCTTGCTAATTAAAACATATTTTTAAGGCAAAGGAACCCTTTTATCTATCAAAACTTTAACCAAACTCCAAATAAGCTACTCGGGTTAACAGTAGGATAACACTGTACACTCAACCTCATAACTAAAGGAATTATATATAAAAGCAAATGTGCCCTGCTTAGTTCATAAATTAAGACATGGTTCTTATGAGAGCCCCAAGCAAAGCAGTCCCCTAAACACCACCTTTGTCAGCTGAGAGCAGCAGGGTTCTGCAAGGAGAGGAGGACTGCTATCACAATGCAAGATGCCATTGATACAACCCACCTTTGTCAACATCCATGGGCTGAAAAGGAAACAAAAACTGAAAATGAGTATCAATCTGAGGAATTTCCATTCATCTCTCTCTCAAGTCTCAATCAATCCCCTAACCCACTTCTGTCCAATTTCTAAGATGGTTTCCACCCCAGGTTAGTTGGCCCAGTTATTGCTGTGAAGCCATAAGGTTGCAGAGGAGGAAGAGGGTCCCGTACCTGGTTAGTAAGATTATTTCTCAGGGCATCTTTCACAGCCTGGTATCAAGGGCCCACATCTTACCTCATCATCCACTTTTGGTTTCTCAAAATAGCTGTGCCTTTTCTTTTCTTCCTCTCGCTCCCGCTCCCGGTCTCGCTCCCGCTCCCGGTCACGTTCCCGGTCTCGCTCCCGGTCTCTGTCCCGTTCCCGATCGCGTTCACGTTCCCGGTATCTCTCTCGCTCCTTGTCCCGAGGTGTTTTGGTTGTAGAGGGAACATAATCCCCAATGTCTTCAAAAATGCTGGGAAAAATAGGTATCCCTAGTTTCTAAAACCATACATACTCATGCCAGCCATTTCTCCAAAAGGGCCAGAGACAAGAACACAAATCTCTTGCTCAAAGATGCATGGGACTGGGATACATACTTCATGTCTGCCTCAGGAGGTTTCTTTTCTTCCATTTTCCCTGCAATGTAAAGAGCTTGTCTTAGTGTCTTTGTAATTTGTTTTGTTGTTGTTGTTGTTTTTTGTTTTTTTGGCAGGGGGTAGGGGAGTTCTAGACAGCTTTGGAGCCTGTCCTGAACTCATTCTATAAACAGGGCTGGCCTCGAACTCAGAGATCTGCCTGCTTCTGCCTCCCAAGTGCTGGGATTAAAGGTGTGTGCCACCACTGCCTGGCTTCCTTTTTAAATTTTTAAAAATTTTATATATGAAAAAAAAAAAAAAAAGGTGAAGCTTGAAGCTTGGTGGCACAAGTCTTTAATCCCAGCACTCAGGAGGGAATCTCTCTGAGTTCATGGCCAGCCGGAGTTCTTGGATAGTCAGGACTACATAGAAAGATCCTGTCTTTAAAAAAAAAAAAAAAAAAAAAAAATTATGCCTATGGTGTTTTGCCCATATAAATGTTTGTGCACCACATACATGACTAGTGCACTCAGAGGCCAGAAGAGGGTGCTGGATCCCCTGGAACTGGAGTTGCAGATGGTATCGAGCAGCCCTAAGTTTTGGGATGCTCTTTACTGCTGAGCCTCTCCAGGGGCCTCTGCCTTTTTATCCATCTGCTGTTTAGAATGGACAAACATTCCCACTCTCCTTGACATTTCAGACTCAACCATTGAGCTCTGAGTGGGTCCAGCAGAATTTGGACACACACATCTTGCCCCAGTGTTCCATTTCAAAATTTTCCTTTTTGTTTAGAAGCCATTCAATGTCTACAGGACAGAGGCTTCAAAAGACCTTGGTTACACCACCAAATGCCCCTCCAAGAGTAAGGCTTCCAGCTGGGCAGTGGTGGCACATGCCTTTAATGGCCAGCACTCGGGAAACAGAGATAGGCAGCCCTCTGTGAGTTCGAGGCCTGCCTGGTCTACAGGATAGGCTCCAAAGGTACAGAAAAACCCTGTCTCAAAACATACACACACAAGAGAAAGAGAGAGTAGGGCTTCCTTCCCTTTGAATCAGGTACCTTTATCCTTCTTCTTGAGTTTCTTGTTTCGAGTACCCTGCCTCAGGTATGACAAAATCTGGGTAAGCTTGCTGATAACGATGTCATTTGTAGTCAGTGTAGTCTGGGCCTGGAAAACCCAAGAAGCAAGAATAATATCCCTCTTAGCAGGAATCTCACCTTCTGTTATCCATTCACTTAAATTCAAGGACAAATACACAGTGTTAGCTAGAAGATGACATGTAAGAAGGTGCAATGGAGGGACACTCCAAACAGATGAAACAGTATGGAAAAAAGACCTGGATCGCAAGTATAATATAAAAATTCAAAAAACCCAGAAGAGCTGGAGAACAAATAGAGAGGCATGCTGAAAAAAGCTAGAAAGTCCAACTGTTACAAGGGTTCAGACTTTTTACTAAACCACAGAAACTTCTACTCAATGGTGAAACAAAAATTTGCATTTATAAAACATCACCTTAGTCGACTATGTGTAAAATCAATCCATTAGTGAAGCCAGAGTGGAGAGGTTCAGGTAACAGATGTTAAAAGAGTACAAGGTGGGCTGGAGAGATGGCTCAGTGGTTAAGAGCACTGCCTGTACTTTTAGAGGTCATGAGTTCAATTCCCAGTAACCAAATGCTGGCTCACAACCATCTGTAATAAGATCTGATGCCCTCTTTTTCAGACAGGTATACATGTAAACAGAGCACTCATATGAATAAAAAATCTGTGATTAAAAAAAAAAGAGAGAGAATACAAAATTTCTTTTTGGTAATATTCTAAAATTACAATAGTGGCTATACAATTTGGAGACTATGATAAAACTACTTGAAGTAGAAACTAAAAGGGTAGATTATATGGCATGTGAATTAATTTCACTAAAAGCAATACATTGGACTGGGAGTGGGAAAAATAGCCAGTCTTTTAATAGCTCCAGTAAGATATTGTGGTTTAGACAAGAATATTGCTGGTGGAAAGGATGTAGTCAACTGAGACTGCGGAGATTAAAATAAACAAACAGAACATGAGGAAACCGTAGATGAGGAACAGGACATGGGCAAGGCACATTTGAAGATTAAATGACAGGTTCTTAGAACTTGGTTACTCACCTCCATTGTGGGGCAATCAGCCTTGCTTCGGATAAGAGTGGTGGGGATATCCGTGTCTGCATACTCATCATCCAGGTCTACCACATAGGCCATACGGCCTGGTAAGAACAACTCATTTCGCTCGTATGATTTACTCTTGAAAAGCATTCGGTACACATTTCGGCCTACACAAAAAGAAAGATTAACAAATAGCCATTGAGAAACTTCTATCGTTACAGCAGTCATTTATGAATTACCTACTCTGTGCAGGACACCAGGCCAAGTGCTATTTGTGCTCTGCTACATTAAATCTTCAAACAACCCTATGCTGTGAGATAGGCATTATTACTTTTAACTGGCTAAGATACTGCCAAGGCAGTGGGGGGCACGCACCTTTGAGTACTTGAGAGGCAGAGGGAGGGGAATCTCTGTGAGTTGAAGGCTAGTTTGGTCTACACGGCTAGTTCTATGCCAGCCAGGGCTACACAAAGAAACCCTGCCTCAAAAAACAAAAACAAACAAATTCCACCTGTCTCCAGGTCCCCAGCACTGAAATTACTAGAATATGCCACCATATCCAGCTTTTATACATGTGTTCTAAGTATCAATTTAGTTCCTCCTGCTTGTACTTGTAAAAAAAACACTGATTTATCACCCTAGTTCTCCATACTATATTCTTTATATTTTTGCTATTTTATGTTCAGCTTTTATGCTGGCTTTACTTATTTATCCTTTCACTTATTTATTTGAGATGGGAGTCTCATGAAGCCCAGGCTTACACAACCCTTGATTATCCTCCCAAATGCTGAGATTATAGGTATGCACCACCATACTATCAGCTAGTTTGGGCTTTTTGCAGCTTGCTTTGTACCCAATGCTGGCCTCTAACTGGCAATCTTCCTGCCTCAGCCATGTTAGTCTAGGACTAAAAGCATGCAGCATCACCTCCAGCCCGTTCGTTCTACCTCCTCTGATGCACACATAGTAAGGACTTGAAAAGGCTTCTGGTCTAACTAAGGAGACATAAATGAGTTGGAAAATAATCCATGTCTGAGTTCTATAAGAGTATTTTATGAGAGAAAAGTTGGTTTAGGGGCAAAAAGAGGAAAGCATATCCTAGTGATATCATATCCCTTATAATCCACCTAAAATGCAATCACTACTATAGAAAGTACTTACCAAGTCGTGTTTTAAATTCAATTTTGTTTTCAGGATCCTCGTCTTTCCTGAAAACAGAAGAAAATGTTGGTGGGGGATGCTAACATGTGTTCTACCTTGGGTGTCACCTTCTAAGCCCTCAATGCTCTTCACTCACTTGGTTTCCTTTTGGGGCTTTTCCATGAGTTCCTCTTCCTCCTTCTCTTTGCTGGCAATCTCAGCGCGCACCTGATGAAGTATACAAGTGTGCAAGGAGGGAAGTGAGGGATCTGGGCCTTAATCACACCACAGTGATCAGAGAGGGATGTCCCCAAGGACTTCAGACCAACAGAAGGATGAGCAGACACAAGTGCTACTGAAAACTAAATGGTCTAGACAATCATGTGTCTTTCACAAAGACCCAAACATCAGCATTCGACACTCATAGTTCTTCTCACCTCTTTAAATAGAACTCACCTTTTGAAGCAAAGCAAAATCCAAGCCTTTCACCAAATGGGTGTGTTCCATATCACCACCCAAGAATTTGGACTCCTGAATCAACTGTCTCCTCTTCTCTGCAGCTGATTTGTCTCTGAATAAAAGAATGAAAGAGCCTTACTGAAACAGTCCTTTATGAATGACAAATTCCTTCTGAGATGTCTGGAGCATGCTCTAGAGAAGGGTAAATTGTAAGAAACATTTATACTGTGAATATATGTCCCTGATAGGTTGCAAATAGGCCTTGGGAACACCGTAGTACTCACGCCTCAGCAGTGGGGCCAACAGCACGATAGTTGGCTGTGGTACTGATCAGCTCAGTTTCCTCGTAATCCTTATTCACACCATCTCTCCGTTCCTTGGCACGGTCCCGGTATTTCTCTGCGAGTTCTCTCTCTCTCTCAATTTCTTGTTGGCGTAGCTTGGCATAATAACTGTGATCAGAAAAAGGGAGTATGTAAGTCTTACCAGCTCCTATCTCAAGGTCAACATAACTGTTCCTTATAACTTCAAGTGGCTCCCTATGGTGAAACTATGTTTGTCTTTATAGTACTGCCAGTCACCACTTGACAGTCCTCGAGATCAGAAATTCAGTTTCTTTCATCTCAGATTTTTTTAAAA
The DNA here is from genome assembly GCA_030556225.1 of Cricetiscus sungorus. Classification (NCBI taxonomy): domain Eukaryota; kingdom Metazoa; phylum Chordata; class Mammalia; order Rodentia; family Cricetidae; genus Cricetiscus; species Cricetiscus sungorus. The sequence continues at coordinate 124,277,281 of JANBXA010000651.1, forward strand.
CTACTACCACTTGTTCTTTCATAGATACACTTTCACAGTAGGAAACTCCATCTGCTACTATAGAACTCCTCTACTCCTTTCTGCACAAACAGTATCCACCTTACAAACCAATCATCTTCTACCATTCCTTCACCTTTTCTTTTTCCTCCTTCGTGCAGCTGGATCTTCATCCTCATTGTACTCTCTTGGCATCCTAGAAGACACAAGAAATTCACTCATAGTAAAATAATGCCCCTGCCCTGAAAATCCATAAGGCCTAGAGGATATATCAGAGGCTGAAATAACAGGATCATAAACTTGAGTCCAACCTGGACTACATGGTAAATTCCAGTGGAGTCTAGAAAATGCCTCAAAAATAAATAAATAAATAAACAAACAAACAAACAAATAAATAAATAAAATTAGAGAAAAAAACAACCAATAGTGGTGGCTCACAACTTTGAACTCAGCACTCAGGAGACAGAGGAAAGCAGATCTCTGAGTTCAAGACCAATTTTGTCTGCACAGTGAGTTCTAGGCTAGCCATGGCTACATAGTCAGACCATTCTTAAGTAAACAGAAAAGGGGAAAAAAAAAACAACACAATACAAAGCCAGTGTTGATCATTTAGTCATAGTAATATCAATATCTGTATATCTCAAATTTTAAAAAGCATCATCAAAATCTAATTGATGTTAATGTTAGATATCACCTAAAAAAAAAACCTGTTGTAGAGCATGAGTCTATAAGGTAACAGGCCCAGAAATCTGTCCACTTGTACCCCAGTGACTTTATTACAAGTACTCCATGAGAGAATAATAAGAACCCAAAGCATCCCGGTCATCACTAAAACTTCAGTCTTTATGAGAAAAAAATCAGAGAGAGGCTTTAAAAGAGGATTGGCTTTCAAGAACCTATCAAATTCTAGTTCCACAGAAACAGACAGAAAGGAATGAGGATGACTTACTCATGGTGACGTGACTTAGAAGGGGGTGCAGAAGTAGGCGCAGCCCTTGGGGTCATGAGAAGTTTCCTAAAGTCTTCATTGGTAAGTTTTGATCTGTAAAGAAATTGCAGAGATTTAATTAGTAGCCAATAGGAAATAGAAAAGAGACCTTTAAAACACAGTTAACATTACTAAAACAAGGGAAATGCCAATGAAAACAGACACGCCACTTTTAACACATTAGAAGTTTGGTTTGTTTGATTTTTGGTTTTTCAAGATAGGCGTTCTCTGTGTGGCCCTGGCTGTCCTGGAATTCACTCTGTAAACCAGGCTGGCTTAACACTCAGATCTGCCTGCCTCTGCCTCCCAGGTATTGGCACTAAAGATGTGCATCACCACCATCCATCTTATAAGTGTTATCAAATCAAATGTGAAATTTTGGATCATGGATACTCTCATACAGTTGCAGGAATGCTGGAGTGGGGACTTAATTCTTTACTAAAACTGGGAATACGACAAAGGATAAGGCTTAGTCAAAAATGGGACTTGCTGGTTATTGTGGAACATATGGTGACAAATGGAAACAATGAGGCAAAAGGACCACTTATTTGAAGCAAACCTAGGCTATATCTAAAGGACAAGGGCCTAGCTTGTGCATAAGGCCCTAGACTCAATCCTCTGCATTACATAAAAAGGGGGGGGGGCTCTTGGCTTATCATGTGGGAGCACATGCCCAGCATTTGCGAGGCTGAGACAGGATGATAATCAGATTAAAGTCTGTCTCAAATAAATAAATAAAAATTAAAAAAAAAAAGACACAGCAGTTCATGCCTGCAGGTTCCCTCAGGAGACTTGAGGGAGGAGAATGCCATGAGTTCCATGCCAGTCTCGGATAAAGTGTGAATCTATCTCCAAAAAAAAAAGAGGGCTGGGGAGAGAGCTAGGTGAGTCAAGTGCTTGACATGCAAGCCTAACAACCTAAGTTCAGGTCTCTAGAACCCACATAAGATCTGGGCACAGTCATACACACGTCTGTAATCTTAGCACAATCTGTATCAGGAGACAGAAACAGAAGAGTCACCAGAAGTTTACAGAACTATCAATCGGCTGCCAGCAGTGAACAAAAAATGCCCTATCTCAAAACAAAGTGGAGGATGAAGACAACCTATAGTTATCCTCTGACCTCCACATGTGCACCCTCACACACTCAAAGTAATAATAAACACAAAAGTGATTGAAATTGTGAAGTAAAAAAAGACAATCTTACTCTCATTTCCAATGCTTAATGTATGTATGTATGTATGTATATATGTATATATATATATATATACACACACACACACATATATATAGCAACACAAACAGTAGACTCTTCTAATCATTTCTCCTCTAATATTCTTATGTAGTATCCATGATTCACAAGATTCACAGAGATAAAGGGCTAAATGGTCCAAACTTTTCATTTATTTATTTATTTTGGTTTATAAGCTCTTTACTAAAAAACAGACACCCAAAGCAATCATTCTGTATAACCTAACAAAATTAAGCATAACTACGTATCTTGGTAAGGTAAGTGAACTTATGATAAAGCTTCGTGTGGGAAAATTAATACAGCATGTTCAGATTAGCGTATTCCTCTCAATAAAACACCTCCTATGAACTTTTTGACCATTTTCGCCAGCAAAATATTCAAAATTCTTTCACTATCTCTGCCATCCTTCTCGCTTATTGCTCTAAGACAAAATACTCACTGGTGGAAGGAATGAGGATCATCCACATCGTGGCCATCTGGAGCCAAAGGGTTAGAGAAGGGCTCACCTTAATAAGAAAAATTGACATTACATTTTCGTTAATGTGTGAGGTCAAGAGGTGCAGCGGTCATACAGTAAGGGCTGAAATGGGAGTACTACAAGAAGCTGTTATCAGAAGCTGGGGGTGGTGACCCACACCTGTAAACCCAGCACGGGAGAGAATGAGGCAGCAAGAATGCCAAGAGTTCAAGGCCAGTTTGGGCTACACATCCAGACTACCTCAAAAAAAAAAAAAAAAGCAAGCAAAAGTGATGTTTGTGGTGGCCCGCACCTATCAACCCAGCACTTGGGCGGTGGAGAAAGTTCGAAACCCGCCTAGATTCGAGATTCCGTCTCACTTGTTTAAAAAAAAGTTATAAAAGATGGGTTTTCCTAAACGAAATGGAGAATCAACAACAACAAATGTGTTCTCAAGAGATCGCTTCTAAACTAGTACATGAAAGAGCCCAGCATCCGGCAATCCCAACCAACCACTCAGGACTTTGAGGTTTGCCTGACGGCGAAGCGAGCCCCTCCTGTCCCGAATCAAATACACAAACGCAGCCCCCGAAAGAGAGGCGCAGCCACGGATTATTTGCTGAGGAGGGAGTAGGGAGGTGGGGCTGCCTCACAAATCCAAACCGCCGCTCCTCAACCAAGGAAGAAGGTCGGGGGCCGCTGGGCCGGGCCGCAGCTGAAGACCAGCGGTTGGTGCGGCTCCGACCTACGCTGCACCTGGCGCAAACGTCTAGTCCGGCGGGCACAAAGCAGTGGTTGACTTACTATCTCGCTCTGGCATTTTGGCGGCGGTCTCTCGGAGCCGGCAGCCGTGCACTCAACCAATCTCCTCCTCTACAAAACAACAGCTACAAGCCTCTTCCCACAGTGCACCGCGACAGCTTGCCACCGCGCTCTGCGTCCCGGGCCTTCCGGCTTCCGGCTTCCTCGGCGTCACGCCTCACAGCCGCTCCGAAGGCCTAGAGTCACTGGCGTAATTTACCCCGCCCCTCGCTCCGTCCTCCAATCGAGGGCGGAGACTAGAGGGCCCGCTATTGGTCCGATCGGCGGCTGGAAAGTCGTGATTGGGCAGCTTTTTGCTAGCAGAGATGGCGGCCGCCGCTGCTAGCCGGGCGATCGGTACCAAGCTGGGGCTGCGTGAGATTCGCATCCACTTATGCCAGCGTTCGCCGGGCAGCCAGGGTGTGAGGTGAGGCGTAGCGTGGGGAGGCACGAGAGCTTCGGAAGCTGGAGTTATGACCTTGACCTTGGGGAGGGGGGGTTGTCAGTGCCCTTAGCACTAGCGGCGGTCTCTCGTCCTGCAGGGATTTCATCCAGCAACGTTATGTGGAGTTGAAGAAGGCGCACCCCGGCCTGCCCATTCTAATCCGCGAATGTTCGGAGGTGCAGCCCAAGCTCTGGGCCCGCTACGGTGAGTACTGGCCGCCGGAGGCAGGGACCCGGGTCACGGAGTGCGGGTTAGACAAAATAAAGGGGGGCCAGGTAAGCTGCCCAACCGTCATGGGAAAGCCGAGCTAGGGCCAAAACCGCTGATGAGATTCACATTTACCTAGTTGTGTAGTTCTTTTTATACCTGGCAACATATCTGGGTCCTGGGTAAGAACCAGTAGTTTTTGTAGTTCAGGGTGGACTTCAGGAAAAAAAACAAAACATGCTCTCCATGACAACGTAGGCCCTTCTGAACTATGCCTTAGCCAGTGCAAATTGAGGGACTTGAGAATTTCAATAACGTTGAGCACTTCATATCTAGGGCTTGTGCTGTGTACTTTACTTATTAGTGCTCATTAGTTTTATGAATGGGTGCTTTTCTTTCGTAGTTATTGTGAATGGTTGCTTTCTTTCGTGGATATTAGAAAACTTAATCTAAACATAGAACCTGCCAAAAATTATGCAGCTACAATATAACAGGGTTGAGCTTTTACATTTTGTGCCCCTTCCTTATAGTGTACTGATAATACAATTGGCTTCCATCATCCAGGTTGTTACTTGCATCTAACCTTTATTGTTACTATCTCAAAAAAGGTATTCCTGAGCCAGCCTGTAAATCCTAGCTACAGATCATCCCAGGCAGAGGCAAGAGGATCACAAACTCAAGGCCTGTCTGAGGCTATAGTTAGTTCAAGCCTTGACTGGGAAATTTAGTGAAATTTTGTTTCAAAATTGTAAAGGTACAAGGAAAGCTGGTAATTGTTTTTCATGTGGGAGGCCCTGGGTTTGATTATCAGTACAGAAAAAAAAAAAAAGGCATTTCCTGACCAATAATAACATTACCTATTACATTACACTAGTCCTATTTATTATAATCTGATATTTTCTTAACATGCTGACTAACACATAGTAGAGGTAAGTAATATTTGCACTAGATGGTGAGATTTTAATCATCTCAACCATGTCAAAGGACTATCTGGGAGTGGAGAGACTACCATACACTAATAAAACAGGTTCCTCCTAAAGCACACAGAAGGGCAGTGACAAGAGTAACTTTCAGTCCGGCAAGGATAGACCCCCCTGCTTGGTAGTTAATGCCTACAGTGACTTTAAAGCATCACCTTTCTTCCCATATAAAATTCTAGTAGGACCTGGGACTCCAAATAGATTCACTGGATTAATGCTAAGCACTTTTTTTAAGCATTAAGCAAAACCACTTTTTTTTTTTTTCTTTTTTTTTAAATAAGACATGGTTGCCTGATACAGCTGTGGCCAGCTTGGAACTGGCATGAATCACTATGCTCTGCCAGGCGTATCTCATTCCTTTCTTACCCTAACAATTCTGAAATAAAGATCCTTTATGATTCTGTGGCCCATTATGCAGGCTATTCATTAAAATCACCTTTCCCCAGCTTTCGGTCAAGAGAAGAATGTGTCTCTGAACAACCTGAGTGCTGCCGAGGTAACCAGAGCCCTGGAGAATGTGCTGAGTGGCAAAGCCTGAAGTCTGCACGGAGGACTGTAAGCAAGAGCACCAGAAGCTGGGCTCCACTGGACTGAATGCAGAGTGGGAAAGTGTGCTCTTCCATTCCTTATAAAGCTTACTGCTGTACGGTGTTGCTTCAGAATGTCCTTGTCCTTATTCCCTCTCTTTGTGCAAACACTGAGACAAAGCAGTTTTACATGAAAATACAATTTTATTTCTCATCACAAACCACCAGCTGTCATTAACCAACTTGCTTAAGAGAATGAAACAAGTTCAAGACCATCCTTAGGGTCACAAAAAGCTACCAGCTTCTAAAACGAAACTGGGTTCCCTGGGATAAATAAACCCCAGGTGTTAGGGGTGACATTAAGCAGCCAGGTCATCTATGAATAGCTGTCTGCTGCAGAGCAAGTATCCTATCCTGAAGCTGGGTTTCTTCCTGATGCCTTTCTAGGGCCTGCAGCCCTGATTGCTGCAGGAATGCCTGGGCAGCCTGTGGATAGAGAAGGACCAACATTTAGATCCTAAAACCCAATTCCTAGTTCCAGCATGAGCCCACTTCTTAGATAGTACAATCAAACAAGATGAAGGTTCTGACCTTCAGCCCACATAGGCTAGCCTTGGCCAGGGAACAAATACAGGTAAGATTAGAAGAGAAGGGCACCATGGTTGAGATGGTGGCCTTTGGAGAAAGGGATTAGAAACCAACTCACCTCTGGCTGATACAGGAATAGCAGCTGCAACAGCTCCAAACTCTGGCCTACTACTTCAGTGTCAGAGAGAACCAGTGTATTGAGCAAGCAGGAGAGCAAGGGCCCTGGCCATAACCGCTGGCAGTAAGCTGGACCCTTCTCTACAATATTGCACAGAACCGTGAGTACCTGCAGACACAAGGGCCCCCCACCCACAAAAGGATGAAAACCAATTACAGTATAAGCAAGGCTATGTGCCCAAGCACTAGTACAAGCTCTTTATATGTAATTGCCACAACTACCTCTCAGATAATATCCATTTCTAAGTGAAGAGGTTGAAGCTTCGAGTAGTTTGGTGTTTTACCCAAGGACCATAAGCAAGTAGTCTAGCTTAAAGACTTATTACACCTAGGGGGCTGGAGAGATGGCTAAGTGGTTAAGAGCACTAGCTGCTCTTCCAGAGAACCAGGGTTCAATTCCTAGCACCCACATGGCAGATAACAACTGTCTGTAACTCCAAGATAACACCCCCACACAGACATACATGCAGACAAAAAGAAAAATAAAGAAAAAAAAAAATCATTACACAAACTAATACGCAAATTAAAAAAAAAAGACTTAAGCCAAACCATACTACCTATTAGCTCACTTACTAGCTCAGATAAGGATACTTAAGAGAACCCAGGTCTGTTCTTCCTATCTGCTTTGACCAGCAGTTGATGGACTCAAATTTTGATACCAATACATACCAGCACACTTATCACATTTGATAGTGGCAACAGCTGCAAGAGGGGCTCGATCAGATCCAGAGACAGCAAGGAGGTACAAAAAGTAGGACTATTTGCTGAAAAGGAAAATGTCACATAGAACCTGTAGTTCTGAACTTCTACCCTCATAATCTGACCCACTACAGCCTAGGCCATAGGAACTATCCTCTACATCTAAAGGTCCAGATCCTGCTCGGTCTGAACTATTGCTGCTATCCAAATGGGCCTTCAAGGAAAAGAAAGATGTGTACACACTTATGGCTACAAACTTGTTCCTGGAGTATGTGCAAGAGGCCTTCAGCATCTTGAGTCTCTGCTCCCCCATACTCCACTCCGTTCCACAAGGCCTGACTACAAATCTGGCCCTCTGAGGATGAGAGTATCAGCTACTTCCTGAACTGCAACTTGGAATGTTGGAAGACCCGACATTCCAAAATCTCTGATGGGGCTTGATGGAGACAAGATCATCCAAGATACCCATCCTGTTTCTGAAGTCCTCAGCCCATGGTTCTCCCAGCCAAATTGAAAAAATTTATTCCTAAATTCCTCAGAGCTTGAAGCTATCAAGCTTCTGAGGTCCAGCTACCAAGAGGCTAAGCATGCCATGAAAGAAATGGTTTTGTGTTTGTGGCATGTATATACATGGCACCCAGTACTCAACATATAAACACATACTAGGAAATTTAAGGGGGCACATTTATGTGTGTGCTATAGATGAGCTCCAGTCTCGGGTTTTCAAGAAACTACATGTCCACATGGGGGAGCTCTTATTACATTTTCAGTCTCCTAGCTCCAGGAACCCTCATGAAACCTAGGGTTACCATCTGCCCCAGAATTTTTAGAATAGGTAGGAAGAGGAGACCATGAGGCTGAGTGGGTCTGCAAGAAGTTAGAGCACTTCACCTGGAAGATTTTTCTGACTAAAGCATCTCTGGCAATACTGGAGAACAAGCTAAGGTTGGAAGAAAGGATCCCTGGGATTGTTTCTGTCCTATCCTAAAGGAACTAAGACCCAAGCAACTTATTGGGAAGGTAGGGAGGAAAAGATCACCTGACAGCCATAGGTAGATGGAGGTATGGTATTCCTGCAAGATGGTTATGAGATTGGAGACCTTCACTGACAGGGCAGGCAAAAGATATGCTCGGTCCCCCTTATTCTCTGCCTTTCCCTCTAACCTGTACTTGGATTCCTAACAAATCTACCCCCTCTGGTTTTCATAAATATTTTAATGATGATAAAAGACCAGGCCTGTGCAGATTGTAGTAACATACCAGTGAGGTTGTTGAGGAGCCAGAGACCCTCAGGCAGCAAGGTGGGCTGTTTGTGAAGGAAGAACTGGAGGAGGATAAACAATGCTGCCACAATTCTCTCGTCTCTGAGTTCCACTTGCTCACCCATGGCCTCCACTGGCACTTCCGTCAACAGGTTGCTCAGGCACCGAAGCACAGGGCATGCAAGCTGCAAGGACAAGTTGAGGGTGGTGGGAGGAGGAAGCAGCAGCAGATGCAAAGGGGCATCATATAAAGAGGGCTCACAGAGCCTTCTTACTCACGAGCTCTAGTCCCACATCATCCATTCTCTGGACAGCCCCAGCCAAGTCCAACAGCAGCATTGCCAACGTGGGCAGAGCCCCGTGGGAGAGAAGCATAGCATTGTTGACCTGGCTGGGTAATAGCAAGCAGTCACGGAACAAGCCCATCCTATGTTTAAGCTACAAAGCAACATAGGTAGGTGGGTGGGTGGGTGTCCTGAGCCAAAGAAAATACACAGACAGATGAAAACTCACCAAAGCAATTCTACAAACTAAATTCAGTCCAAAGACTTAAGTCATATGTAGGGAGCCCCGGGAAAGACATTTTCCCAGTTGGCCTGTTACCTGCAAATGATGTAGTGAAGGCACCAGGCAAACTCCACAGCAACCCCAAGGTTCAGCTTCGGGCCTGGCTGCATCAGTCTTAGCATGTGCTGGAGAAGACTGGAGTCCAGAAGAGAGCTGCCAGCAGAAGCAGGCTATGAGCAGGAGCCCCAGAGATACCGATGGCTCCTCTTGAACACTTACAGCAAGAAATTATCCAAACCCCAAGTTCTTTCTAGCTAGAGTGTTGAAAATGTGCAAAGCAGGTCTGATCAGGCACCCGTGGGCTACACTGATAATAGGGTCAACCACGTCTGGGTATCTGAAGACATCACTTTACTCACGGAATGATCTTCTCTGGAGCTTCCTTAGCCTGTAGAAGCTGGGACAAGGCGTATCCAAGGGCTTCCAGCACAGCCATGTGAGGGGACTAGAGACAGACACGAGGGAATCTGACTGGAAAATGGGTCATAAGGACCCAGGAAACTTTAACCCCTTTGACACAGGGCAGAGGCTGGAACTACTCTGCTAAGTCAGGGGAACATGTGCAGAGACCAAGGGAACACTCACCTGGATGCAGGCAGCCAAGGCCGGAACAATGCCCTGTGGCAGGAGCTGCTTTCTTACTGCCTCACTCTCCACGATAAGGTTCCCCAGTGTATACAGACACAGCTCCTGAGAGCAGGCAACAAAAGTCCTGGGCTGGGCTCATCTCACACCAGGCCAGGATGGGAGAAAGGATGGCATGTCCCTGTCCTTGAAGCTCACAAGAGAGGAGAGATGATGGGTATGTGCACTGCTTTTTAGTTTCTCAACCAAACTGGCCCCAAAGGCATATATATATAAAAACCCTAAGCCCAGAGCAAGGTTAAAGGGACAGGCCTTACTATGAATTCTGAGCTGTGACCAGAGAGATAGGTGAGGAGGTAGGAAGTGGCTGGCAAGCAGGCTTCAGCCACTGTAGACTGCTCAGAATGAGAGAGTTCATGTAGGCACCGCGCCGCCTCCAGCTGCAACAGGGCCCGGTTGCTGGTCAGGAGCCCGACAAGGGTCCGCATGCTGCCCTCCAGCCTACATGAATGACACCAGAACCCTACTAAGACTGTGATCAACCCCATCCACTCTCTTTTATCACTGGAAAGTCCCAGCCAACCACTCACATCACCCACACTGACCTGATAAAGGTTTGCTGTGTTTCAGGATGCTGCAAGCCTCGACGTAGGCTGACCAGAGCCTTTTCTCTCTCCTTTTCATCGGTTCCCCGTTGGGCTAGCCGAAGGAACTGCTGTACCTGAATCCCAACAGGAAGAAGGAGGTGTAGTTGCCATGAAGCAAGTCCCAAGACACTCTCTACCAGCTTCATCTGTGACATCCTCAATACCATTATGGTATCACTACTTAGAACTTTTTAGTTATATGGCCTGGTGTGGTGGCACAAGCCTTTCATTTCATCAAGTTTGAGACCAACATATTATTATTATTATTATTATTATTATTATTATTATATCTTTTATTTCACTTTATGGTATGAATGTTTTGCTTTATATTATATGTCTGTTTACCACGTGTGAGCCTGGTCCTGTGGAGGAGAGAAGAGGGCATCAGATCTCCTGGAACAGGGGTTACAGGCATCTGTGAGCCATTATGTAGGTGCTAGGAATCAAACCTGCAAGGGTTGCCAGTTTTTTAACTACTGAGACATCTGTCCAGCCCTGTCTGTCTTTGAACTCTAATCTCGTCAGTCTCTGTGTGCCTCAATCCTCAATGTCCCAGCATAAAGGAAGCATACAATGAATAAGTATCATACCCTAGGAATAACTGCTCTGTAGAAGTAAAATATAAGCACAGGCACTACTAAAACAAGACATAAGCAATGCCTACTGAATATACAGACACTTTCATTTACTCATTCAGTAAATCTGAGCTAGGGATGGAGCACAGTTGGTAAAGGCTCGATTAGCTCATTCAAATTCCTGGATTAGATTACCAGGACCAGATAAACCAAATGTGGTGGTGAAGAGCACTTAGGATGTGGAGGCAAGAAGATCAAGGTTCAACAAGGTCATTCTCAACTTAAAAGAGTCTGAGTATAGGCCAGGTGTTGGTGGCACAAACCTTTAATCCCAGCATTGGAGACAGAGGCAAGTGGATCTTTGTGTGTTCGAGTCCGGCCTGGTCTACAGAGCTAGTTCCAGGACAGGCTCCAAAGCAACACAGAGAAACCCTGCCTCAAAAAGACACTAACAAACAAACAAAAAAAGTTTGAGTATAGCCTGGGAAACAAGAGACCCTGTCAAACAAAATAAATAGTAACAATAAAAAAGCAATGGACAGCTTTATTCCACATATTGTGCAGGTGTCGATTTTTTTTTTTTTTTTTTTTTTTTACAGGGTCTTGGTATGTGGCCAAAATTGTCCTCAAACTCAAACTCAGGATCCTTCCACCTGGGGTTAAAGGTGAAATGCACCACACCTGCCTCATGTTACCATCATCTCTTCATATGGGAGGTCTGAATCTAGGACCTGAAGCACTCTACTAAAGGGCTACAGACTGCTCCTGAGTTTGTAACAGGGTCTAGTTAAGTCTAGTTGGAGAGCTGGATGTGGTGGTGCATACCAGTAATTTTAGTACTTGAACTATGGCAGGAGGATTGCTAGTTTGTGACACTAAGAAAACAAGACTTCAGATGGAGGAAAAGTAAAGACCCTGAGACAGCTGGTATATGTTCCAGGAATTGAAAAATAACAGTGATTGGACTGGGTAACTGTTAAGTCAATAAGAGGTCACTGAAGGATTTTGGTTTCTGCGTTAATATAACGAATCAGGGTGGCAAACGCAGACCCTTTTAGAAAGATTCTGTAGTATCCAGATGGTGGAGAAGCCTACGATGGAGAGGCAACTAGACTTTGCTTTAAGAGGTTTCTTTAAAAAAGGCAAATACTTGGTTTGATGATGGACTGATATAAAATAAGGATGAGGGACACTGAGTTGCACAGTGTAATTAATTCTGTTTCCGGCTTGATCGAGCAGATGGCTGATGGTGAGCAGTAGCTGGCATTCAGGCTTGGGTCTCCCTGCCCTCTCACCTCGTCTTCCCCAAGGAGCGCGGGTGCACTCTGGCCTCCGGCTTCTTCCGGAGCATCTTCCCTTAGCAGCCTCTTGCTGACTAACTGCTGCTCCCTCCGCGCCTTCCGCAGGGCTGGGGGCACAGGAATGTCTCGTTAAGGAGCGGAAGCGAGACAGCAGACACTGGGATCAGAGCCAGGGGTCTCTCTCCCCTCTCCCAACCGCCACGTTCGCGTTCCCTCCGATTCCCTCATCCACTCGCACCTGCCTCCCGCTCCCGCCGGCGGCACCGCAGCTCCTCCACCCCGCACGCCAGCGTCCTGAGACGGCCTTGCCGCCGACTCCACATCGTCTGCAGCAACAACTCGGCTGAGGAAACATAAAACCGCGCAGGCGCCGAACCGAACGCGAAGGCCAAGGGAATCCACGCTGAACCAGGGTGAGGGGCGGGACTTGCTAGGGGGCGGGGCTCCGTGGTGAGGGCGGGGCAAGGGCGGCGCGATGAGGCGAAGGGGCGGAATCAAGCTGGAATTCCAGAGCTGTAGTTTCTGGCTACTGTTGTCTCTCAGCATGCAAGCTCAGGAAAGAGACTTGGACCCTGTTCTCCATTGGCTCGCAGTGACACCCTCCACTCACAAAAAACAACTTATCCCCGTGCCCTACACGCTCAGTATAACAGCCGGTTTCACCAATGCCACACCAGCCCCAGTGGAGACAGTGTAGCAATGGCTGAGAGAAATCTCAATGCCTACCTGTCACACATGGTTAAGCCTCCTGGGGAAAAGTGGTCCAGGTCCCTGCAGGTGCTTGCTTGGCTGGCTGTTGGGAACAGGTGCTAGATGTATTTGTGCTATGTTAACAATAATGCTTTTTGATTATGAATGTTTTGGCCTGTAGCTCCACTGTTAGTCCAGTGAAGCCTAGAAAACATTTAGATATAGTTTCAAGAATTGAAAGAGATGCAGATCAGCAATCAGCAGATGAATGTCCTCTGTGCCCTCAACCACAAGACCCATGGCACCGGTTGAGCAAACAGGTGTCAGCTCAAGGCCTGAGAAATTAATAGGGTTGAAGCTGTATGAACTTGCCCGCAATGTGACCCTGCCTGAAAATAGCCCACCTGCAGCAAAGCTGCTGTGGGATTTACTACAAAACTCTAACTGGTCTTTTGGGGATCTTAGGGCCCCTAAAACAGTGCAAGAGTTCTTGTCAATGCTGTTGAAAGTTTAATGTTCAAAAACAATGACTATTCTCTAAACTCAGCGAACCAAATGTCTGGCAGGCTGACTATAGGCAGGCCAAAATAAAAGGAGTTTTCCTAGCTATGTACTTGTGATTTCATGCTTCAAGGAAATTACTGATGTGCATTAATTTATGTAAAATATCTATAATTTTTTTAAATTGTGGCCAAAGATCTGTTCCTTGAACTTTCTGCTTAAAACCTGATGATCTAAAGTAAAAATCACAGCAGTACACAAACCTCCTCAAGTGTGTTTGTGTCTGTCTGTCACACCTAAGCCACTCCTGACCTGGTCATCTGAGTCTTGGTCTTCACGCAGACCCGGTACCAACTGAGCAGTATGTGGCAGGTGTCGCCAGAACAGGGACCCTTGGACAGGTAACTCTTTCTTTTAAAGGAGTAGATAGGCTCTCACCAAGGAAACTACAGTCCCGCCAGTAAAGATAGGCTGGTTAGGGGTAAGTAATCTGGGAAATCAAGATGGGAAGCTCGGGCTCAAAGGAACAGAACATGTTCATATCAATCTTGAAACATATGCTAGCAGAAAGAGGTTTAAAAGTGTCCGATGCCACTGCAAAAGAGTTTTACTTATTTTTTATGACAACAAATGCAATGTTGGCTTGGAGGGCTATTCCTCCTCCAGGAACCAAGGGAAATACCCTAGCAGGGATTCAGCAAGACAATAAGGAATCTTACACTTCCTTTATTTCTAGATTGGAGGAAGTAATTAATAGGATGCTCCCTGTAGGAGAAGGACTCTCTATTCTGCTAAAACAATTAGCATGAAAAAATGCTAATACATTATGTAAAGATTTAATCAGGCCCATAAGAAAAACAGGGTCAATACAGGATTACATAGAATATGTGCAGATGCCTCACCTGCTGTAGTGCAAGGGATGGCTTATACAGCTGCTATGCAGGGGAAGAAATTCTCTGCTTTTGTGAAACAGACATATGGGGGAGGCAATGGTAAGAATCTTGCCCCCACTTGTTTTAATTGTGGAGAATCAGGTCATATGAAAAAAGACTGTAAAAAGGGAGGCCAGGATGGAAGTCCTAAAAGGGCCCCTGGTATTTGCCCAAGATGTAAAAAGGGAAGGCATTGGAGGAATGAGTGCCGTTCCAAGTTCACCAAGGATGGGACTCAAATTAAAGATAGTCCCAGGGAGGAATCAAAAAACTAGTAAAGGGGCAGCCTCTCAGCTCCAAGAAAAGAGAGGAAAAAACACTACAGGAGGCTCAGTCGGATTTAAACCCTAAAGCTCCAGAATTTACAATACATGATCTCCCAAGAGCAACTCCAGGAAGTGCAGGACTTGATCTTGCTTCAACCCAGGATTTAATCCTTTCAAAGGAAGATGGGATGCAATTAGTACCTACTTCTCTAAAGGGAACTTTGCCCTCAGGGATGACAGGATTGCTCTATAGTTGGAAGGAGTTCCAACTATAAGAATGGGTTGGAAGTATTACCTGGAGTAATAGATTCAGATTTCCAAGGAGAAATCAAAGTCATGGTTAAGAGTACAAAACAAACTTCAGTTATAAGGAAAGGACAAAGAATAGCACAATTACTGCTATTACTGTATTTAAAGTTACCTAATTCTGAGCTATAGACTAAAAGGGGTGAAGGTCAATTTGGTTCCTCTGATGTTGTAGCCTGGGTTACAGAAATAGAAAAAGAGAGGCCTTTTAAGGACATAAAAGTTAATGGACGTCCCTTTAAAGGGGTCCTAAATACAAGCACAGACAAAACCTGTATAGCAGGAAAAGATTGGCCTAAATCATGGCCTGTATGCCAAACTTCCTCTTCCTTACAAGGACTGGGGATGGTATCCAATGTTGTGAGGGCCACAGAGGCCATACATTAAAAATGTAAAACAAAAGAGGGATTAATTCATCCCTATGTAATTCCCTCACTACCATTCTCCCTGTGAGGAAGGGACATAATGAAACATATGTCTGTAAGATTGATGGCAGAGGATGATGTAACAGGTATGTTTTCTGCCAGCCTGCCTGGTCCCACCGCCGCGCTAGCCCCAAATAACACGCTGAGGCTCTGTATTTGATACAATCTTGTTGGCCAGTTACTATCATTGTTTATGGGCTAGCTCTGTCTTAATAATTAACCCTTTACTACTATTATAAGTATTTCCACATGGCTCATCTTACTGGAGAGCAGCGGGGCCCACATCTGCTCTCTCCGGGCTCTACATGCTGACCCCTCCTTCCTACTTCCTCTTTCCTCCTTGTCTCCTAGCCCCACCTATCTTGCTTCCCCATTGTCCGACAATGCTTTATTCATTAACCAGTATGAGAAACATATTTACAGAATAACATTTCCCATCAGGATGAAGAAAATTTTTCCTAGGGGCCATTGTGAGCTCTCTGTATACAAAAATAATCTTATGGAAAAATAATGAGCCTGTATGGCTTAATCAATGGCCCCTAGCAACTAAAAAAGTACAGGCTATAGAGGATATGATACAAAAACAATTACATACGGGTCATCTAGAGGAGAGCTTTAGTCCATGAAGTACTCCCACTTTTGTAATAAAAAAGTCAAAAAAATAAAAACTGTTACAAGATTTAAAAACAATAAATGCCACCATATATAATATGAAAGTACTCCAGCCTCAGCCTCTGGTTCGCTGAAAGGATCTGTTAACCAGTCAATGGAAAGGGCCGGATGTGCTAATTGCCTCTGGGAGAGGCTATGCTTGTGTGTTTCCACAGGATGAAGACTCTGGGTCCCAGATCGACTCATCTGACCCTACCAACAAAAGGCTCTCACAAAATAAAGAGACAGAGAAACCGCAAACTACAGATAATAAAAAAAAGCAGCTGACAAGTCTAACAATAACAAATAAACCAAAGGCTGCCAAGTCAGAGCCTGTTCCTGCTACTGCTCGTCTCTCTTACCCGTATGCCTTAATGTTTGGACATAACAAATTGGTACATATCAAGAAAGAAGGGGACTCATTTTTTTGTTAAGTGTCGATCCTACCTGTTAACTAATTGTATACAATCAGGTTATGATAAATCCTTTTCAACTGTATTGATTGTTAAAAGGCCTGCTTATGTGATGCTGCCAATAGATTTGGGTAATGATACTTGGTATAATAATTAGGCTATAAACATGTTTAGCAAAATTAATGAATTGATTAGGCCTAAAAGATGTGTTGCCTCATTCACTTTAGGAATCACAGCACTGATAGTCATTTTGACTTCTTTTGCAGTTACTACAACAGCATTAGTAAAGGAAATGCAGACAGCTTCCTTTGTGAATGACATGCATAGGAATGTCACCTTTGCTTTGTCAAAACAGAGGTTAATAGATCTAAAATTAAAAACTAGATTAAATGCTTTAAAAGAGGCAGTGATAAAAATGGGACAAGACATACAAAATCTTAAGACACAGTTAGCAACTAAATGCCATGCAGAGTTTAAGTATATCTGTGTTACACCTCTTCCATATAACTCTTCCTCTAATTGAAACAAGACTAAAGCACGTTTATTGGGAGTATGAAAGGATACCAAATTAACCTATGATATTAAGACATTGCAAAAAAAAATTTACAGCCATGAATCAGAAAAAGATGGATACCTGGGACATTTCAGGTCTAACATCAACATTTTCAGAAAATTTAAGATCCCTAAATTCATTAAGTTGGACTCAGTATTTTGTTTTCCTAGAAATTGGAGCTGCTATTTTATTTATAGTGTGTTTGGTTTTTCCTATTCTTTTTAGAATAACAATTCACTCCATCAACACCCTCCAGCATGATTTCCAGCTGTTCCGATTAAAAAATAAAAAAGGAGGAACTGCCACACCAGCCCCAGTGGAGACAGTGTAGCAATGGCTGAGAGAAATCTCAATGCCTACCTGTCACACATGGTTAAGCCTCCTGGGGAAAAGTGGTCCAGGTCCCTGCAGGTGCTTGCTTGGCTGGCTGTTGGGAACAGGTGCTAGATGTATTTGTGCTATGTTAACAATAATGCTTTTTGATTATGAATGTTTTGGCCTGTAGCTCCACTGTTAGTCCAGTGAAGCCTAGAAAACATTTAGATATAGTTTCAAGAATTGAAAGAGATGCAGATCAGCAATCAGCAGATGAATGTCCTCTGTGCCCTCAACCACAAGACCCATGGCACCGGTTGAGCAAACAGGTGTCAGCTCAAGGCCTGAGAAATTAATAGGGTTGAAGCTGTATGAACTTGCCCGCAATGTGACCCTGCCTGAAAATAGCCCACCTGCAGCAAAGCTGCTGTGGGATTTACTACAAAACTCTAACTGGTCTTTTGGGGATCTTAGGGCCCCTAAAACAGTGCAAGAGTTCTTGTCAATGCTGTTGAAAGTTTAATGTTCAAAAACAATGACTATTCTCTAAACTCAGCGAACCAAATGTCTGGCAGGCTGACTATAGGCAGGCCAAAATAAAAGGAGTTTTCCTAGCTATGTACTTGTGATTTCATGCTTCAAGGAAATTACTGATGTGCATTAATTTATGTAAAATATCTATAATTTTTTTAAATTGTGGCCAAAGATCTGTTCCTTGAACTTTCTGCTTAAAACCTGATGATCTAAAGTAAAAATCACAGCAGTACACAAACCTCCTCAAGTGTGTTTGTGTCTGTCTGTCACACCTAAGCCACTCCTGACCTGGTCATCTGAGTCTTGGTCTTCACGCAAACCCGTTACCCACTAAACAGTCTGTGACACACCAATTACTCGGCTTCACTGATGAGCATGTCCTAAATGCTTCTTGAGGCATAATATCTCATTGAGGGTTTGAGAGGCGCCTTTAAGAACATTTACTGCTCTTCCATATACTATTTTTTTCCTATTTCCAGCACTCAACTCTGGCAGCTCACAGCTAACTACCTATGACTCCAGTTCCTGCACGCATATGGTGCACATAAGCTCATGCAGGTAGACATACCATAAAAATAAATCTTTCCTGCATGATGGCACATGCCTTTAGTCCCAATGTAGAAAGCAGATGAAGGAGGATTTTCTGTGAATTTGAAACTATTCTGGCTCACATAGCAAGTTCCAAACCAGCCAGAGGGATCCTGCCAATAATGGAAAAGACAGAGAAAGGAAATAAAAATAAGTCTATTTAATAAAGACTTACTTGTAGCTGGGCAGTGGTGATGCTTGCCTTTAATCCCAGCACTCAGGAGACAGAGGCAGGCAGATCTCAGTGAGTTCGAGGCCAGCGTGGTCTACGAGAGCTAGTTCCAGGGCAGCTTCCAAAATCACAGAGAAACCCTGTCTCAAAAAACAAAAAAATTAAATAAAAAATAAAGACTTACTTGCTTTTATTTTATGTATATGAGTGTTTTGCCTGAATGTGTGTCTGTACTACTTATGTGCCTGGTGCCTCTGGAGGCCAGAAGACAATATCAAATTCACTGGAACCAGACTTAAAGATAGTTGTAAACTGCCCTGTGGATGCTGGGAATCAAACCCAGGTCCTCTGAAGAACAACCAGGTCTCTTAACTACTGAGCCATCTCTCCACCTCCACCCCCCAAAAAACACTTAAATTCTCCCCCCCAAAAAAAATTCCCAGTGGTGAGGAAGTGGTGGCCCATGCTGTAATCCCAGCACTCTAGAGGCAGAGGCTTAAATTTGAGGCCAGCCTGGGTCACAGACCACAGAGTGAGTTCCTAGACAGCCAGGGCTACACAAAGAAACACTGTCTTGAAAAACCTGGTGGTTGTGGCACATACCTCTAAAGCCAGCACTTGGGAGGCAGAAGCAGATAGATTGAGGCCAGTCTGATCTACAGATCCAGTTCCAGGACAACCAGGGCTACACAGAAAAAGTGTAAGGAAGGAAGGAAGGAAAAAGAAAGGAAGAAAGAAAGAAAGAAGGAAGGAAAGAAGGGAGGAAGGTAGGAAGGAAGGAAGAAAGAAAGACCAAAACCAATGAACGAACCAAAAAAGCAATGCTCCACTGGATGATTCACAAGTACCATTATTCCCATTTTATGGATGAGATTATAATTACCTCATGTCCCTTTGGAAGGGGGTTTCAAGGCAGGGTTTCTCTATGTATCGCTCCAGCTATCCTGGAACTCGCTCTGTAGACCAGGCTGGCCTCAAACTCACAGAGATACACCTGCCTCTGCCTCCCAAGTGCTGGGATTGAAGGAATGTACCACCACTCTCCTGATATTTTTTTTTTTAAAAAAGGAATTCAACAAATTTTGGACTCTACTAGGTACTGAGTGAGGTGAAAGTTCCTAAGGACTCCAAATCCAAATTGTGGCCAACTATGTGGTTTGATTCTAAGTCTGAACTGAAGGACACTTCACCTTACCCATCCCAAGGACCTTCAGTTTGTCTCTTGAATGAGTGGTGTTTCCTCCACCCCCTGGGCTGAGGCACAGATTATTCCCTCGCTTAGAATTCTGCCTGTTGCTTTCTCTTTCCCAAACATCAACTTCAGGGTCCCAAATCCAGGCCAGATATGGTTTTTAATACTCAAGAGGCTGATGAAGAAGGTGTGCCATGAGTTTCAGGCCAGCTTGGAGAACATAGCAAGACCATTAATGCCAGTTCCAATGTCATATATTCCAGACTATTAGACTATTGCCCCTCTTACATGTGGCATCATAACTGTTAGCCATGGTGTGGTGGTTTAAAAGAGATGTCCCCAAAGTCTGCTGAGTTTCAGAACTTAGTCCCCACTTGGTGCTGTTTCAGTAAATGTGGGCAGCATGGACTTGCTAGAGAAATGTGTCACTTGCTAGAGAAATGTGTCACTTGCTAGAGAAATGAGGCAACCTTTGCACCATTTCTCCTCTGCTCACTCAGCTTGTGTTGACAGCTTAGATACAAGCTCTCCGGTTCCCAGCCACCATGCCTGCTTTCTTCTCTACCATGATATTGATGGACTCTTACTGCTCTGGAACTGTAAGTCCCAAATAAACTAGCTCTTCTTCTATTAAAAGTTGCTATGCTGGATAGTTTTATGTCAACTTGACACCAGATGTAGTCATTTGAGGGAAAGAAACCTCAACAGAGAAAATGTATCCATAAGATCAAGCTGTAGGCAAGCCTGTAGGGCATTTTCTTAATTAGCGATTGATGGGGGAGGGCCCAGCCCTTCGTGGGTGAGACCATACCAGGATGATAGTCCTAGATTCTGTAAGAAACAGACTGAGCAAGTCATGAGGAGCAGACAGGTAAGTGGTACTCCTCCATGACCTCTACTTCTGTTCCTGCCTTGACTTCCTGCCTTGATTTCTCTCAGTGATGGACTGTTGTCACCTGGAAATGTAAGATGAAATAAAATCTTTTTTTCCCAAGTTGCTTTTAGGTCATGATGTTTTATCACAGCAATAGAACACTCCCATTCTCCAACCCCTTCACCAAGTTTCTCCCTAGTCTATAAATGGTCAGCAAACTCTCTGGCTTTCCCCCTCCAGAGACCTCTCTTCCTCAGATTTTCTCAGATTAAACCTGTTCTGTCATGAAGTCGCTTGTTTCCATGTGTTCTTTTTGCTGACCATTTCACAGCTGCCACTCAGTCACAGTTGATGGTTTCTTCTCATACTCCCTTCCAAGTTCCAAGAGAGTTAATATTCTGGAGACATGAGAATTTTCCGTGGTGCCTCTAAGTTTTAGGAAGCTGTCACTTAGCTTAGGCAAACTTTGACATTCTGGTGATAATGAAGGTCTTTTGAAGAGATGCTTGTGTCTCTTATTTTGGCTGTCAGACTCTGGAATATAGAGGACCCCATGAAACTGGAATTGTCCAAGAAATCTTATGCTGTGAAAAGAAAACCTAAAGCTAAACCCATGGTTTTTCTCCTCATTCGTGGTAAGTAAGGAACTTGCCATTCAGAAGAAAGCTCCAGGAATGTTGTGCTGTGAAAAGAAAAAGGATAAATGATGCCTGGTGCTGGCCAGAGGAGGGCTTGGTCTTCCATAAAAATCTGTTTCACACAGTGCTGAACACTTGTTGGACCACTTGCTAGGGAAATTGCACAGATGATGATAGACAGGACCACATGACTGGGGAACTGCTTAGATATGTATAAACCTGACCTTCTACATAAACTACAACCTCACTTCAGGATCCTAAAGATAGACAGGAAGTGTGTGTTGGGGATGGGGTGGTCACTGTGTCTCTTTATTCCTCTTCCCAATGCTTTTTATGACCCTAACATCAGTAACACTACAAATGAGTAAAGGGAATTGCTCTTTTTAAAAAAAGATATATTTTTATCTCATGTATATGACTGTTTTGGCCATGTGTGTATATGTATGTACCTTACACCTATGTCTAGTGCCCACAGAGGCCAGAAGAGGGTGCTGGATCCCCTGGAACTGGAGTTGCAGGTGGTTTTGAGCTGCCATGTAGGAATGGTGAACCCAAACCATATTGAGAGCAAATGCTTTTACACAAATTGTTTTACACATCAACTTCCTTCCCTTGGATATTTTTCTGCCCCTTGTATTCAGCCAATGAAGTCTGCAATCTCTGCTACAAAACAATCAGTCAAATATCTATAGATATTTAGCATCCTGTACCACCATCTCCCCAAGCCCAATATCCTCTCAGCCCCTGGACAGTTATTTACTGAGCACCTAATATGTGCCCTCCTGTGGTGATGGAGCCAGTGTCTTGACCCCTTCCTCTTGTTAGAAGCTTCCATCAGGACAGTGGTAGTTTTTCCTCCTTCTTCAAACTGGTGGGGAGGAGGTATGTGTAGAGGAGGTAAGAGGACATGTTCAATGTTCATGGGATTGACTCTCTCCCTATATCTTAGTGTTGTTTCAAGTGATTGAACACAGATGTCAGGCTTTTGTGGCAAGCACTTTATCACTTGTTGGCTCCAAGACAGCTTCTTAAATTCTCCTCTAGCTCCTGATTGAGAAGATGAGATGAGGGTCATGGCAAAGCTATGTCCATTCAGACAGCTACATCTGCCCAAACTGCCTTCTGCATCCACCTGTCTGGCGACGCTGGTAACTCTGCAAAAACCAGTCCCATGCCCTGTATGGACTACCATCATCTTGGCTTTTAAAGTAGAACCTGGTTAGAGAGTTGGCTTGGAGGGATAATCTTTTGTACACTGTGTGAAGACCTGCCTCTGTCCCGAATCACCTCCTAAGGCACTTTCTGATTGGCTTAATAAAGAACTGAATGGCCAATAGCTAGGCAGAGGTGGATAAGCAGGACTTGCAGGGAGAGATAGGAACTTTTGAAAACAATCAGAGAGAGCAGCCAGACATTGGAGGATGTCAGACGTCTAGTACTGAGGAGAGGTAAGAAGCCACATGGCAGGATGTAAATTAATATAAATGGGTTAATTTAAGTTATAAAAGCTACTGGGAAACAAGCCTAACCTAAGGCCAAGCTTTCATAATTAATAAAAAGTCCCTATGTCATTATTTGGGAGCTGGCAGTCCAAAGAAAGACTGGCTATAAAACTGAGTTTGGATCCTCATCACTGGAGCTAGCCAGACAAGTAGAACACCTGTAAACTAGGCAAACCTGGAATTGAGGCAGAGATAGAAGGATCCCAGGGCCAGCCAATCTAGCCAAAATGATGAGTTTCATGTTCAGCACAAGATCTTGTTTTAGATAAACAAAATGGAAAGAAATAGAAAACAAAATGTATATAAACCTCTGGCCTTCACATACACACACACACACACACACACACACACACACACACACACACAGAGAGAGAGAGAGAGAGAGAGAGAGAGAGAGAGAGAGAGAGAGAGAGAGAGAGAGAGAGAGAGGGAGGGAGAGAGGCCAAACATCTGAGATCAAGAAGTCTGTCCAAGTTTCATAACCTCAACAGTAGAGTTAGGACTCCATGCCTAGCTCTTGTGTGTAATCAGCTATGCTTAGTGAAGGTTGTCAGGGACGTTAGTGATCTGGTCTGGATTTGGGGCATGATTTAGTGTAGCATGAAAAAATAAAAGACCCAAAGACTGATATTGGGATTCAAGCTTCAAGTTGAAGATCAGAGAAGCAAGCAGCCAAGTCACTAGCTCTTACCTCTACCTCAGTTCAGACAAAAGGGGCAATCTTCAAACTGCTCCCGACAGCCAGGCGTTGGTGGCACACGCTTTAATACCAGCAGAGGCAGAGGCAGGATCTCTGAGTTCAAGGTCTACAGAGTGGTCTACAGAGTGAATGTGCTCTATCTCAAAAAACAAAACAAAACAAAACAAAAAAAACTATTCACAGCTTCACTGCTCCTTAAATTTGCTCACACTGCTATGCTCTCCTCAGTGTGGCTAGATCCTAACTCTCAAACTGAATGCCTCTACCTTTTATACCTCTCAAATCCTGAGATTAAATGTATGAGCTCTGATACACTCTCCCATAGCTCAGAGTGGTCTTGGACGCAGAGATTCAGCTACCTCTTAATCCTGTGTCCTGGGATTAAAGGTATGTATCACCACTGCCTGATCTCTATAGCGTAAAGCTGGCTTTGGCTTCTGAATTGTAAGGCAAGCTTTAACAAATCATATATAATTATTGCACCACAATTCAGGGCATATATGGAATGCTTAATGGGATACACAATAGGCAGTATGGTCTGACAGTTCCTTGTTTGGATTGAGAGAGACACGCAGCTATTAATTAACAATTCTGTGAAAATAAAATATTTTCACCAGGTACGTTGCCACACATCTTTAATCCCAGCACTCAGGAAGCAGAGGTAGGCAGATCTCTGTGTCTGAAGAAAGCTGGGTCTAGAGAACAAGTTCCATGACAGCCAGAGCTACACAGAGAAACCCTGTCTTGAAAAATAAACAAACAAAAAAGTGATAGATGAAGACACTAATGTCAACCTCTGGTCTCCATAAGAGCATGCACCTTCCTCACTACACAGGCAAGCATGTGTGTGTGTGCATCCACACACGTTGTGGAATATTGATTGAAGATGTGTTACATTTGTTTATGCTGTGGAACATTTGTTTTATGATGCAAAGATATATTGTATTTGTTTAACTCTCAAAAAATGTGTCCCTGACACTTATCACAAAAAAAGAAAAAAGAAAGAATTGGTAATAATATAAAAGATAGGGTAAACGCTTTGGAAGAAGCAGTCTTATTTATGGGTAATCAAATTCAAAGCATTAAAGTTAGATTGTCTCTTTCCTGACATTCACAATTTAAATGGATTTGTGACACTCCACTTCCATACAATGCTTTTAAGGTAATCTGGACACAGGTTAGGTCCCACCTACATGGCCCTTGGAACAATTCTGAACTAGCTATAAACATGTAGTCTTTGCATCAACAAATTACCAGCCAGTAGTTCAGCTCAATTGGAGTTCACCTTGGCTTCTGAGAAAACAAATAGATTTTTGCAATTGATCACTTCTTTTGTCTCAGGAGAGAGCTTTTGGTCTATTATCATTAATTTGGGGGTAAACCTGAAAGTTATGCTTATTTTGATTTCTGTCCTTCCAGTCATCTTTCGAGGACTGAAGAATGCCCCACATGCCACACAACAATATTCACAGACCCTTGAGTTAACAAACAAAATAAGGGAGGGGGGATGGCACAGTCGTCTCTGATGGGAACGTCGAAAGTCATAAAACCAGTACAGCCCAGCAAAGCCGAGCTGTATGATGGCCACCGTGACACTTTTGGTTTTGATCTCTACCTGTTGCACACTTGGGGGACTTTTAATATTTGTACAATTTGGGGCTGTTGCGTTGATGGAAATTTTCCCATGATCATTCATGCCTTCTCCCAGGAACACTACTTCTCAGCTTCCCCAGGAAGATCCTGAACACTCTACCCCTCCCACCTCTAGTGAGACATCCTTATCTTGAAGGATGTCTTACTTGAATGTCTTTCTTGTGCCTTAGAGGTTGTGACACACGTAAAGAAGCCAAAGGTCTCTATATGAGGCTATGAGACATCTGTGAAACATCTGTCCCTGTACTTACTCAGAAACAAGATAATCAAAACAAAGTAAACTTAAAAAGGTCAACAAGTTTCAGTGGGCTAGAGGAGTTGGCCACAGACCAGATTACAAGCCTCTTCCCACTATACACTCAAGCAATTACATGGCGTATACAGCAACAAAGATAGATTAGCTGAAGTTACCTATATTATATTGATGGGCAAAGGATGATGTAGAAAGATGATTAAAGAATGAGATGTCTGGGCCTCCTTTTCTTAGAAAAGTTAGCACATGTAAGAGCCACTGTGCTGTCTTATGGACAAAGAACAAAAGACTGACGGGACTAGACAAATAAACAAATTCTATAAAGATATATTATGCCAGGATTTAAACAATAACTGCAGCGTCTTTGGCCTAAGGATCTTTCTTGACCATTAAGAGTTAATAATACTACACTGCTTGGGACGTGGCAATCTGCCTGGGTTGGCTTGGTGATTTTGTTTTGATCTAGGGTCCTTGAAGCCACAAAAGCTACTTGCCTGAGGACAGGCTGTCATATGTCTCTATGGGTTATGGGGTTGATGAGTAAAATTGGTTATAAAAGATAACTTTTTATCAATGATGAATAAACTTGAGGGAAATGATTGTAAAAAATAACTGTTCTGTCACGGTTTATCAATGATAACTAAAAAATGTGCAAGAAGAAGTGAACTACATGTCAAAAAACAAAATTATATGGTCTATGTTTTGGAACAACAAGAATGTATCCCTGCCTACTGAATTCTGTAAATAAACCCTCTGGCTACAAGTCAGTCAGGCTGCAAGATTCTCCCGACCATCATGCCTGGCTCATCCTTCCCTCTTGAACTCCTTGCCTCCTCTCTGGGACCTGTCAACTGCCAGATGTAAGAAGTAAAGAAAGGTATATAGAATAGAGAAAGATAAAATCCCAGAGACAAAATGTAGATGGAAAAAATTAAATTAAGAAAAACTGACTAGAAACAAGCCAAGTTAAGGTTAGGCATTCATAAGAAAGAATAAGTCTCAATGTGTTTATTTAGGAACTGGGTGGCAGGCCCCCCAAAGAGTAAAGAGCAAAGAGTTAAAATACACACACATCAAACAATTCCCAAACAGGACTCTCCCCAGAAGTCTAGGGATACAAATCTGTGAGGGCTGTTATAATTCTATGGGTTGCAGTCTTCCACCTCTGGGACACTTAAATCATTTATTGAAGAACTTACCAACCAAAACAGGGCTGCAGCATCCTCAACATGGGGACACACACACACACACACACACACACACACACACACACAAGAGAGAGAGAGAGAGAGAGAGAGAGAGAGAGAGAGAGAGAGAGAGGTTCCTCCTACATATGTCCATGTCACAGAATGTTTGTGTAAGAGTTGGAAGCTTAAGGGCTGTGGCTGGTCTCCTTCAGTATTTTTTAACAACCTAAATACCTTGGTTAATGCCCAGGTTGGCCAAGGCCCTGGCTTGGGTTCAGAAAAATAACTGGCATCTAGTTAAGACAGACTGTTAAGGCATTCTGAATTTCTTGGTCAAGGGAAGAAAAAAAGTGAGGACATGTGGAGTGTCCTACAGGGAAAACTGCTTTAGAAAACACCTTGCTGTAGCTGGCTGTGGTGACACATGGTTTTAATCCCAGGAGGCAGAGGAACTCTGTGTGAGTTCTAATTTTGGTCTATAGTGAATTCTACACCAGCAGGATATGGTGAAACCATCTTAAAAAAGTAATAGTAACATAATAATAATAATAATAATAATAAAAATAATAATGATAATAATAATAATAATACACCTTGCTTCCCAATTTGAGGGATGTTGTACATGACAATGTGATTTGGCCAATGTATCTCCAAAAACCACATTTTACTTTGTTCTGTTTTTTAAACAAAGTCCTAGCTGTCCTGGAACTCTTTTTGTAGACCAGGATGGGCTTGACTTCACAGAGATCCACCTGTCCCTGCCTCCTGAGTGCTGGGATTAAAGGTATGTGCCACTAGCCTAGCTAGCTTTTTTTTTTTTTTTTTTTTTTTTTTTAATTATTAGCTGGGCAATTGTGGCACATACCTTTAATCCCAGCAATTGGGAGGCAGAGGTAGGCAGAGTGAGCTCCAGAACAGTCAGGGCAATACAGAGAAACCCTGTCTAAAAAAAAAAAAAAAAAAAAAAAAAATATTAAACAAGCTGGGCATGGTGGCTTATGCCTGTAGCCCTAACACTTGGGGAGCAGAGTCAGGAGGAAGCTCCTGAGCTACACAGTGAGTTAGTTCCAGGCCAGATTGGACTACTAGAGTGAGAGAACATGGGAAGAAAGAAAGAGAAAGAGGGAGAGTGGGAGGAAAATGAATTATCAAACAAGGGAATATGATGGAGAGAAGGGTTTTTCTTCGTGCTAACTCTCGTCCTTGAACTTCATTCTCCCTCTGGAATCCATAGATAAGTTCACAATCTTTCCACAAAGGTCCAGTCACACCCTTGAAGAAAATCAAGGACTTGGATTTGGATGGTGGGAAATGTTAGAAACGAAGACTAGGGGAAGAGGAGCTGAGTCTCTGGGATTGGGCGCAGAATACTGATTAAGGCGCTGTTGCGGTCATCCTTTTCCTGCATGGACCAGACTAGCGTAAGGCGCTTAGGTCATCCTCCTGGCACAGAGTGCCCTAATGTCATGAAGAATTCTTCCTGTTTTGGTACCTCCCTGTACAATGCTTCCTTGCAATATTTACTAGAAGTGAGTAGGGCTGTTAGGAGGAAGAGAAGTGGTGAAATGATTAGAGTTCACAGAGGAGGGGACAGAGTGACATCCCACAATTACTTAAACTCACAGGGGCCACCAAAGAGGGCAACAATCGCACACAGTTCGTGGAAGCCAGAGAACACCGCCATACAAGTGGGCCGTAGAAACTCTCAGAGTCTCAACCATGGTGAGTCAGTCGGTCTTGGGGTGGAACCGGGCGGACCTGAGGAACCCGGGGAACTGGCTGGAGTCTCCCTGATCACTGCTGTCTCCTCAGGAGCCTGTGCTTGGCTTGTTGCTGGTGCTACTGACGCTGGCGCATGCCTCTCCGGACTCGCCAGAGCCCTGCGTGCTGGATGAGGAGAGCGTCCACTGCTCCTGCAACTTCTCAGATCCGCAGCCAGATTGGTCCAGCGCTTTTCTGTGTGCTGGGGCGCAGGACGTGAAATTCTACGGCGGCGGCCGCAGCCTGGACCACTTTCTAAAGCGTGTGGACACCGAAGCTGACCCGCAGCAGTTTGCCGATGTGATCAGGTCCCTGCCCTGGCAGCGGCTTACTGTGGGGGACGCGCGGGTTCCTGCTCGGATGCTATTCGGAGTCCTGCGTATGCTCGGGTATTCCGGCCTCAAGGAACTAACTCTTGAAAACCTGGAGGTAAGCGGCACCACGGTGCCGCTTCTGGGAGCCACCGGACCCGATCTCAACACCTTGAGCCTCAGCAACGTGTCGTGGGCGACAGGGGATGCCTGGCTCGCAGAACTGCAGCAGTGGCTACAGCCTGGACTCAAGGTATTGAGTATTGCTCAGACAAACTCACTAAACTTTTCCTGCGAACAGATCCAAGTCTTCCCCGCCCTAGTCACCTTAGACCTGTCTGACAACCCCGAATTGGGCGAGAGAGGACTCATCTCGGCTCTGTGTCCGAGCAAGTTTCCGGCCCTCCAAGTTTTAGCACTGCGCAACGCAGGGATGGAGACGCCCAGCGGTGTGTGCTCTGCACTGGCCATGGCTGGTGTGCAGCTGGAAAGACTGGACCTTAGTCACAATTCACTGCGGGATACTGCAGGTGCTCCGGGGTGTGACTGGCCTAGCAAGCTAAACTCGCTCAATTTGTCTTTCACTGAACTGGAGCATGTTCCTAAGGGACTTCCAGCCAAGCTCAGCGTACTTGATCTCAGTTACAACCGGCTGGATAGGAAACCTAGGCCAGATGAGCTGCCCAAAGTGGGTAAACTGTTACTTGAAGGAAACCCCTTTTTAAGCCCTGAACCCTACTCTGGGGAGTATGAATCTGGTGTACTGGCGGGCCCAGTGTATTTATCCCTGGCAGTGAGTGTGTCAGGAACACTGGCTGTGCTCCAAGCAACCGGCCTTTTTGCCTAATGCCAAATGGAGAAAAAGCAACATTTACCTTGTCCTGGTTAGTGAGGTTCCCGGTCAGGATGATCAGAACTTCTTGACCAACAAATCCTCTGCCTTACAGTTATTAAAATCTTAAACCACGATGTAAGGGAGTAAAGACAGTCTAGATGGATGATTTTGATCCTCAAGATCCACACAGAGGGAAAGAACTCACTCCTGAAAGTTGTCCATCGGACCTCTACATACGTGCTATGACACAGTTGTGAGTGTGTGTGTGTGTGTGTGTGTGTGTGTGTGTGTGTGTGTGTGTGTGCCCGTGTGTGGTGCGTGTATACATACAAATGTGCTCACAAAATAAAAATTTTTAAAATAAATTTGTTAGTTTTGTTTGATTGGCTGGGTTTTGTTGTTGTTTGTTTGTTTGTTTGTTTGTTTGTTTGAGACAGTCTATGTAGTCCTAGCTGGCTCAAACTCACAGAGATCTGCCTGCCTCTGCCTCCAAGTGCTTCGGTTAAAGGGATGTGTCTTGCGCCCAGTTTAAATAATTATGATTCCATGTCATTCACTCCACAGATCTTTACTGAGTATCTGCAACACATCAGGTCCAGTGCTAGAGGATGAATTCATTCTTAGACTTTCTCCAACTCCCTAGAAATCCTACTTCCCCTCAAGGAAGAACTACAGGGTGGAAAGAACAAAAGAAGTACTCACTCTCAAGCTTGGGCTGTGGGAGGCAATGTGCTTGTGGTGAGGGCTTTCTGAACAGATTGCTGGCACTTGGGTTAAAGGATAGTTGAATGGTAGTTGTTGTGGTTTGAATGAGATTGGGCCCCACGGGCTCATATGTTTGAATATTTGATCTCTAGCGGTGAAACTGCAAAGGATTAGGAAGTGTGGCCTTGTTGGAGGAGATTTTGAAGTTTCAAAAGCCTAGGCCACACCCAGTTATCTCTCTGCCTCGTGTTTGGGATCCAGACATGAGCACTCATCTTATTGAACCATGCATGCTGCCACACCCCCTACCATGATAGTCTAACTGATCCTCTAAACTAGTAGATCTCAACCTTCCTAACCCTGTGACCCTTTAATACAGTTCCTCATGTGGTGACCCCCCCAACCATAAAATTATTTTTGTTGCTACTTCGTAACTGTAATTTTGCTACCATTATGAATCATAATGTAAATATCTGGTTTCTCATGGTCTTAGGTGACCCCTGTGAAAGGGTTGTTTGATCCCCAACTTTCAGGAGCCAAAGGTAATAAAACCCAAGGCCATTTTTGTTCTGTTTTATTTGGTTGAGACAGGATTTCTCTGTAGCTTTGGATCCTGTCCTGGAACTAGCTCAGTAGACCAGGCTGGCCTCAAACTCACAGAGATCCACCTGCCTCTGTCTCCCAAGTGCTAAGGTGTACCACCGCCCAGCTACATGTTTTATTTATCAAACGGTCAATTACTGAACACTGACTGCCCTCAAGGAGCTGAATGCAGTGAATTGCTGGACTGACTCTGGTTTTCCTGAGTCTATTTAGACCCAGTCTCCTCTGGTCCACTCCAGCCTGGGTGAAGTGGACCTCATTGTTCCCATCTGCCTATGGAAGAAAGAAAGAAAGAAAGAAAGAAAGAAAGAAAGAAAGAAAGAAAGAAAGAAGAGAGAGAGAGGAAGGGAGGAAGAAAGAAAGAAAGGAATAAAGAAAGAAAGAAAGGGAGGAAGGGAGGAAGAAAGGAAGGAAGGAAGGAAGGAAGGAAGGAAGGAAGGGAGAGGAGGGAGGGAAAGAATGAGGAAAAGAGAGAAACCCCCCAAAATTGGGAGGGGCATCCAAGGGGGAAAAGGCCATTGAATTTCCTTTGTCCAGGGCATTCATTTTTCTTTCTTTCTTTCTTTTTTTAAAGAAATGTTATTTAGGGCCTGGAGAAATGGCTCAGAGTTAAGAGCATTGACTGCTCTCCCAGATGACAGGGGTTCAATTCCCAGCATCGACATGGCAGCTCACGACTGTCTGTTACTCCACAATCTGAACCCTCACACAGATATACATGCAGGCCAAACACCAATGAACATGAAAATAAATATTTTTTTAAAAAAGAAAGAAATATTAGTTTGTATATGCTTATGTGTATGTCATTTGTGTGCCATGCCAGTGGAACATAGGGACTCAGAGTTGGAATTACAAGAGGTTGTGAGTCATCCAACATGGGGTCTTGGAATCAACCTTGGGTCCTCTGGAAGAGCAGCAAGTACTCTTCTGCACTGAGCCAACTCTCCAGCCCCATCCCAGGGCTCTTATAGAGTAATGGCAGAAGCTGGACATAGTTGATTCTGTGATACCGTAGGTCAAGCCAATGAAGAGCACACACCATGTATATCCCTCCTGGCCCAATCAGGAAGATGGTCCTGTCTTGCTCCTGCACTGCCTGCCCAGCGAGGGGTATTTAAAGCTTCTCTGTTCATCTCTAACGCAAGCTTTCGCTGAGTTGCTGTCAATCATTTGTTACTACCCTCTGACCTTGCAGTTAACTCAATTGCAATTACACAGCCTGTAGTTTTACCGTGACAGAGAGTTTACTCTGCCCAATCTTCAAGGGATGTGGCTGTAGTCTTGGTTCCTTCGTGTGTAGCACCCTGTCTATGGAGCAGCTTCCTAGGTGGAAGCTTCTTGTTAAGATACCTTTACTTACTGATTTAGTCTGTTAACAATTAGCTGTGTGAGAAGAAGAATATATAAAAGGGCAATAGTGCCTTACATGTGTCTGTCAAAGGCTTCAGAGTGAGGTAAGGTATTTGGGAGGAGTATAGACTGGCCCAGATCCCTGTCCTTCTTTTTTTGTTTTGTTTTTTGAGACAGAGTTTCTCTATGTGGCTCTGACTGCCTTGGAACTTACTTTGTAAACCAAGCTGGTCTTGAACTCACAGAGATCCTCCTGCCTCTGCCTCCCTAGTGTTAGGATTAAAGGCCTGTGCCTTCCCCTACCCAGCTGATCTTTGACTATTATACACCCTGTGACAAGCCCTCTTATTCATCCTTGTTAGTGCTCTAAACAGCCATTTTAACCCTTAATCTTCCTTTCCATCCCAGCATCTATTCTCGCTGTAAGGCCTGTGAGCCTTCCACATGGGCAGCTTTCCCCATGCTGTGTTCCCTCACTACCTACAGAGAGCTAGCTGACGGGAGATAGCTCCCAGCAGTGGGGACATAACGTGGTCAAGCAACTGTGAGAAACAACATAGCTCAATGAGACTAGGAGCCTCCTTTATTCAGCTCTAAATCCCAGCCCCCAATGTGGTGCCTATACGAATCCCAGTATCTATGTGAATCCCAGCAAATGCTCTGCCAGTCTTTACTAGAAGATTGATTGAAAGAGAGGAATGGGTGTAGGACTGGGTATTGCTACCGTGAAGACACAGAAAACAATGTGAAATAGCACATTCGCTAAGGCTGAACAAGACGTTTCTAGAAAACTTTGGAGGTTAGACAGACAGGAGACTGTGTCCCACTTACAGTGTCAACACCCATGATATATGTTTTTCTGGATGGCACTCAGTAGCCTAGAGAGGAAACATTGATCTATGAAATGAGAGGTACAAGGCACCCTGGAGAAAACCCAAGATTGAGAAACTTGAACTCACAGAGCAAGGCTGAGAAACTCACCCTCACCAGAGACAGAAGGAAGTGAAGGAAGGAAGGAAAGGGACAGGATTAGAGAAGTGAGGGTTCCACATGGCACTTTGTGGCCAAATATCTGATGTAAGACGGCCCTTTTTTCTGCTGAAGAGTGATATGTGGTCATTGAGCTTTTCTGAGCCAAAAGCTGATCCCTTCTAGCTTTTTCCTTTGCTTGTCTGGCATCTGGAGCAAAACACACCCTGGGTCTTGTTTTTTATTTCCAGAAGAAGAGTTTTACCCTGAAAATAAATTCATTTTTTGTTCTCTCTTATTCAGTATATTCCTTCCAACCTACACTCTCCATCACCTTTTCTTTCTTTTTTTAAATGACTTATTTATTTTTATTTCATACTTTGGTTTGTCTGTATGGGATGTCGGATTCCTTAGAACTGGAGTTATAGACAATTATGAGCTGCCATGGGGTGCTGGGAATTGAACCTGGGTCCTCTGGAAGAGCAGTCAGTGCTCTTAACCACTGAGCCATCTCTCCAGCCCCCAGCACCTTTTCTAATGCCCAGAATCTCTCATTCCCCCAAACCACACAAAGATCTTTTTAAGTGGCTTAAAATCATCTTCCATGAAGAACATCTGAGCTCTGATTTAAGTCTGTGGCAAAAATGTTTGAGGCTTCGTTATATAATCAGGCAGCCCTCAAACTAGAAACCCTTCTACTTCAACACTCTGAGTGCTAAGACTCATCACACCCAGCAAGGCACTTTCTTTCTTCTTTTTTCTTTTGATATTTAAAATCTGTATTATTTCATCATCAAAAAGGTTTTCAATTAGTAATAATAGAGCCTCAGGTAAACCTCATTGGTTACAATAGTGACACTGTGCAAAGCTAGCAAGGCATTTTGTTGTTGTTGTTTTGGTTTGGTTTTTAGACAGGGTTTCTCTGTATAACAGCTCTGGCTGTCCTGGAACTCATTCTGTAAACCAGGCTGGCCTCAAACTCACAGAGATCCAATGCCTCTGCCTCCCAAGTGCTGGGATTAAAGGTGTGAGCCACCACCAACCATTGCAAGGCATTTTCTTTTTGGTAGTTTTCTTCTCTGTGTAACAGACGGGGCTGTCCTGGAACTCACTCTGTAAACCAGGCTGGCGGCAAACTCACAGAGATCTACCTGCTTCTGCCTCTCAAGTGCTGGGATTAAAGGCCTGTGCCACCACTACTCAGTTAAATTGCTAGTTTTCTAAGGTGTAGTATTGTATATAGAAAGCATGATATTGTGGCTTAATTTAAGAAAGAGAAGAAGCAAGCAGGGGCAGGGAAGTAGTCTTTTAATGAATATGGACACAGGAATCCTTGGTAAATACTGCAAACCAAATACAGCGAAGAGAAAAAGAAGTATGCATCTTATTACAGTTTATCCCTGGATACAAAGTTGGCTTAAATCTTTCTTTTTTCATGGTTTGTTTATTTTGTTTTGAAAGGAGCTCTCAAGTAGCCAAGAGTGGCCTTGAAGTCACTATAATAGCTGGGGATGACATTAAACTTCTGGTCTTTTTGTCTCTGATTCCCAAGTACTGGGGTTATAGACATGACCCATAACCCTCAGACTAGCTTAATTTTTCAAACCACTGTACTACCCGACATCAAAGAAAGAAATTTTTCTACAATTATTTAAATAGATTCAAAAGAAATTTTTGACAAAAATCCAGCATCTTTCTGTTAGGGGCTGAGACTCTGTATTTGATATAAGGCCGTTGGCCAGTTAATCGTTTCTTACCGTCTAGCTCTGTCTTAATGATTAATCCATTTCTACCATTCTAAGCATTTCCACGTGGCTCATCTTACCAGCCAGAGCAGCTGGAGTTTTACCTCTCTGGGCTCTCCATCTTGACTCCTCCTTTCTACTTCTTCTTTCCTCCTTGTCTCCTAGCCCCGCCTATCTTGCTTTCCTATTGGCCAACAGTGCTTTATTCATTAACCAGTATGAGAAACATATTTACAGACTAACATTTCCCATCATCTTTCATTAAAAAAAATTCAACAAAAATCTAGGGAGTTTCCTCTCATATAATGGCATGTACAGAAAAATGTCAGCTGAGACCATATTTGATGATGAAAGACTAGATGTTTTTGCCCTAACATCATCAACAACACAAAGACATATATCCCCAAAGCCTCTGGTCAACAATTTACTAGAGGTTCTGGTCATGATAAATTTATCATGGAAAGAATGACTTTGCCTCAAAAAACAAAACAGAGCAGGCTGGGGAGATGGCTTCGTGAGTAAAGTGTTTACTGACAGGCATGGTGACCTGCACGCAGAACCCCGGCACTGGGCTTGGCAGCAGATAAGTAGGACCTCAGCACTGGTGGTGGGGAGCAGCAGCAAGTGGGCTGAGGGCTCACTGGCCACGAAGTCTAGCTGAAACTGTAAGCTCCAGGTTCGTGAGAGAACGCATCTCAAAAACTAATGTGAAAACTTGGAGCTGGAAAGACAGCTTAGCAGTCATGAGCGCGTGTGCTCTTGCAGAGGACCCAGGTTCCCTTCCCAGCACCCACATGGCTTCTCACAACCGTCTGCAGCTCCTTTCTGAGATGGCCCTCTCTATGCCAGCTGACTGGCTTTAAAATATAGTCTGAAGCAAAGACCCAACCTCATTCACCCACAAGAGGGTAATCTAGGTGTCACTATACCATTAGTTGAGACTACAGTGGTTTCCATTTAATTCTAACACCATTTTCATAATTGTTGTATGACACATTGATTTATTTCTGAGCTCTCACTTATTTTATATTGATGTTTATTACTACCTTACACATTGTCTTGATAACAATGAGTTAAACAATAGAACTAGTAAGGATGCATTCTCTAACTTAGTTCTTCTTTTTCCAAATGTTTGTCTCCTTTCATTTTGACACCAGGTTGCACCCTGTTCTAAGTTGCTCCATGTTGCGTAAAACGGTGTTTTTTCTGACTGTACAAATAGCACTTGACTACCTCCTATGGTCAAATACAGAGGCAGATGATTCTGTACCTTTTAGGCACATAAACAACACAGCTGGTGGAACCCATGAGGCATAGACTGGGAAATAACTTACTCACAAAAGGATGCCACCTTGTAATGTACCAAAGTAACTTGGGCCCATGGGTGTTTTAAAATCTCAATAGAAAAACCAAAGCCGGTGAAAAGTTTCTATACCCGATAAGCCTCTTCACCCATGCAGCAATCCAAATCAAACCAAATCAAACCGAATTAGAAAAGCCCACATTTGCCAGGCGTTGGTGGCACAAGCCTTTGATCCCAGCAAAGGCAGGTGAATCTCTGTGAGTTTGAGACCAGCCTGATCTACGGAGCGAGTTCCAGGAAAGCCTCCAAAGCCACAGAGAAACTCTGTCTTGAAAAAAGGAAGGAAGGAAGGAAGGAAAAGGAAAAAAAGGAAGGAAGAAAGAAAGAAAGAAAGAAAGAAAGGCCCACATTTAATGGATACAGTGCTCCTGGATGGCCTTCCAGCCCCCAGAAAGAAGACAGGAAGGGGAGAATGGTTTCGGGGGCAGTGCAAATGTCCTGTGGGAGTGTCCTTGAGCATCTCTGGGGGAGGAGCCATCATTCGTAGGGCTTTCTGAGGTGCAGCAGGGTTTGGAAGGAGATGGGGGAGAGAGCTTGGGGAATCTCCACCATAACATCCAGACTCTTTGGGTATATAGATGCCAGTGACTGGGGTGAAGCTTTCACCTTAACAGCTGGGTGTGGTAGCTCAAGCCTCTAGCCCCAGAACTCAGAAATCAGAGGCAGGTGGCCTCTGTGAGTTTGAGGCCAGCCTGGCCTACAAAACAAGTCCCAGGACAACAAAACAAAAACCAAAAAACCCTATCTCAAAAAAAAAAAAAAAAAAAAAAAAAAAGAAAGAAAGAAAGAAAAGAAAAGAAAAAGAAAAAGAAAAAGAAAAAAAATTTGGAAAACCAAGCCTGAGAACCTATCCAACACTCTATAGTGGAGTACAAGTGTAACACCAGGGCCAGAGAGACGACTCATCTGTTAAAAGCAATGGCTGCTCTTCCTGGGGACCTGGTTTAGTTCCCACAACCCACAATGTGGCTCATAGCCATTTGCAATTTCAGTTCTAGGAAATCCAGCCCTCTTATGGCTCCACGGATACCTGAGACACACATGGTACATAGACAAACATACAGGCAAAAAACACCCATAGACATTAAAAAAAACAAAAACAAAAAAACCGAAAGTACATAAGTCCATAAGAGGAAGACACCAAACACTGAAATGGTGATGGCTGCCACTGGTCTGTCATCTGCCTATCTGTTATGTGTGTCAATGGACTGACAGACAGCTCATCTCTGTCTAAGGGTTTCTGCTTGGCTAAGTACCCATTGTTGGTGTGGCCTACTTGAATTTCTAGCTCATCTCTGTCTAAGGGTTTCTGCTTGGCTAAGTACCCATTGTAGGTGTGGCCTACTTGAATTTCTATCCATTTGTCTACATATTTGTTTATCTAGACCTACAGGAATTGGAGGAAGCCCTGAGTGAGTGAAGCTCTGTGTGAATGCGTATTGTTGATGTGGACACAGCCATAACAAAGACTTGGGCCCATGGAAAAGAGGGCGAAATCATTCCCCATATGGGGCAGACTCACCGTTGGCAAAGTCTTTTTTCTTAGTTAAGGTTATTATTGCAATGATGAAACACCATAACCAAAAGCAACTTGGGTTTATTTGGCTTATGCTTTCACATCGCTGTTCATCATTGGAGGAAGCCAAGACAAGAACTCAAACTGGACAGGAACCTGGAGCTGATACAGAGGCCTTGGAGGGAAGCTGCTTACTGGCTTGCTCCTTGTAACTTGCTCAGGCTGCTTTCTTAATAAAACCCGGGACCACTAGGACAGGAGTGGCACCGCCCACAATAGCCTGGGCCCTCCCACATCTACCACCAATAAAGAACACTCCCTACAGTGCCACACCAGCCCCAGTGGAGACAGTGTAGCAATGGCTGAGAGAAATCTCAATGCCTACCTGTCCAGAGGTTCCCACCACACGTGGTTATGCCTCCTGGGGAAAAGTGGTCCAGGTCCCTGCAGGTGCTTGCTTGGCTGGCTGTTGGGAACGGGTGCTAGATGTATTTTGTGCTATGTTAACAATAATGCTTTTTGATTATGAATGTTTTGGCCTGTAGCTCCACTGTTAGTCCAGTGAAGCCTAGAAAACATTTAGATATAGTTTCAAGAATTGAAAGAGATGCAGATCAGCGATCAGCAGATGAATGTCCTCTGTGCCCTCAACCACAAGACCCATGGCACCGGTTGAGCAAACAGGTGTCAGCTCAAGGCCTGAGAAATTAATAGGGTTGAAGCTGTATGAACTTGCCCACACTGTGACCCTGCCTGAAAATAGCCCACCCGCAGCAAAGCTGCTGTGGGATTTACTACAAAACTCTAACTGGTCTTTTGGGGATCTTAGGGCCCCTAAAACAGTGCAAGAGTTCTTGTCAATGCTGTTGAAAGTTTAATGTTCAAAAACAATGACTATTCTCTAAACTCAGTGAACCAAGTGTCTGGCAGGCTGACTATAGGCAGGCCAAAATAGAAGGAGTTTTCCTGGCTATGTACTTGTGATTTCATGCTTCAAGGGAATTATTGATGTGCATTAATTTCTGTAGAATATCTGTACTTTTTTTTTTTGAATTGTGGCCAAAGATCTGTTCCTTGAACTTTCTGCTTAAAAACCTGATGATCTGAAGTAAAAATTGCAGCAGTACGCAAACGTGTTTGTGTCTGTCTGTCACACCAAAGCCACTCCTGTCCTGGTCATCTGAGTCTTGGTCTCCACGAAGACCCGTTACCCACTGAGCCTTCTGCGGCACTACAGACTTGCCTGTAGCCTGATTTTATGGAAGTATTTTCTCAGTTGAGGTTCCCTCCTCTCAGTTAACTGTAGCTTGTGTCAAATTGATGTAAACTAGCCAGTACCTGTAGTACTAGCTGAGTCAGATCAAGAGTCCCAGGTTATCCTGAGCTACATAGTTAAGACTATGTCACAAAGACTAAAGAAAGTCGATGGATATAGTGTGGTTGGTATAAATCTTGCCTGACATACACAAAGCCCTATATTTGATCCCACTACCAGGTAAACTGAGCTTACACATGTCTGAAATCTTTGTGTTGGAGGGATAGAGGAGAAAGGGTTAGAGAAATTCATGGTCATCTTCAGCTGTATAATGAGTTTGAAGCTAGCTTAGACCACATGAGAATCTCAAAATAAATAAATAAACAAATAAATAAAAAAGAGGAAAGGGTTTCAAACACAAATTTGTATCATAATGTTCCTATTTGTGGTGATGCTGCATAAAAGAGAAAAGACTAACTTTTGGTGTCATTTCCCCAAGACAGGACCTGATTCATACAGAGGTTTTGATTTCTTCAGTTCTTATATAATGGTAGTTTAATCTTTAAGAAAAAAAAGTCTAGTCTGGAAGAGAAAGGTCTAATCTAAGAGATATCAAATCTGAAAAAGGAAGTCCCACAGGAAAGCATCCTGTCTGCACAGTGAGCACAGCAAACATAGTAACTTTTGTCCTAATCAACCTTTTACAGGCATCTCCTGCAGGTGAAAATCGTTCTTCTCGACCTACTGACTCAGAACAGCACACAAAACCACCAGGTATCACTTTATACCCACCTCTTGCTTGCCACATCTTGGGGCACTGAGAGACATCCCTTTCAATGCCTGGTTGCTCCTAGAGAATGGCCTCACACCTGGTCATCTCCACATCTCACACATACACAGTGTTCTGAGTCAGAGACAGGAATGCCTTTCTTCAAAAAAGAAAAGCACAGCATATGGGACAATGAGAGCTTTGTGTTCAGCTGAGCTGGGAGGAGTTAATTGGAAGACCAAAGAACTGCACTACTGGCTGAATCGTTTTTCTTAGGGGTCAGATCGTTCCAAACAAGTTAAGCACACTGTATGTGACACTAACTTAGTGATAGGTTGGGTGAAAGTTTGATTTGTAAAAGCATTTCTCCCTTTAATCCCAGCACATGGGAGACAGAGACAGATGAATCTCTGTGTGAGTTTGAGGCCAGCCTGGTTTACAGAGTGAGTTCCAAGACAGCTAGAACTATTATACAGAGAAACCCTGTCTCCCACACATTTTAGCATTATTCACAATAGCAAAAACTTGGAAAAGACCCAATCAATAGGTTAATACATATGTAAAATGAAGTCAATAGAATATTATCCAGCAATTGAAAACAATGGAGTTCTGATACATGTGACAACAAAGATGAACCTTGAAAATAAATATGCTGCCGAGCGTTGGTAACACACACCTTTGGTCCCAGCACTCAGGAGGCAGAGGCAGAGGCAGAGGCAGGTGGATCTCTGTGAGTTTGAGGTCAGCCTGGTCTACAGAGCTAGTTCCAGCACAGGTTCCAAAACAATACAGAGTAACCCTGTCTCAAAAAACCAAAACTAACCAACCAACCAAACAAACAAACAAACAAAAAAAAAGGAAAGAAAGAAAAGAAAAAAGAAAAAGAAAGAAATACACTAGATGAAATAAGACACATACAAAAGGGTAAACATATTGTGGCTCTATTTACATTAAACATTTAGAAGATAAATTAAATTATTTCAAGGTTACCAGAGTCTAGAAGCAAGGTAGATGGGAAAGTTATTGCTTGACAAAAACAGTTTCTGTTCGGAGTGGTGGAAAGCATTCTTAACAATGATGATGGCTCCGTGACATTATGAACTTAGATAATGTCACTTTTACTATATTGTGTCTTCACCTCAGTATAAACAGCAATTCAACATCAATTCATTCAAACATGATCAAATGGCAAATTTCATGGCATATGTTTACCACAATAAAAAAAAAATCAGAAGATCTGAGTGTGGTGGTGCACACCTTTAATCACAACATTGGGAGGCAGAGGCAGGTAGATCTCTGTGAGTTCGAGGCCAGCCTGGACTAGATGGTGAGTTTCAGGACATGTTGATACATGTGCCTGTAATTCCATCCTTTAGGAGAGAAGACAGGGAGATCCGGGGAGGTATAAACGGTTCAAGCTCATCAAAAGCTACACAGTGAGTTCTAGGCCAGCTTGGGCTATATGATAGTCTATCTGAAAACACAACAACAACAAAATCTCACCAGGCCAGGATATGGCTCAGTTGGTAGAGTACTTGCCTAGCAGGCAGAAAGCTCTGGATTTGGTCTTTAGCACTATATAAACTGGACCTGTTGTCACATGCTTATAACCCACAGGACTCAAGTGATAAAAAGAAGAGAATCGGGGGTTCAGTTTATAAATTGGGACAGGAGGAGCTGGAGAGATGGCTCAGTGGTTGGAAGCATTTGTTGCTCTTAAAGGGCACCTGGGTTCAGTTCCCAGCACCCATATGGTGGTTCACAACCACCTGTAACTCCACCTCCGGGGGATGTCTGTTCTGACCTCTGAGGACACTAAGCTCTCGAAGGGCGCATGTGTGTACATGGAGGCAAAACACACATAAAATACAATGGGTAACACTGATTTTAAAATCAGGCACAGGCAGACACTATCAGTGATGACTTGTTATAGAGGAGAATAGTGTGACAAACCCAATCCCTATGCTTCTCAACGTGGCTCTGACGGGTGAGTGACTGAGATGTGCGGTGTCAAGATCCTGAGTGAGGAAATGAGTCACATCCGTCAGGACTAGATGTGACAGCACTGAGTTTCATCAGGCTACTCAGGATGGGGTGTAACTGAGAACTTACAGATGATTTCTGGAATTTTCCAGTTGCTGTCTCCTGACCACAGTGGACCCTAGTTGACTGAAGCTACAAATAAGGGGAGACTGCTGTGTGTGATCTGTGAGGAGAAGAAATAAAAGGAAGGGAAATGAGGAACTGTACTTCCTGGGTAGGTTGCCACAATTTCAACCCTAGCGTGGAGAAGCAGCAATGTTCTGTGTGATTAGTCATTAGATATAAAATTATAAGTGGAATTTAGAAGTTTCCATTCCAACTCATGTGGAGTTGGTTTACTTCATGTGTAAGAAAATTTAAACTTGGCGTTGGAGGATATGACAGAGTACTCATCTAGCAACACAAAGTCCCCAGTTCAATTCCTGATGCCCATGTAAAAGCCAGCATGTTGGCATGCAACTGGAGTCCCAGAGCTGCTGAGGGAGAGACAGGCAGGTTCCTAGGGCTTACTTCCTGGCCAATAAGAATGCTAACTGATGAGCTCCAGGCCAGTGAAAAGCCCTGCCTCAAAGAAGATGGATGAACACATTCCTGACCCAAGGAACAGTGTTTCCATTCTCTGCCTCCACAGGCCTTGGCACAACCTGTACCTATCATCACACATATACACACAATTTAAAAAGGGAAATTATAAACACATTAAAGCTAAGTATACAGTCGTATGGTTGTTATTTGGTAATGACTAAATTGTTAGGAAAAAAAAAATAGGCCTACTGTCATCTGGCTCCTGTCTTTAGTCTCAGGGACAAACTGGTGAAGCTTCTGGTTGAGTTACTTAGATGCTGGCTAGCCTGAGGTAGCATGTATGTCCTCAGAACCCTTTCTAAAGGGAGCAGTACACTGAGCAAAGATTATTAGCCCAAGTCTGAAGAGAGACAAGGAAAGAACAGAAGACAAGGAGGGTCAACAAACCCATCTTTAAGCAGTTATTAATAAAATGGAATTGTCAGATGGTTGATGGTGACACACTCCTTTATCCCTTCATCCCAGCACCTAGGAGGCAGAGGCAGGGGAATCTTTGAGTTTGAGGCCAGACTGATCTACACAGTGAGTTTCAGAACAGCCAGGGCAACACAGAGTAACCATGCATCAAAAAAACAAAAACTAGAAAAAAAATTAAATAAAATAGAATTGTCAGAAGCAGCAGAAAGACACAGCCCAGTACTGCTGTGGTAGCCGGAGGAGGTCGTCCTTCATGACCTTCAGTCTGACAAGGTCAGACCCTTGACCATGTAGAAGAGAATTTTAAGATGAATCAGAGTGAAACAAAATTAGTTAATTTATTATGTAGAGAGAAAGGATAAGGCCACCTCGAGTTTAAGTGCAGGCTGTCAGAGGAAGGGAGGGGCAGAATTAGGGTCTCTCAAGAGGGAGTCTTCCTTAAGTATCTCTACAGTGGCTATGTAGACGATTGTGTGGCTCTTTGAGTTATATCCTTTAAATAATGTAATTTAAGCAATGTTTAAATATTAAACAAAGTTTAAAATTGGGATGGAAATGTGAAAAACATACACAGTGGTCTGCCCCCCCCCAGTGTGTGTGTGTGTGTGTGTGTGTGTGTGTGTGTGTGTGTGTGTGTGTGTGTGTGTAGTCGGACTCAATCCACCAAAAAGACAGATTGGGCTCAGCTCGGGCTGAAATCTGACCCAGTAAATCTCAGCATTCTTCAGAAATCTTATAAAGTGGGTTTCCATTTGCCAGGAAAAGCCTTACTTTCTTATCTGGCCCCACCCTGTCCCCCGAACTTCTGTGTTCTTTATGAGCTCGAGCTCTAGTTTATTAACTCAAGTCTAGTTCTTTATTAACTCAAGCAAGCCTCCAACAGCTCAGAGCCTGATGCTCTTTCCTAGGAGTCGAGTCATCCTCCGGCTGCCTCAATACAACCCTGTGGAACTAGCAGGACTTTCCCGACACTCTTGCTATCCTCTGTGTGCCCTAGAGATAGCCTTGGCAACTGCCAGGCTGCTCCTTTCTCTGCCTTTTGCGTCTGCTCTCCCCATTCCCTGACTCCCCAGATGCCTCACTATTCTCTCTCTTACCTATGATAAAAAGCTTTCCCTAACCATGGGGTGACCATTTTTGTGGTTTCTTTACTGCCCCCTCAATTGCATTGTGTCCCTGAGGCTAGCTTTGATCCTCTTGCTTCCACTTTCCCAGTGCTGGCATTACAAACACATACCACCACCACACCAGGCAGAAGCAAATTCACCAATGTAAACGTGTTTATTTGTGGTCCTGGGTATCAAATCCAGAACTCTGGATTGCTGAGTGACAGCAATAGACTTTGTTGAAGTTTTGGAGTTTTGTTTTTTTTTTTTGTTTTTGGTTTTGGTTTTTTTTTTTGGTTTTTTCACTTATTTTTGTTTACAAGCTTTGGTGTTTTGTCAGAATGTGTATGCCTGTGTGAAGGTGTCAGAAGCCCTGGAATTGGAGGTACAGACAGTTGTGAGCTGACATGTGGGTACTGGGAATTGAACCCAGGTCCTCTGGAAGAGCATTCAGTGCTCTTTAACTGGGGAGGCTTCTCTCCAGCCCCGAAGATTTCTCTTCTTCCCTTTTATAAATTAGATTGTAAGATGTTTTATGAGACTCATTGAGAAAAGAATGCTAACAGGTAAAGCTCTAAATAGGCTTGCTATTTTTAACATTCTTGTTTGAGATGTTGTAACCATCGTGGTCCAATCAAAACATTCTAAAGAGGCATTTGTGCCCCTCCCTTTGGTTTTCAGGTTATTGAAACAATGATCCCTGGATAAATCGGAACCCCCACCCTGGACCAGAAATCTAATCTGCTGGCCCTAGCCAGAGAGGAAAGTTGTCTTTAAAAAGACAACTTTGTTCACAGTATTTGTTTAGTTTTGTTAGGTCTGGTTTCTTTCATTCTTTCTTTCTTTCATCCTTCCTCTCTCTCTCTCTCTCTCTCTCTCTCTCTCTCTCTCTCTCTCTCTCTCTCTCTCTCTCTCTCTC
The DNA here is from genome assembly GCA_030556225.1 of Cricetiscus sungorus. Classification (NCBI taxonomy): domain Eukaryota; kingdom Metazoa; phylum Chordata; class Mammalia; order Rodentia; family Cricetidae; genus Cricetiscus; species Cricetiscus sungorus. The sequence goes on from JANBXA010000651.1 coordinate 124,321,933, forward strand.
TTTCTTTCTTTCTTTTTCCGGAGACAGGGTTTCTCTGTATGGCTTTGGAGTCTGTCCTGGAACTCTCTATGTAGACTAGGCTGGCCTAGACCTCACAGAGATTTGCTACCTTTGCCTCCCAAGTCCTGGGATTAAAGGTGTGTGCCACCAACACCCAGCTTGAGAGTTCACAGTTTTGACTTCTTGCTAGACCACCTTGCAGGAAGTCCTGGAGACAAAGGTGGGTTGATGCTAGGACCAAAGGCACTTTGAGCAAGACAGATTAGTTAGTCAGGCATGCCTCTTGCCTGACTTCTGTTTAAACCAAACCCCAGGTCAAAATGTCGGGATGGACGTGGGCAGTATCACTAGGGCTTTTATTGGTTCCTCTCTCCAATGTGTCTTCACTGAATAAACTTTTTTCCCTCTCTGCCTGTATTATTATATGTCTGTTTGTCTGGCCTGTTGAGAATAGGAGGCCATACCCAGCCTTTTGGCAATACCAAGGTCCATGCTCTGTCCCTAATGACTCTGGTAACAATAGCTTTGGGAACACATGGCCAAACTCTGTAGGTAACTTTGGCTTTGTCAGTTACATTACATAATAAATATTTGTCTTGATTCTCAGCCAGCAGAAAATAAAAACTAAGATCCCAGGATAAGGAGTTTCTTTTCCTTCCCACGCCCTGCCCCTTACTGTTCTCCATCTTCCTTCCTGCCCCAGAATGATCAGAACAGATAGAATGCACCGCCATACTCTTGAGAGGATAGGTGGACCAACGGGAGCTGCTTATGGTGCTCTCAGTATGATCCATTCACCTTTGTTTGGAGGAATTTAAGAAGCCTGACCTGAGTCACCTGGGGAAAGCCCCACAACCAAACAAAAGCAGGGACTGAAAACAAAGGGCCAGAGTCCTTCAGTTCAAACCTCTCTGCTCCTGCTGCCAGCACATGGGATGCACATGAATGGGGAGAGAAGTCAGGAGTGGCAAGGAGACATTTGGGGACTTTCTGATGTTGCAGCCACATTTGTAATAGCATTCCCTCAGTAAAGTGCTAGTGGAGATCACAATCAGCTCCAAGTAGTGAACTCTCTGGGGGTCTTATGGACTGGGTAGAACACTAAGGCTACTTAGAGACAGAGAGACCCCATCTCAAACTTGACAAAAACAAAACAAAACAAAACAAAAAAGCACCAAAAACCTAAACCTCAAACAAACAAACAAACAAAAAAACCACTATGTTTTCTTGGATGTGGTGGCACTTTTTTTTTTTTTTTTGATTCATTCTAGGGGCTGGAGAGATAGTTCAAAGGTTAAGAGCACTGGCTACTCTTCTAGAGGACTGGGGTTCAATTCCAGCTCACAACTGTCTATAACTCCAGTTCCAGGGGACCTGAAACCCATGGCAAAACACCATGCACATAAAATTAAAATGAATTAAAAAAAATAAGGAGATAAAAAGAATTAAAAATAAAAAAGGAGGTCAGAGTATTTGAAAAAGATTCATTTTGTATGTATGTTTGCCTGCAAGTACATGTGTGCACCATGTACACGCCTGGTGTCCTGCAGAAGGATTCCCTGAAACTGGAGTTACAGCTGACTATAATGGGGGCTAGGAGCAGAACTGGTTCTCTGCAAGAGCAGCAAGTACTTTTAGCCACTGAGTCATCTCTCCTAATTTCAACACTCAGGAGGCAGGGTCAGGCTAATCTTGGCAAAGAGCAAACAAAACCTAACAACTTTTGTATGTTTTGGCTCATATTTATGATCTCAGCAGTGAATGAGGCAGGAGGATTGCAAGTTCAAGACTAGACCTGCCTGGCTACATGGCAAGACCTGTTTCAAGTGAAAGAGACAAATAAGTAAAATAGGTATGTTTGAACAGACTTTACATCCCTTCCCTGGTAATGTAAAATAGAAGGAATATAACCACCCCCCCAGGCCATATTAAATGGGGACCAATGAGATGGCCTAAATCTACACAGGCTGTTAATTTTGATGAGTATAAAACAGAAGCTGTCATGGCACATGCCTTTTGTCTCAGCACTGGGGAGGCAGAGGCAGGTGGATCTCTGTGAGTTCAAGACCAGCTTGGTCTACTAGCAAGTTCCAGGACAGGCTCCAAAGCTACAGAGAAACCCAGTCTCGAAACAACAACAACAACAAAACAGAAGCTGCAGTTAGGGCTGGCCAATTGGTTAAGTGGTTAAGAATACTTGTTGCTCTTACAGAGGACTCAGGTTCAGTTCCCAGCCCCACTCAGTGGCTCACAACTATCTGTAATACACATGTGTGTAATACACACACACACACACACACACACACACACACACACGCACACACACACGCACGCACGACGCACGACACACACACACACACACACACACACACATACTGCAATCCATATATTGTAAAAAAATTTTAAAGAGAAGCTGAAGTATCAATGGGGCCTCTGGGGATATAGCTCAGAGGTAGAGCATTTGTTTAGTGTAAGCAGCCTTTGGATTTGATCACAGCAGAAAGAAAGAAGGAACTCAGAGAGGGAGGGTGGAAAAAAGAGTGAGGGAGAGAAGAAAGGAGGGAGGGAGAGGATGAAACAGCTCAGCAAGTAGTATTTTCATAGCATGTTCAAAACTCTTAGAGTTTGATCATCATCACCCTGTGTACCAAGCATGGTGACCCTTGGTCGGCTATAATGTTAGCACATGAGAGGTAGCAATAGGTTCAAGGTCAGCCTCATATCTACATGGAGTTGGAGGCCAGCATAGGCTACAGGAGACTCTTTCTCAAAAGAGAGGGAGAGGCCACACACACACACACACACACACACACACACACACACACACACACACACACGCGGTGGGGGGGATGGGTGAAAAGAGAGATGGTGAGAGGAAGGTAGAAAAAAAGTAGCATTTAGGAGAGAAACAATAGCTGGTATGAAGTGTGTATCAGGAGTTTACATTAACAGCTGGTCGGTATCACTCAGTGATGACCTGCTGAAATTTTTGTTTGTTTGTTTTGTTTTGTTTTTCAAGACAGGGTTTTTCCATGTAGTCCTGGCATCCTAGAACTTGCTCTGTAGACCAGGCTGGCCTCAAACTCAGAGATCCACCTGCCTCTGAGTGCTGGGATTAAAGACATGCACATCCCCTGCCTAGCTGACTGCTGACACTTTGGACCAGAGAATTTCCATTTGAGGAGAAAGTCCAAGTTTGCTGTTAGACATTAAGTGGCACTTTCCTGTGGGGCCTGCATGGACACCCGAGGCACCTTGAGCAAGCCTGGAGCTGTTGGCTGGAGCATCGTGCACTAGAGTAGTTCTTGTTACTCTTCCTGACTTGCTAACACACATCTGCTGGGAAGGAGCTAAGCCTGAGAACTTGCACGCTTGACTTGATTGTTTTCCACTGTCTGTGAGTCAGTATATAGGGCCACTCCGTCCCTTCAATAAATGGCATTTGACGTTCAGCATTCCAGCATTCTTGTTGCACGAATGACCCACTGTCTTGTCTTTCATTTAGATCTCGAGGCCTTTACCCGATTAGTGGAACAGATTATAGCACAGGTGCTACACTTTACGTATAACTAAAGACTTAGACAAACTTGGGCATGTTTTAGCTGTATTAGGAAAACTCTTTAATGGAGAATGAAGTACTCAAAAACGTTCTTTAGCAAAAAAAGCAAATGGTTTGTATAAGACTGTGTTAATGGGGAACTCACCGTGTTCTCTAGAAAATAGAAGTTTCTTTTTCTTCTTTTTTTTTCCCTAAAAACTGAAATTGGGATTCAGATGTTGCCCGTCGAAGTCACCATTTGACCATGTCCTCTGACCAGAAAGGAGCTGCTGGTTTATAATAGTTCTTCCAAGGTGAGCATTCAGCATCTAAGAACCAAGCCAAAGGGCTGGAGAGATGGTTCAGAGGTTAGGAGCACTGGCTGCTCTTTCAGAGGTCCTGAGTTCAAGTCCCAGCAACCACATGGTGGCTCACAACCATCTATAATGAGATCCACGTTTTTCACCATGCATAAGACTCAAGTCCAAATGGATCAAAGACCTCAACATAAAGCCAGCCACACTGAACCTATTAGAAAAGGAACTGGGAGACACCCTTGAACAAATTGATACAGGAGACTGCTTCCTGAACATAACTCCAGTAGCACAGACACTGAGATCAACAATTAACAAATGGGACCTCCTGAAACTGAGGAGCTTCTGTAAGGCAAAGAACACAGTCAACAAGACAAAATGGCAGCCCACAGAATGGGAAAAGATACTCACCAACCCCACTATTTAAATTTGAAAGATTAAAGTGGAATATAGAGGGACTGGAGAGGTAACTCAGAGGTTCAGAGTTTCGGCTTCTCTTCCAGAGGACTCAGGTTCAATTTCCAGCACCCACATGACAGCTCACAACTGTCTGTAACTCTGGTTCCAGGGGATCAAATACCCTCACACAGACATATATTCAGGCAAAATACCAATCGCTGCTCATAAAATAAAAATAAATAAACTATTTTTTTAAAAGTAGAATTAAGGCTATTAGAACAAGATTCTGAAATTGGAAGTAAAATTTCCCAACACATTCACTTGAGGTGATTACTTAGCAGCATGGAATGAGTGGCTGTGGAGAGACTGGCAAGTGTAGAAACAGTTTAGTGCTCTGGGGCAACTTCCCTTGAAAAAAATGTGTGGGCCTCTTCCTGGCTGGTCAGCATCCAGTGCGTATTTTAGTGCCAGTCACTTCCTGGTTGGAGAGAATAAACACTGTGGGAATCAATCTGCTCTAAAAGCAATCTGTCAGGGGGGGAAACCCCTAATTGCCCTCCTGTTTGTGTGTGTCAGGTCCAAAGGAAACTCCAGTTCATCTGAATTCAATAAAAGACTCCCAGAGAGAGCACTTGCTAGGGCCTGCTCCCATCATCCTGTGGGGTGGTCCCTGATCCTGCTCCCATCATCCTGTGGGGTGATCCCTGAGCCTGCTCCCATCATCCTGTGGGGTGATCCCTGAGCCTGCTCCCATCATCCTGTGCGGTGATCCCTGGGATCTTACTCTCATTTTTAATGACTCCATACTTTCACTACTACTCGGTATCTTGTCCAGCTTGTTGTTCAAGACACAGTGAACATGGATCACATCATAGGACACCTTGAGACCTCTTCAGTAACAGGAAGTCACTGAAGTAGTATGGACATCCGTCCTTTCACCCTTGGAGGAATAAAATGTCATCAGTAACTATTGTCCATGGACAGGGAGCCTTCTAGAGATGACCACTCAGACACAGTATATAGCTAATTGAAAGCTTCTATTTCAGCTGCTGGGACTACGTATAGCCCCAAGTGTTTAGAGAAAGAAGACTTTAAAGGCAAAACCCATAGCCTGGTATCGTGTTCTGCAATTGCAGGGGGAGGTTTTTGTACAAGCAGATGGTTTAACAAATGCTAAGGTAAGTTAGCTGGGGCATCATGACCTCGGGTTCCTAAAATAGAATTGGGGTAATTTTCTGTAGATATTCTCTATCAAGTTACATATGAAATGGCCCAACAAGAATACACGATCGAGGAGTCTTTGAACTGTCTTGCCCTGTCACATCCTATAGACATTTATTTTAGCTGGGTTTTCACATTCAGTGCAAAAAAAAAAAAAAAAAAAAAAAAATCCATTCCTTTGTGAGGAATTACTCAAACTACCAGCAAATGATTGAAACAAAAGGTGGTAGCACATTAGTTTAGATCACTGAGTTACTCTGGGGTTTGTTTGCCTTTTTTTTTTTTTTTGACCAAGAATCAAATTTTACAGCCCACTGTATCCAATAGTGGGAAGGGGGAAAGAGATATCTCCAGTGTCTGATGCACGCGCCATGTTGCATTCTTTCTTTAAAGGGATAGTATGATAGGGAACTGGGGCAGTCAAACAGTTGTTGGCTCTGACGCTTGCTGCTCCTGCAGAGAACCTGGGTTCAGTTCCCAGCACCCATATGGTAGCTCACAGCCATCCCTAACTCCACTTCGAGGGGATCTGATACCTTGTTTTGGCCTCCATGGATAGCAAGTACATAGACAAACATGCAGGCAAAACAATCACATACATAAAAATAAACCTTTAAGATAAGGAAACAAGCCGTGCGTTGGTGGCACATGCCTTTGATCCCAGCACTCCAGACACAGAGGCAAGCGAATCTCAGTGAGTTCAAGGCCAGCCTAGTCTACAGAGCGAGTTCCAGAGCAGGCTCTAAAGTAATACAGAGAAACCTGTCCTGAAAAACCAAAAAACAAAAACAAAAAAAGATAAGGAAACAAAGTCAACCCTATAAAACATTTGCTTAAGTAAGAGCAGAAAACATTCTTAACCTATGAGCCATCTCTCCCTAGCCTTTATTGTTGTTATTCCTGGTGTTATGCAATGGTACTGAGCACACACTTTACCACTGAGCTATTCTTTCTAATGAATCATTGACCCTGAAGTTTGACAGAAATCTAGAAGTCCTGGGAATTTCACTTGTGGCTGGCATCTAAGTTAAAGGCAATCGGATGGAAACTTTGCATTTAAACTTGTGATCACTATCATTAGCTCCACGTAGTCAGTGTCCAAATAATATGCAATTACAGGCCAGATTGGTTGGCAAACATCTATGATCCCAGACTTTGAAGTATAGAGACAGGAAGTGAGTTAGTTCCAGGCAAACCAAAGCTTCAAAGCAATAATGTCTCAAAAACAAAACAAAACAAAACAAAAACAAGCAAACGAAAAACAGAAACATTCATCCAGTGTCAGAAAGTTGGTAGCAGGGGCTGGAGAGATGGCTTAGCTGCTGAGAGCATTTGTCACTCTCACAGAAGACCCAGGTTCTGTTCCCAGCACCCACATGGCCACTCATAGCTATAACTCCAGTTCCAGGGATATAATGCTCTCTATGTCCTCCCAAAGCCACCAGAAATGCACACAATACATATACATACATATAAACTAAACACTCCTACACATAAAGATAAATCTTTTTTTTTAAAGTTTCTGTTGAATGCAATAAACATAGGGCTTTTACAAGTTCTGTGAGGGAGAGCCACAGAAACCTGAACTATAAGCAGTGAGTGGGACAAAGACAGCTCAGAGACCTTGTGTCTGAGTCTGGTGTCTGAGGTGAGTGCAACCTTGTGGGAGATCATGCACCTTACTATGAAATTCTGCTCGGCTCCAGGTAGGTGATGACAGGGGTCTTCATAGAACGTTGTTCAGCTATGGGAAGGAAAAAGGCATGGATTCATTCTGCAACACAGGTAAACACTGACATGTTTATGGTACTTGAAAGAAACCAGACTCAAAAGATGATGGAATATATGATCTTGTTTATACAGTGTCTAATGTAATTAAATCTATAGAAATAGAAAGTAGATCAGTGGGTCTTGGGTTTGAGGGTTGAGGTTGAGATGGGTGCGGAGGGATTTGGGAGTTGGTAGGTTTCTTCATGTGTTGGAAATGTTCAAGAATGAACTGTGGTTGGGTAGTTGCACATGTCTGAGAACTGGTACTCAGTGGTAATCAGTGAATTAAACTTCATATGATAAATTGTAATCTAGGCATAGTGGTGCACACCTAAACTCAATCTCAGTGTTAGGGGAGGAGTATCACAAGTTCAACGCCTGCCTGGGCTACTTAGGGAGACTCTATTTTCAAAGGGGGTGACAAGGGATGAGGAGATGGCTCAGTGCTTGCTATGCAAGCATGAGTTTGGATCCCAAACATAAAAAACTGAACACGACCACATATGCCTGTAAACCCAATGCTAGGGAGGCAAAAACACAAAGATCTCTGGGACTTGCTGAGCTAGTCAAATTCTTGAGCTCTAGTTTCAAAATGGACCCTGTTTCAAAAACACATAAAGCCATGTCTTTAATCTCAGTACTTGGAGGACATAGGCAGACTGATCTGTGAGTCTGAGGCTAGCCTGATCTATGTAGTGAGTTCCAGGTTAGCCAGGACTACACAGAGAAAGTGGGTAGTTTGGATGTTATTGGCCCCCATAGGCTCATCTATCTGAATGCTAGTTTCCCAGTTGGTGGACTCTTGGGAAGGATTAGAAAGTGCGGCCTTGTTGGAGGAGGTGTGCCACTGGGAGGTGGCTGCCATGCCTGTCTGCCTGCTGTGTCATGATATGGACTAATCCCCTGGAACTGTAAGCAAGTCCCATGGTTTCTTTGATAAAAGTTGCCTTTGCCACAGTGTCTCTTCACAGACATGGAACACTAAAACAGAGAACCTGTCTCAAAATAAATGAAATAAAACAAAGTAAATGAACCAGGCATGGTGGTTTATGCCTTTAATCCCAGCATTTAGGAGGCAGAGTCAGGCAGATCTTTGTGAGTTCAAAGTCAGCCTAATGTACATAGTGAGCTCTGGGCCAGCCAAGGCTAAATTCAGTAGTGTCCTTAAATAAATAAATAAACAAACACACATTTAAATACTCTCTGTAGTATATTAAAAGAATGTTCTCTATAGGCTCATGTCTTTGAAGCACGTGCTCCCTGATCAGTGATGTTGTTTAGGGGGGCCATGAAACCTTTAGGAAGTAGAGCTTTATTTGAGGAAGGACGTCTCTGGGTGAGATTTGAAAATTTAAAGACTTGCCACTTCCAGGCAGCCAGCTTTCCTTCTTTTTTGTGGGGGGGGGGGCAGGACAGGATGGGGCAGGGTTTTTCTGTGTAGCCCTGGCTGTCCAGAACTTGCTCTGTAGGCCAGGCTGGTTTCAAATTGATCCACCACTGTTAGGCCTTCCTGTTCTTGTACCATCCTATCCCATCCTCACCCCACCCACCTCTCCACCCATCCCCGATGTTATAGACTCTAGCCCTCTGCAACCACAAGCCAAATATTTTAGTTAAGTTGCTTCTGGTCATGGTATTTTATCACAATAACAGAAAAGTAACTAATACAGTAACTAACCAACAGATCAACCAATAAATAAACAGATGAAGAATCAGTTGAGGAAGACACCTGCCATCATTTTCTGGCCTCCACACACCATACACATACACAGAAGATAAATTACATCATACGAATTACACCATCTCACAAAGCTGATATAGAAATAAATAATGGTTATCTTTTAGAAATCAACACAGGAACCTGGCATAGCAGCACCTGCCTGTAACCTGAGCACTTGGGAGGTCGACCAGTAGGATCCAGAGTTCCCGCAGAGCTTTACTGATGGTTTGAGTTCCAGCTGTTAGCACCTGGCTTTCATCTGCCTTTTGTGGCTGCTTCCATCTGTTTGAAGTTTGTTAATCTTATCAGAGAGTTTCCTAAGGGTTCAAAGCCTATGCAAAACTTGGTTGTGGGAGGAGATGTCCTGTGACTGGGAAGTGCTTTGGCATTGTCTCTTTGGGGAGCTTCAGATAAGAGGTTTTGGGACACAGAAATTAACTTGCTTAGATTGTATGACAATAAAAAGCCCTTTTGTAAAGCTAAGGTCAGTTCACCAGGAGCTGACTCCCCTGCATCCTGAGAGACTAAAAATCATCCTAGAACGACCCCTATTCCTTCACAGACCTCAGTGAACAGAACAACTGACACAACAATCAGGGGTTCAGGGCCAGCCACAGACCATAGTGAGGTTGGCCTGGGCTACATAAGACACTGCACCAAAAAAAGAAAAGAGAGGAGGGGGGGTACTGAAATAGTTATAAAGACGGGTGTTAAGAACCATTTGCTGCTGGGCGGTGGTGGCGCATGACGTTGACCCCAGCACTTGGGAGGCAGAGGCAGGCAGATTTCTGTGAGTTTGAGACCAGCCTGGTCTACAAGAGCTAGTTCCAGGACAGCTTCCAAAGCCACAGGGAAACCCTGTCTCGAAGATGAACCAAAGAAATAAGAATGGCCAGAAGTTGGTAACTGATGAAGCTGGTCATCTGAGGGTTCATGATGAGGGTTCTTCCCACTGCGACACTATGTCTGAACTTTTTCCTAAAGAGGGAGGGATAAACACACTGAAGACAAGGAAAGTCACTTCCTCTGAGAGGTAGCCTGCCCAGAGTCACTGATCACCCCACCCACAGATGAGGGGCGTGAATTATTAAGGGAAATCTGAGATGCTCAGAAGTCATGGAGCCTGGAAAGGCGGTGAGCACACACATTGTCCCTCCAATTCCACCTGCCAAACTGATTGTGGTGGTAAAGGTGGAGCAGGGTCAAGGATCAGGTGAGATGCTTTGGGGAGCCTGGGGGTGCTTGCCTAGTGGGAAGCCCTGGGTTTGATTCACAGCATAAACCTATAATCTTATTACTAGGAAAGCAGAGGCAGCAGGATCCGAAGTTCAAGGTCATCTTTGGCTAAATAACAGCTCTAGGCCTCCTTGAGCAATACAGTGAATATAGTTTAGTGGTAGAGTACTTGCCTAGTATATGAGAGGTCCCAGGTTTAAATCGCAAAACTACATTCAAAAGAAAAAGTGAAGGCCCTAAGGATGGTAGCCAGAGGGGGTGGGAAGCCAGCTCAGGGTGGAGGCTGGGGGTGAGGGCAAGACTATGGAGCCCCTGAGCTCATCTCTCAGGAAACCCCACATGAAGCCCATCCCCTCAGGCCTCAAGGAAACCGATGGCCCCACACTTCTTTTGGAGGGATCCAAGAGCCTTCGCCTACTGCAGCCAGGCAGCCTGGAGCCTCAGGTAGATAGCGTGGGATGAGGGGAACAGGGGAAGAAGAAAATGACATTACTGACTACATCCCTGTCCACAGGAACACAGCTTCATCTTTGACAGAGTTCTGGGCCCTGGTGCTGTTCAGGTATGGGGTTCTGAGAAAGGGGTGGGAGGAGAATGAAAGCCCCCAGGCCTCTGCTTCCTGGGATTCTGACCATTCAGTCTCTGCTCAGAGCAGGCTGTGACAGGTCGCCTGACACAGAGTGACATGCCTGTGTGTTCCTACAGGAAGCAGAGCAGGAGCTGTTGACACAAATCCAGCCTCTGCTGGCCTCTGTGGGACAAGGGTACAATACAGCTCTGCTTCTCCAGGGCTGGGGAACAGAGGCACCCCGGTTTGTGCCTCAGGTGAGGAGACGCCAGCCTGTGGGTGTCCTGATGTCCAAGTCTTACTTGGGAAATCTTTGCCTGCTCACTCCAGCCAGACTAGGGGTAGCTTAGGTCTCCCATGCACCCTGTGGTCCTTGGAGGACATTTACCAAGGCCACCTTATGCAGCCGAGAAGTCAGGAAATACAGGAAGCTGCAGCTCGTGGATGAGACAAGCAGGGAGATCAAATCCCCAGGACACCTGACTTCCCACACTTGGTAACACTGCCGATACCACACTTAAAGCTTTTCAAATGAACTTTTCATCAAAAGACCTTCAAGTCAAAACAGCTGCCTCGGAGCCTTACCAGCACAGGGCCTGTTACAGATAAATGCTGGAGGACAGACCGATGCTTTCTCATCCCCTACTGAGCTCCTCTCTGTTTTAGGTCCTACAGGTGCTCTTTAAGGAGGCTCTGCCTCTGTGCAGCTCTGGTCCTGTGCTTTCTACTCTTAGTCTGGTGCAGGTGAGGTCACTGGAGGGAAGGGGAAGGGGAAGAGGAAAGGAAGGGGGAAGGGAGGGGGTTGCAGAACTAAGTGACACCACAGAAACACCTTGAGGATTGTGGAGAGCGAAAAGGGAAATGGGCCCAGCCTCCCCTGCTACTCCAACTGGGACTTGCCTCTCTGGGGTTGCCTTTATATGCCAGCTGTCAACAGCTGGAGTCTGTTTTTTGAGACAGGGTTTCTCGTGTAGCTCTGGCTGTCCCAGAACTCACTCTGTAGACCAGGCTGGCCTCAAACTCACAGAGATCTGCCTGCCTCTGACCCCTGAGTGCTGGGATTAAAGTGTGGACACCACCACCATCTAAAAGCTGAATTCTTATCTTCACTTAGCCCTTAGGACCTACAGGGAAGAAAGGCTTAGCCTGTGACAGTTGTCTTTGTGTGATCCCAGATTAGCCCCAGTGGACAGACGAGGGACCTGCTCTCCCCATGTCTGGAGGACCTGCCAGTACTGGATATGGCCCCTCTGGGTTTGTAAGTGTTAAGGCCCAATGGGACAAGGGTGATAAACTTAAAGCCCCAGTGACACTTTCCAGATAAACTTGGTTAAGATAAGCTTTAAGATAAAATAAGCTTCAAGATGAGGGTTCTACTCTGCCATCCCAGGAGAATGAAGCCCTTGGCTTGGAGTCATGCTTACTGAGCCTAGATGGGTTCCTGGGACCTCTCCCCTACTATCTTTCCTTTCTCATACCCATACACCTTATTCCCTTCGTGTCAAATATATTTCAACTCTCATGCCCACCCTTATGGCCTGAATCAGTCCAGTATCACACCTAGTGGTTCCAAACACATCACAGAGCAGTTTTTCCATCGTTGAAATGGTCTCAACAAACCTCTTTCCCTTCCTGGGTAGACAAGGGGAGAAAACCAAGGTTAGGAAGATGAGAGACACTTAGGAAGGTATAATGAGCTCTGAGCCTTTGGGATAATTCTTGCATGCTAAGGACACTGTCACGGGCTTTGAACGCAGAGATGCCAGAGCTTGCTGCATAGTGCAGGGGCTACAGGACTGCGTTCAACTTCCCTTTCTTCAGAGTGGTGAAAGATGCCAGTGAAGTGGAGGTACCTGACGCCCAAGCTGCCTCTGAGCTGTACCTGAAGGCTTCTGGGCATGAAGGCAGGTGAGGACAAGACACCTGTCACCCTGCCCACCCCCAGTCCCTGTACAACTCCACGTTTCATTCCCAAGCTGGCCATGTCGTCTGCAGGGCCTGCTCTCTGCTCACTCTTACCATGTCCTGCCCTGGGCCTGAGCACCAGCAAGTGTGTCGAGGTACCTTGAGGATCATGCAGCTTCCGGGAGACCCGTAAGTCTGAGGAAGTCTTGTGGGTGAGGTGAGGTGGATACCAAAGTGTGGATGTGAATCTAAATGTTCAAAGCCAAGATTGGAAAGTTCCCCAAGCAGCCAGCCCACCTTCATGCCCAGTTCACACCTTTCCCTTAGTGTTTGAAAATATTGACAATGGGGGGGCGGGGGGAGCTGGAGAGATGGCTCAGTGGCTAAGAACTCTGGCTGCTCTTCCAAGTTCAGTTCCCAGCAAACACATAATGGCTCACAGCCATCTACAGTGGAGCTGATGCCCTCTTCTGGCATAAAGGCATTCATGCAGATAGAGCACGGCTATACATAAAATAAATAAAAATAATTAAAACCTCAAGTTATCACAGCGAGTAATCATTTCAGGCCAGTTTGCAAAATGTGCAGTACCACAGGAATGTTCCCAAACTCAGGAGTGTCTAAAACCAAAATAGAAAATTTTAAAAAAGGGCAGAAAACTGGGCATTGGTGGTACATGCCTTTAATCCCAGCACTTGGGAGGCAGGCGCAGGCAGATCTCTGTGACAAGCCAGCCTGGTCTACAGAGCAAGTTCCAGGTCAGGCTCCAAAACAATACAAAGAAACCCTGTCTCGAAAAACCAACCAACCAACCAACCAACCAACCAAAAAAAAAAAAAAAGTGTGTGTGTGTGGGGGGGGTGGCAGAAAGTAACCTACATTTTAGAGCACTCCAGGTTTTTTTCTTTCTTTTATTGTGTAAGATTCTTTCTTTAAAAATTCATTTATTTTTATTCATGTGTCCATTTTTCTATATGTGCATTGCATATGCCCAGCACCTACAAATCCTCTAGAACTGGAGTTACAAGCAATTTGAACCACTTGGTGTGGATACTGGGAATTGAACCCAGGTCTGCAAGAACAGCAAGTCTTCTTAACCTCTGTCTGGGGGTACAAAAACAAAACAAAACAAAACAAAAAAAAGTGGAAACAGATGTGGTGGGGTGATTCTGGCCAGTGTTGGTCCTCCTCATCTGGCGCAGGGCACCACCTTTCTTCCTCCCTCTGGCAGAGCCTGCCCCCTGCTGAGAGTGCTGGCTGGTGAGGCTGCTGGGGAGGAGGAGGGCTCTCTGCCCTGGGTTGTCTCCTGGCTCCTGGAGGGCAACAGCTACAGTAGCCTACTTCTTCGCCTGGACCCACAAGGTGGTGAGAGTGGGGTGGAATGCTCTGGAAAGTTCTGTGATTTGTTAGGCTTGTTTCATGTTACTACTCAACAGCCACTGCTCTGTTGTAGACACAGGGGGTGCTTGATTCTCTAGGAGGGCCAGCATTCAGGAAGGTAGGGCTGTTCTTGAAGTATTTATGTAACCTAGCATAGCTAGAACTCACCATCTTTCTGTCTCAGCTTCCTGAGTACAAGGGTTACAGGGGTTACAGTTGTTTGCCACCACGTTCAGGATCTTTTTTTAGTTTTTATTTTTTTTCTTCAAGACAGAGATTCTCTGTGTAGCCTTGGCTGTCCTGGAACTTGCTCTATAGACTAGGCTGTCCTCGAACTCACAGAGGTGCACTTGCCTCCACCTCCCCAATGCTGGGATTAAAGGCACGTGCCACCACCACCCGACCATATTCAGGATCTTTATCAAGCATTTAAACAACTTTTTTCTTCAACAGGGTCTCACTGTAGCCCAAGCTGGCCTTGAACTCCTGGAAGTCTGCCTGCCTCAGCATTCTGAGTGCTGGAATTCCAGGAATAAGTGGCCACATCCCAGAACGCAGGTCTAATTCACAAATGAGAGGGAGTTAGGCCTAATTTATATATTAGGAGAGGACTACAGAGGAGAAAACACTTTCTTATTTCTACACACCCATTATGAATGAGGCCCCTGAAGCTATAATACCAAAGATTAGGGGGGAAATTACAGTGGGGCACATAGATTAGAACACAGTGTTAATGAAGCTGAGTATGGTGGCACATACCTGTAATCCCAACACTCAGGGGTAGGAGTACTGCAGATTCAAGGCTAGAGTGGGTTACACAGCCAGGCGGTCTCACACACAAAGAAAGGCTGGACGAAGAAGATAAGCTCAAGATACTAATTAGAATATAAAACTAACCTGGAGGTAAACAGCTGTCTGAAAAGAAGGGCAGAAGCGCAGGGAGGGGCAGGTGTGTGTTTATCTGCAGGTTGGTTTTATATTCCGATAAATGGCACAGGCTTTAAGTGGCAGATGGATTAGAGTTGCTGTGGATAAAAATATAAATCCAAGAGAAGCTAAGCACAGGGCCATCGAGTACAGTGAAAATCAACTAAGAGCTATTAGGTGATGATGGTGATGGTGGTGGTGGTGCTGCGGTTGAACCTTAGACCCTAACACATGCCAGGCAAGTCTACCACTGAGCTACGTCCCTAGCCTATCTTACTTTTTATTTTGGGATGGGCTCACTAAGCTGTGAAACCAAGCCTTGAACTTGCTATCTTGTCTCAGCCACCAGAGTAGCTATGGTGACAGTGCTACACCACCAGGCTTGGCAAGGGTTGGGTATTTTGATAGCAATTTCGAGCATTACGGGCAGTGTGTTCTATGGAGCAGGAAAGAGAAGTCTACCGTACTGTCTCTTTTCAGGGAGCTCCCCGACTTTGCTCCAGGCTGCCCTGTTGGGGGCCTCGGGAAAGAGGGTGCAGGTGAAAGAGGTGAGGCCCACCTTGTGGAATGCAGTAGAGGAGATGAGGGCCCGTAGAGCCACTCTGAAGACACTGCGTTCAGTCCTCCTTGGAGACACCTTGACAGATGGTGGGTTGAGCCAATTTGGCAGGGCACTCTGGGAGCTACAGGTAAGCAAGATGAGACCAGGGGCGCCTGGGTCAGAGGTGGCCAGTCCCCACTTGAGTCCTTTTCTCCTAGGTGGTAAAAGCCTGGGGACTAAGAAGCCATGCACTGGAAGGGGCTAGAGCTGAGGCTGCGGGGCTCCCAGACCCACAGGTACATTTTCTCGTCTAAACTCTTGGGGGTTCAATATGTGTCTGCCTTCCTCTCCTTTGTTTACAGAATATTCCACTTATTTATTGATTTCCAAACATTTATTGACCATGCAGCATATGCTGGGTACAAAGCCATGTTAGCTCTGGAATTTCTCTGCCCCGGTAGAGTTTAATCTGAGAAGAAATGATCACACTGCTATGGTCAGTGTTCTCTGAAAGGCTCGGCAACAATGGACTCTGAGGCATCAATATAGCCTTGAAAAAAGAGGAAAGCAAGATTTCATAGGAAGTGACTGTGATGGAGGTTTGTAAAGACAGCAAAGAGCATTCCAGGCAGAGAAGACCACACAGAAACCAGCAGATCTCTAGGGAATTGCAAGCAATTTAATTGTGTGGAGAATGGAGACTCAGGAATGGGTTGGAGATGGAGGCAGAGGCACACAGGCTTTAGAAATATACTGAGACATTGAGATTCTCTCTTGAAGGTTAAAGGTGAGCCACCGAGCTACAGTAAGCAGGGAAGACGCTTTGCTCTTTTGTCAGGTGAGCGAACTGAAGCCCAGAGAAGAAACGTGAGTAGCCTACAGCCACAGACAATCTCACTCCAGGCCCTGAGATGTGACGCTTTAATCCCTTGCGAGTCCAGTGGTTCCCAGCCTTCCTCAAGTCATGTGATCCCCTGGCCATGAAATTATTTTCATTGCTATTTCATAACTGTAATTTTGCTACTCTTATGGATTGTAATATAATATCCGTGTTTTCTGATGGTCTTTAGGCAAACTCTGTGAAAGGGTCTAGACCCACAAGTTGAGAACCACTGCTTTAGACAAAGCCTTCTTGTCCAAAAGGGGGTACTGTCTTCCAGGATTTGCTGTAGGATGGTTGAAACCCCCCCTTCCCCCAGCCCTAAGAGCTTTGGTTACATTATTCATCCCCTCTACAGTGTGTGTGTGTGTGTGTGTGTGTGTGTGTGTGTTCATGTGCACACACGTGCACACTTTGATGTGACAAATGGCATTTTCCTCCAGAGGCAGGAAGAAGATTTCTAGGATCTGGGCTCCACCAAACACGTCCTCTCAGGCACTCTGAGGAACAGGTAATATTAATACTTCATGTACCCCCAAAACAACTGGACACTTGGAGTAAGGAGCCATCAAGCCCTGTGCTGATCCTGGGGAGGAATATGGAGTTTCTGACAAGGACCTAAAGGCTTCTGGGATCTCTTGGGGTGGGGGACGGTCATGGGAGGAGCTGCTGTCCTGGGATGGATTATACTCTGACAGTGCAAGCTCCAGGGGCAGAGCTCCTCCCTCCACCCACAGCTGAGTCTCTGCTCTGTCTATGGGCTCTCCCAGGCCACTTAGAGTCTAGGAACAGACCTGGCAATGAAGTTCCATTGGAAAGGTTGGGGTCTGTGTTCCAAATGTATGCATACCCTGACTTGTGACTAAGCCTCAAACAATGCTGTTTAGGCCGGGCAGGTCCCAGATGTGGCCCTGCAGTTCTTTCTGGCCCAGGCTCGGAGGCAGAGACTTCGAGAGCAACACCAGATTTGGATACAGGAAGAGCTGAAACATGTGGAACCTCAGGAGGAAGTAGCCTGTAAACAGATCAAAGGAATGTTGGCAGGAGAGGTGAGGAGGGAGGAGAGAAGTGTGGGGCTTGAGGCTCCCGTACCTAGGCCAGGCACTGTGGCAAGGATCTAGACTCAATCATAGCAGACTGGTCCACATGCCTTATGGGGCACAGAAAAGGCCATAATCAGTACTGTGTGTTTGCTGTGTTGGGCAGTCATGGACAGGTGGGAACAATGAGGTCCACTTCACCCAGGCTGGAGTGGACCAGAGGAGATTGGGTCTAAGTAGAGACTCAGGAAAATGAGAGTCCGCCCAGGAATTCACTGCATTCAGCTCCTTGAGGGCAGTCAGTACTCATCACAAAGGTGCTCAGTAAATGACTGTTTACAAAATAAAACATGTAGCCGGGTGGTGGTGGTGCATGCCTTAGTCCTAGCACTCTGGAGTCAGATTCAGGTTGCTCTCTGTGAGTTCAAGGTTCAAGGCCAGCATTGTCTACTGAGCAAGTGCCAGGATAGACTCCAAAGCTACACTGGGAAACCCTGTCTCAAAAAACCAGGGGGGGTGGGGAGAAAGGAAGGAAGAAAGGGGGGAGGAGGGAAAGACATTTATCCACAGGAACAGGTAACCTGGCTCATAGGAACTCACAGAGTCTGAACCAACAAGCAGGGAGCCTGCATGGGTCCTCTACGCACGTGACAGTTGTATAGCTTAGTCTACTTAAAGACTCCCAACAATGGGAGTCCTCATACTGGATCACCTTGCCCAGCCTTACTACAAGGAGAGTCTTATTGCAACTTGATATGCCATGCTTTGTTGATAGCCATGGGAGGCCTGCCCCTTTCTGAACAGAAACAGAGGAGTGGATTGAGGAGAGGGGGGCAGAGAGGAGGTGGGTAGAGAGAGGAGGACGGAAACTGTGGTTGGGATATGAAATAAATAAATTTTTAAAAAACTGCTTAAAAAAAAAAAAAAAGAAGCAAAACATGTGTCCAGGTGCAGTGGTGCAGGCCTCTCAGACCCAGGAGGGACAGGCAGGAGGATTGTGAGTTCAAGGCCAGCCTGGTCCATAAAGAAGATCCTGTCTCATTTCCATCTTCTCCCTGTAATAAAGTAAATAATAATAAAATAAAGATTGAGTATGTGGTGGGTGGGGACGTGTTCTCAGGTAAAGCAAAAATCTAATAAAGTAGAGGGGAAAACTGCAAAACTGGCTCTGGGACCACAGATTGTTCTGTCTGGCTAGAGCCTAGCAAGTGTGTAGTCAGAGGCAAGGTTACAGAGACAGCATGTCACATCTCTGGGTTTGGATTTCACCTAGTGAGGATGGGAACTGGGCAAAGATGTGCCATTCCAGCTCTGTCCTGAATTAGCCATGGAGTTTGGTTAATCAGACCCTCGCTTTCCCTGATGCACTATTTGCAAATCTGGAAAAGGGAAAAGTCCTCATAAGGTTGACTGGGATAAAATGAGACCACGTGCAGTAAGGTTTGCGCACAAAGCCTGGAACAGGTGGCACTCA
This sequence comes from Cricetiscus sungorus, assembly GCA_030556225.1. Taxonomy (NCBI): domain Eukaryota; kingdom Metazoa; phylum Chordata; class Mammalia; order Rodentia; family Cricetidae; genus Cricetiscus; species Cricetiscus sungorus. Next base: position 124,340,846 of record JANBXA010000651.1, read on the forward strand.
CCAAAACCAGCACTTCACCTGCAGGCTTGTGAGGAGAGAGAGACATGGTGGAAGGAGCAGACAGCGCTGAAGCTTCAGGTGGAGACACTGCAGGCAGAACGGGATATGGCAGAGCATGATCTGGTGGCCCTCTATGACTCGTACGTACAGGCCACCCGAGCTCGGACATGCCACTTGCTGCAGGTCAGTGGAGACAGAGGTTAGGTAGGCCTTACGTTGGTGCCAAGGCTGATGGGCCAACAGGCATCTCTGACTCTGAATACAGGTTTTCCAAGCTTGGCAGAGGCTGTGGGAGGAAAAGGCCATGGCCACAGAACACCACCACCGCAGTCTGCTGGCTGGAGTCCTCCAAGACACCATTGATCTGGCTTTGAAGACCCAGGAGCTCCAGGCCAGGAACCAGCAGCTTGAACAGAGTGCAGGCAAGGCCGGTTGTGCTGGAGTTCTGCCGGAAAGGAACCTGATCAGGAACACTATGAGGCTACTTTCCTTTGTCCTCATTCATGAGGACCACAGAAGGGAGAGGAAGGTGGGGCATATAAATCAAGATGGTCCTCATTACAAATAATCACCACTACCTAACCAGTCTCCTTGTACCAATCTCTACTAAGCACCCTGTTCCCATTACTTCATTTTGCTTTTTCAGCTCTCATGTTTGTACCATTCGACCCTCATTTCAGAGATAACCTCTCTTAGGAACTGCCCAAGGACAGTCGGCTAAGTAGCAAAGGAAGGGTTCTCTTACCCTTCTTCCTCCTGTGCGAGGGATGGAACCCAGGGCCTCTGCCTTTGAACTACAGCTTTAACCCTGCAACTTTTTTGAGATGAGTCTCGTACAGTCCAGGCTGACCTGAAACTTGCTTTATAACGAAGAATGATCTTGAGCTATTGGCTCTCCTATCTCCAACTTCAGAGTGCTGGGCCAGACAACTGAAGTACTTACAGGATGCAGTGTTCTAGGGAGCAGGGTCTGACAGTCCTCTGGCCAGGGTTTCAAAGGACAGATTACAGATACTAGTAGTGACAGAACCAGAGGGAGTGAGTCAAAACAGTGGCTTGGTAGAGTCTCATGGCCATAAACTCTGCACTCTGGAGTCTGGGGTATAAAGATTGCTTCCAATTTAAGGACAGCCTAGGCTATTTAATCTGGACTATGATATGAAACCCTGCCTTAAGACATATTTGTGGCTGTAAGGGTTTTCTATCCTAATTTGTTCTGCTGAGCAGAGTACTTTTCAGTCCCAACAATCTCTAAATAGCTCAGCGCTTGTGATTTACATGAAGGCATGTAGTACTTGTCTATTGAACTACAATCTCAGGCCTTTGTTTTCTTTTTGAGACTAACTCTTATTTAGCCTAGGCTGGCCTTTCATCTAAAAAAAAACAACAACAAAAACATATATTTTAGCCAAGTAGCGGTGATACATGCTAGCACTCCGGAGGCAGAAGTTGGTGAGTTTGAGGCCAGCCTGGTTTACAGAGTTCCAGAACAACCAGAGTTGCTACACAGAGAAACCCTGTTTCAAAAAAAACCAAAATATAACTATTAGTGTTGTGGATGGGTATATGTGTGCCACGGAGGCCAGAAGTGTCAGGTCCCCCTGGGGCTGTGGCTGTCTGGGAATCTGGGTCCTTTGCAAGAACAGCATGCAATCTTAAGCATTATTAGCCAGGCCCACTTGCATTCTTGCTCCTTCTGCCTCTGTCTCCCAAGGAGAGGTTCACATTGCATCACCACACCCCCAACGCCTCCATTGTGAGACAGGGTCTCATTCAGCAGCTCAGCCGGACCTTGTTCTACCTCCCAGAGGGCTGGAATCACAGATGTGCCACACCATAACTGGTCAAGATGGATTCAGATTCAGAGCTTCCAGGACAAACAATGCCACTGGCAACAGCTGGGAGATTCTTTCTTACTCCAGATGTCACTCCAAAATTATTTAGGAAACTCAGGGAACTCACTTGAGGGGAGTCATGAAACACATAAAACACAGACAATTGTGAATGGTTGTAGGAAGCACCCTACATCCTGAACACTTTATTAAGACCTTATTGCTTAAGTAGTTATACACTGATTAACTATAAACGTTTTCTGTCCCTAGTCCCTGGTTACTCTGCAGAGCTGGGACACCACTAGGAGGGGACAAGAGTGGGAAAAACAGTACCTCCTAAATGCCTTAGAGGTGAAGTGGGCTTCGATAGGGCCCTTGAGTTAGGACAGGGGTCAGGAGTGTAGGCTTAAGCCAGGGTCCAAGGGCAATGTTCCCTGAGATGAGTCAAGCCCCAGCCCCCTCTGACCTTTCTAGAATAGGGAAAGGGGAACAGCACTGTACTGTGAGCAAACTAAGCATCCCTTACTTGGTGGGAGTCATGCTGTGCTGGAGCAGACCAGCATGAAGCTTCAGGGCAAGGGGTTTTCAGGAGTGACCACTGCAGGCACGAGCAAAACTTCACTTGAAGTAGCCATGTTCATGCAGGACAAGGCAGGGCTCCTCAAGGACAGGCCGCTTAAGCCTGGGTTTGGGGCTTCCAGGTCTTTAGTATGAAGAAATATAGGGGTGCAGTTAGGCCTTTCCTTAACCAAGCCCACTCTATGCCTCCTAGGGGTAACACTCACCCACCTGAACATCCAGAGGCTAACGTGACCACCTTAGCTTTTCTTACAAGGCACTGTTACTGGGCTGCTGGGGTGGGTGGGGTGTGCGATGGGAGGTGGCTCTGGTGGTTGCATCTAATCTGTACAGCCACAGGTGAGAGTGGGGGTGGCCAAGGCCTTAGGGGTTACCGTAGTACAAACACACAGCCAGGCCAATGAGCAGTGTGGCCAGGAGGAAGGCGGCTGTAAGCTGGAGCTGCAGCAGCGCAGCAGAGAGCACAGCATTGACCACCAAGGAGCAGGACACTACGAAGAGGCGTGTGATGCTGCTGCCGTGTTTCAGGACAGCTGACATGAGCAGCCCATTCACTGCCTGGCTCAGCACCACAAGCACTGCCCATCCAGAGAAACCCTCCAGGAAGCCTGGGCCCGGGCCACTGCCAGCATACAGCCCAAGGTTCAGGATCACTCCAAAAGTGTAGAGGAAGAGGTTCTGGAGAGCCAAGGGCAGCCGCTGTCGTTTCATGATCAGCTCTGTGTACACCGATGACAAGCCAGAGATGAGGCAGTATAAGAGGAGGAGCAGAAGTCCCAGGGGAGTGATATGCAAGGGCATGGGATGGGCTCCGGCTGCCGATTGGGGCCCAGGAAGGTCATTCACAGGTTCCTGAAAGCCACTGGATGCATAGCAGGCTCCTGCAGCCATCAGCAGCAGCAGTGCCAACCCCTGACGTGCAGAGAGGCGATGCCCAAGGCAGAGGCAGTACAACAGAGCTGTGCTTCCAATCTTGAGATTGCTCAGCACCTGATAGGTGCTGGGGTCCATGTAGCGCTGCAGATAGATCACCAGGTTGTTGTTGGCGCCATAGAGCAGGGCTGATAGTGCAAAAGGTGCAGCCTGGCGCCAAGGTGGTGTGCCCTGGGGCCATGTTTGCCAGCCCACCAGGAGGGAGAAGGCGCATAACAGTAGTTTGGTCAGTTCAGTGAGTAACACAGCTGAGGAGGGCCGGAAGGGCACTCGGCCATCCACATGGCACAGTGCTAAGAATGGTGCATGGGCACCATACATGGCAGTGGACAGGAATAGCATCAGGGTCCAGCGAGCTTGTCTTGGACGGGCCAGGCCTGGCATACCCCCATCTTCTACACTCATGGCCACACCAGACCCTGGGTGGCCTGTGTGGTAAGCAAGGGACAGAGGAACCAGGACACATCCGAAGGAAACTGAGTGCAGAACTGTGGTACATCACCAGAGAGAATACCTAGGATCAGAGTCAGCTGCACACTCCACAGTTAGGGCTTGAGGAGAGTGCTCATGACCCACAGCTTTAGGTTAGTCCCATGAACTAGGGAGGGAAGGAATGCAGGGTGCAGGCTGACAAATCCCTGTCCACTCTCTGCAGGAAGAAAAGCAAGGACGAAAGAGACAGTATAGGTGGGGACATCAGATGAACAATAGCAGGGCAAGCCAGATCACATGTCTGTGATAGAAAGGCCTCCACCTGCAGGCCCAACATGCTCATGCTGCCTTCCCCAAAGGGTCTAGTCAGGCCCCTTTCGTAGTGACCTAAAGTAGCTCTTCAGTGTCTTCGCCACGTTGGGTACGTCATATGCCTGAGCTGCATAGATGCCAGTGCAAGTGCCCACTGCAAAGCCCAATACTGCTGATGCCCTCAGTTTGGCCACCACATAGCCTGCCAGGAATCCCTTGATGAATGGCGAGGACAAGAGTGAGCTATCCTGCAGGGAAAACACAGAAGGAAATCAGGTGTGCTCACCTTTTAAAGCTGGGCTGAGAGCATTTGACCACATGCATGTCCTCACTGATGACAGCTATGCTCTCTTCTCCAAAGGTTATCTCAAAATTCTGAAGCTACAAAAAGAATGCCAGAATCCTAGTCACACAATACCAGAATCCCAGGTTCAGAGGGCTCTAACCAGAAGGTCAATCAGCCAGAATGCCTGAAAGGCTTCTGAGGAACCTGAGCCCTGCCTGTTTCTCCAGTTTCACTTCCTAGCATGGTGTCTGATGACTACAAACTACCTTTCTCCTGCTTTATGTTCATACTTACTGCTGCTTACTCCCAAGGCTTTGTCTGCACAGTTCCTGGAATGTTCCCCTCATCTTCACTTTACCTATTTAATGCCATCTTAAGATCTCAGCTCAAATGCTATTTTTACCTCTCCTGTTGGTTTTTGAGACAAGGTCTCTTGTGTGTAGCACTGGCTGGCCTACAATTCTCTTGGTAGACCAGTTGGCCTTGATGTTGTGTGCTCCACAATGCCTAGTTCAAGTGCTTTTTTCTCAGGGAGACTTTTCTTGGGTCCTCAATGTCCATTTGCTAAAATAAAACTCCTATGTCCTATTCAACATTCCCAAGAGCATTTAGGGTCCTTACCTGACCTACACCACTGTTGACTTCATCCTCCACACGCTGCTGTAGGCGCTCCAGCTGATTCTTGAGAAATGTCAGGTCCTTAAGCTTGGGCAGAGAATCCTAGGACAAGGGAGAGGCTGGCTCCAGCAGACTTGACCCAGTCCCATGCCCTGTTCAATTTTTATCAGAGGCTAGGAACTAGGTGAGCTGTGGGAGGGATGATGGAAAGAACCAAATAAATCTCTTCCTACAAAGCCTTCCTGAGATGGCAGGGATAAAGGAAGACAGACACTGAAAAGCAATGCACTCATATAAGGGATAGGGAGGTGACAGAAAGAATGCATCAGAGACTTACAGTGACTTCTACAGAATCACAGAACAGGCAGAGTAACTTCTATTTAGCTTTAGGAAGGAAGTACTACTGACTGAAGTACAAGCCTACTGAAAATGGCCATTAGTCTACTCTCACTGCTGTGTCCCAGTACCTGACAGAGAAACTGGCAGGCTCTTAACAAATCTGTGGGTGATGCTGGGTTTCCAGACCAACTGTGGATAATGGGTCGAAGGAGTTCCCTGTACAGGTCGAGGTTAACCTGGCATCTGCTTAGGCCGTTCCAAACTGAATGAGACTACATGGATACGTGGCGGGTGACTGTCAGCAAGTGTGACTAAAAATCTCAGTCTGTGGCATGTAAATATGAAATCCAAACAGCGAGCAATAAATGTTTGAATGTTTGGTAAGGGTGGAATGGAAATGCTGTCTCTGTAAGGGGGACCTCTGGGCTAGAAAACGGCCCGAATGAGGGTTGTTACACAGTGAATACATTTGTATGTGTGCTCATAATTAGGCACCGTGTCCAGAAGAGTAGCCCTTCGCCTAGAGCCCCCTACTGTTGCGGCAGTTGACAGGAACCCAGAGGAAAACAAGAACTACCCCTGTCGTCTCTGCTCAAATCTAAAAAGGTTAAGGAATTTGAAAACCACGCCGACCGAAGCGGACCTCGCTTCCAACTCACCTTGTCGTCCGCCATCTTGCCCGCCGAGTTTGGTGCGCACGCGCAGCCCCGCCTCCCTATGTCAAAGGCTACTTGCATCTTTACTGAGGGCAGAGGCACTTCCGGGGCATCTCGGGAAAGGGCGGGGCGTTTCCCTAGTTACTCAAGGTTGTGCACGCGGATGCTGCCACCGACCCCTCCCGTCTGGTCCTAGGCTGTGTACGCGCGCGGGGAAAGGTCGGGGCGTGATGACCTCAGGCCCCACGCGATGATGTCATCCCTGGTGACAGAGTGCGCGTTCTCGCCCGTCTTCCGTCGTCTGAGGAACTCATAGTTGCCCACGGGTGCGGGGTTCGTAGCGTCGGTGCGCTTCGTGAGGACACACGCGCCGAAACACACAGACGCCGCGGCGCAGGCTGTTCAGGCCCGCCTCTGCCCTCCCCCAAGGCCGGCCCTAGCCCGCCCAGTGTTTGCGCGGCGCGGGTTGGCCCGGCGGTCAACGGCGGGCGCAGAGGCTGGGCTTGTGCAAGACCCTGCCGCTCCGGAGGTCTCCGTGGGCTGACAGCGCAGGTCGTCAGAGGCTATGTTGGGCAAGGATTATATGCTGGCCATCATTCTGGTCAACTGCGATGGTGTGCACCGAGGGTCCGATTGGGAGGACCAAAGGCTGAGGGGATATGAGGGGTGAAGGAAGGCTACTACCTGAAGCTCAAACACGGGGTGGAGGTGGGTGGTGTTTCGGGAATGAGAGCCAGGGGTACGTGAACCTTGATCCTTGTATGTGCTGGGGAGGTGAGATCTAAGTTTAGGGCTGTCTCCTACGGAATGGAGCGAGGGTTATGACGGGTATTGTTGGGAACTCACGAGTAATATGCCCCCTTGATTTAATCCCTTGTTCCTATAGATGACTTGTGGGGGGACCAAAATCTGGAGGGGGAGACAGGATTACCCCCTGGCTGGAGAAAGATCCGTGATGCTGCGGGCACTTATTATTGGCATGTACCCAGCGGTAGCACTCAGTGGCAGCGCCCAACCTGGGAACTGGGAGGTGCAGAGGACCCTGGAACGGTAGGTAGAATATGAGGAGGGGACCTGAGCTTATGTGGCTCAGGGCCTGCTGCTACACTGACTAATCTGTATTCCGTAGGGGACGGAGGGGATTTGGGAACTTCGACCCCCCAAGGGGAGATCCTTCTCCAGCCTGGACAGTTCATTGAACCGGAGGTAACAGGGGTGGCCTAGGCCAAATGAAAGCCACTCAAAAATGAAGCTGGACCCACAATTTGCTTTTTTTTTTTTTTTTTTTTTTGAGACAGGGTCTCAGGTCTCACTGTGTATATAGCCATAACTGGCCTGGAACTCACACAGTTTGCTTTTAAACTGAAGTTCTGGACTCTTCATTTAGGGCTCAGTTTGTGCTCGGCTTTGTCCCATGTGCTTGCCTTTGAGTACTTTGCATTTTGTTTGTTACAAGTTCTTATTATTAGGCCTATGTTCTGTGCCCCCTGTCCTGACCCATCATGTTCTAATAGACCCTGTCCATTGACTTTTTTGGGAGGGAGGGGTGTTTCCTAGTCTGTGTTCTAGAGTCTCTTGTTCTAGTTTGAGGCTTTTGTCCACATTTTTAATTCATATCCATATTTATGTCTTTTATTCTATGCCTGTGTCTTGTGTCCTGGATCTCTCCAAATTCTAAACTACAATTTATTACTATATTCTGGGTCTCTGGGTTTGCATTTGTGGTGCTATATTTTGTGTCTTGTCCCAAATTCTGTGTTTGATCATGTAGGCTAGGTTTCATCATTGCCCCTAGTGTAGGAATACTAATCCTTTTACTGGCTGTACTCTATTCCAGTAACTCTCTAACATGGTATGGTGAAGATTCCTATGTCCGGAGCCTGGAGCCAGGAGCTAAGGTAGTGATTGGACCTGATGGTCAATTTAAGGTATTGGAAGATCTCAAGGGAAAGTAGGGGCTAGAATAATAACGAGTGGGGTTGATTATGTGTAAAGAATAGGACTACTGAGTTTATCTGTATGGATCCTGTGTTATCCACCACTCCACATCTCGTCACGTCTTTCTCCCTGTCTTGTCAGTGCTTTGCAGTCCGCTCTCTGGGCTGGGTGGAAGTACCCGAGGAGGACCTGGCGCCAGGGAAGAGCAGTATTGCTGTCAATAACTGTATCCAGCAGCTGGCCCAGACTCGCCACAGGAGCCAGCCTCATGATGGTGCCTGGGGTGAGGTGAGCTGTCTGATTTCTCAAGGGGCTCAGCCTCTGGCTTGGCAGAAGTAGGTTTTCCCTGAATTGCTTATTTGCAATGTTAGCTACTTTGTGAACTGTCTGTCCTTGGCAGGGCCAGAACATGTTGATGATCCTTAAGAAAGATGCTATGAGCCTGGTGAATCCCCTGGACCACAGTCTGATCCATTGTCAGCCTCTGGTTCACATCCGTGTCTGGGGTGTGGGCAGCTCCAAGGGCCGGTGAGGACTTCTGCGTTTCCCCAATCAAGAATTGCATCACCCTTCCCCCTTGCAGGCTGTGATTCCCACTGATGCTGAACCCTTGGACACAGATCCTCTGATGTGGAGCCAGCATGGCCTTCCCTGCCTGGTTCAGTCCTGGTTGGGGTGGGTGGGCCCAGCTCAGCAGGGACAGATAGGGGAGAGTCTGAGAGGCTGGGCTGATTTTATCCTGTGCTCCCACATGCTTCTGGAACAGTGACAGGTATGTGATAACTAGGTACTCTGAGCCCTGTCCTGACTTCCCTATTCCAACTGTGTCATCTCTTGAGCCAGGCACTTAGAAGCCCCTGCCCCTAATTGGCCTATCCCTGCCCCTGCTAGGGACTTTGCCTTTGTTGCGGGTGACAAAGACAGCTGTATGCTCAAGTGTCATGTGTTTCGCTGTGATGTACCTGCAAAGGCCATTGCAAGTGCTCTTCAGGGGCTCTGCGCACAGGTGAGGGCCAGTGGTGGGCAGGGGATATGGAGGGCTTGGCCCCTTAACCCTGATTTCCTTCCTTTGTGTGTGCCTCATGCTGGCTGCACTGTATTTTAGATCTTGTCTGAGAGGATAGGAGTCAGTGGAGAAGCTGCTTGCTCTTCCCCAGATCCCATTTCCCCCGAAGACTTCCCAAGGCAAGGTATGGGGAGGCTCGCTGCACTGCAGTATCGGGCTGCTTTAGTGAAAGATGGATATGGTAAGAGTGTGGGGTTCCTGGTTATTTAGCTTCTCCCTGGAGAATCTAGATCCAAGGATCCAAAGCAATAAATTGAAGGTGCATCTGCAGGTTTTCCTTTGCATGACTTCTGGCACATCCAGTAGGGTGGAGAAGCTAGGGGTGGTGAGGTATGCCCTCAATCCTAGCACTTGGAAGGCAAAGATAGGAAGACTCATGAGTTTAAGGTTATCCTGTTCTTCATAGCAAGTTCCAGGCCAGCCAGAGCTGATTACATAGTGAAACCTGTACATTGTGGTGTAGTCACAGGCAGGGTGGGGAAAGGGGCAGTTGAGTTTCTATGCTAGATTGGTACTTGATATGTATATTTCAGTGGAGTTGCTGGATGCAGTGAGCCAGGCTGCTCAGAAGTATGAGGCACTGTATATGGGCATCCTACCAGTCAACAAAGCCATGGGTGAGGAGTGAGGGGATTGATGGGTGAGGTGCAATCTACACTGTTTCTAGTCTTAGAGTTCTTGCATGACCTTATACAGTTTGGGATATATACCCATTCTTCCAACTTAGAATTCCAAGCTCAGCCCCAACTATTCTTTTCCCATCTTTCTGAACCCCAAGTTATTTAATAAGAGAGTTCTAGAAATTCCCTGCAGACCCTTTCTATCCAAGCCAGACGGCACAGTAGGCCTGTCTCCTCAGGTATGGATGTGTTGAATGAGGCCATTGGCACCCTCACTGCCCGGGGGGAACCAGAAAACCTGGGTCCCTGCTATGCTCAGTGTGTCTGACTCTCTGATGACTGCACATCCCATTCAGGTACCACAAGGGTGAAGTTCGGGGCTTTGGAGGGTGAGCAGCATGTTGGGGTGGGGGATTGTGTCTTTACTTGGTTCACTCTGTAGTGACTAGGCTTTGTGTGGGCAGGCAGAGGCTAGTGCAGAGGAAGAGCCACTGTGGCAGTGCCCTGTGCGCCTCGTAACCTTTATTGGTGTTGGCCGTGACCCACATACCTTCGGCCTCATCGCTGACCTTGGTTGTCAGAGCTTCCAGTGTGCAGCCTTCTGGTGCCAGCCTCATGCTGGGGGACTCTCTGAAGCTGTGCAAGCTGCCTGTATGGTGAGTTAGGGATGGGATGTGAATGGGAGGGGTTTTCTTTGCTGCTGCTCTGTACTGTGGAGTAGGCTCCACTTAAATCACAACCCAGTGATCCCAGGGCCAAATTAATTTACAAGTATATCTGGCTCTTAATGCTATTTTTGCTAAGTTTTGTGTTGGTTACTAATGCTCAAAAGTCTAAGGTATTTCACATAATAACTGCTATTTCTGATTTTTTTTTTTTTTTTTGAGACACATTTTCTCTATTTAGCCTTGGAGGCTGTCCTTAGGTCTTGTAAACCAGGTTGGTCTCGTGCTGACAGAGATCCACCTGCCTCTGTCTCCCAAGTGCTAGAATTAAAGGTGTGTGCCACCACTGCCTGGCTTATTTCTGATTTCTTAAAGTATGGGGAATGCAAGCTAGTACAAGGTACACACACAGACACTCATGAGCACACGTATATAACACCTTTAAGCATGTAGGTGAAGTGCCATACAGAGTGAGTACTATTTGACTTATTCAACATACTTCTTTGGTGTGTGGGGGTATTTGAATGTAGGATGCTTAACCTACATTAATTCAGTTCACTTATTCATTAAACAAATGAGTATAGGGTTCAATTACTGTAATTTTGAGAATTGGTTGATAGAGCCTTTGCCATCACAGAACAGAAACACATCAGAAACAAGTTACATACCACATGATGATGGAAATGCTCCCTCAAGAGGCAGGAAGGCCACCTGTAGGGGAAAAAGAAAAGCACTGGTGAAGTGTGCCAGGTGAAGAGATAATATGGCAGATAAATGTGCCAGAGAACCTCAGGAGTGGATATGAGAGAGATGTTAGTGGGTTAGAGTACCCGAAAACATGGGGTACATGGCCTGCAAGAGGAAGTAATGATAGATGAGAACAGAGAGAATGACAGAAATGGGTCATGAGAACTTATAGATTAGCCTTGGGCACTGAGGACCTTTGAAGGATTTTAAGCAGGATGTTAAAGTGAGATCTGTAGGTTTTACTTACTTAAGCTACAGTGCAGGTAAACAAGAGGAGGTAGAAAGATTAAGTAATTACTATCTGCTCTACGAATTTGATTAGGACAGTTATTTTTGGAATGAGTTGGGCTTACAGACTTTCCCTTCACTAGAGAATCTGTTACAGCACAGTGAGGGATGAAGGAGAGTCTCTTCTGGTAGGTGTAGTTAAGAGTGCAAGCTTTGGCCAGGTGGTGGTGGGTGACACAGGCCTTTAAGCAGCCCTCAGGAAGCAGAGGCGGGCAGATCTCTGAATTTGAGGCCAGCCTGGTCTACAAAATGAGTTCCAGGACAGCCAAGTTTGCACAGACACTGTCTTGAAAAACTGAAAAACAAACAGAAGTGCAAGCTTTACAGCTGGACTTACTTACATCTGCACCCCAGCTCTGACATTTTCCATTTGTGAGACCTTAGACCAGTGGTTCTCAATCTTGCTAATACAATGATCCTTTAATACAGTTCCTCATGTTGTGGTGACCCCCCAGCTATAGAGTGATTTTATCGCTACTTCATGACTGTAATTTTGCTACTGTTATAAGTGGTAATGTAAAGATGATTACTTAAAATGTAAATAAATAAAATTTGTTATACACGATTATCTGATACGTGATTGCCCCACAGATTAAGAACCACTGTCTTAGACAAATCATTTCTCTCTGAATTTTGTTATCATCATTTGCAAGATGAGTATAGCAACACCTCATAAATAACTAGGTTAAATTAAATTATTATACTAAGCACTTAACCCAGTGTCTAGCTTTCCTTAAATGCTCAATAAATGTCAAGGTTTATGTTTTTGTTGTTGAGCTGCCTGGGAATGCTATAGGGACCAAAGACATGATTATGTATCATTATGTATCAGACAAAATTCTTGGCAGGTTTCCTGCCTTACAGAAGCTTTCAGGTATCCATGGACAGAAAGCTGGATGCTCACATTCCACTTCTTCCTAGGTTCAGTACCAGAAATGTCTGGTGGCCTCAGCAGCTCGGGGTAAGACCTGGGGTTCCCAGGCCCGTGCCCGCCTTCGGCTCAAGCGGACCAGCTCCATGGACTCCCCTGGTGGCCCTCTGCCTCCCCCGCTACTCAAAGGAGGGGTTGGGGGTGCAGGAGCAGCTCCTCGAAAAAGGGGTGTCTTCTCATTTCTTGATGCCTTCAGGCTAAAACCTTCTCTTCTTCATATGTCCTAAATTGATCTTAAGAGGGCTGGGGAAGGAGGCTCTATACTCCTTCAGTCCCCAGGGTTCTGTAGCCTCTCACCTTCCTGCCTATCCCCAATCCTTGCCTATCCTGTATTTATTAACAAGTTCGTTGTTTATATGGATGACTGAGAGGCCCTGCACTATAACTTTGGCCCCTAGCGCCCTTTTCCTTGGGTTCTTTTGTTCCTTGCCCCTGTCCAACCCTGGACAATTGGCTCTACCTCAGCAACTTTATAGCATAATCAGTGCAAATAAAAATCCCGCAGTGACCTCACTAGTTGTGAGTATATGAGACATGGGATAAGGTTGGGGGCCATCAGCCTGATCAGCCTGTGTGATGTGGGTGTGTATGCTTGGTGTCGGTGACTGCTTTTAGTCACAACGAAAGCATGGTTCATAATGGAAATCTGACCACATTCATTCAGCAAACACTTTTTATCGTTTTTTTTTTTTTAATATTTTTTGGTATCAGATATTAGAGATATTATTTGTCAGGATTCCTTCTGAGACTTTCAGAGGAGAAACGATCAAATCAGAGAAGCAGAAGATACTAGGAACTACCAGAGGGTTGTGGGAGCTCAGATGAGATTTATCCAAGGCATTTCAGAAGACCAGAAGAGTTTACATATTTGAGTACTGAAGATCTCGTTAGTAAGCCTAGAGAAAATGTGTATATATATATATACACACACACACACACACACACATATATATGCAAGCTTTCAGAGGTTGATGTGACTAAGTTCAGCAGATACTTCTGGTGCTTGAATTTGTTCCTGAGAGCAAACAAGGAGACATTAGAAAAACCTACCGGTTTGGTGCCGCGTGACAAGGCCTCCAGATCATTAGCCAGTTGTCCTTAAGGAACGACTGCCTGGTTCTTTGGGCAGCTCTTCCTATACCACCAGGCAGCTGGACTGAGTGAGTGAGCTACTCCCGGAAGTGACGCGCTGCCTCGCTGGCAGTGCGGAAGTGGAGATGGCGGAGCTCTATGTGAAGCCGGGTGAGCACTGCGGGTGGGCGGTTGGGAGTACTTGGAGTGAATTCTGACTCCCCTCCACCCCAGACTCCAGAGTAACCTCTGTTGGATTCCCGGTTTCGTTTCACACACTTCCTTGCCTTCGCAGGCAACAAGGAACGCGGTTGGAACGACCCTCCGCAGTTCTCTTACGGGCTGCAGACCCAGACTGGTGGACCCAAACGCACACCCCTTACTAAGAGGGTCGCGGCCCCACAGGATGGATCCCCTAGAGGTGCGTAAGGCCGTGCGGGGAATCGTGTATGGAGAGATAGTTTGGGATAAGCCTGTCCCATCGGTCTGTTTTCCTCTTCCAAGGACTCGATTAGGAGAGGAGTTGGGAGCCAGTAAGGCTTAGCGCCAGGCGCTTTTCTAGCCCGTACTTTCTGCATTCCTGGTCAGTAAATGGCATGTTGGACAAAAGGACTATGCTCATTCAGTTTCCAAATGTTTCCTGCCTACATCTCTTCCCAGAACCCTATGGTTTTTGTGTTATAAGCATCTCAGACTTTGTTACTTACTCATTTAATTGGTATTTACTGAGCGGCTGTCAAGCAAGAGCCAAACACGTCTGAGTGCAAACGAAAACGCAGTGAACACGCTAAAAGGTCTTGGTAAGGGACTCTAGAGAGAAAACAGGGGAAACAGTAGTTTCCAAGTAACTAAGGTGTCTGGGGATGCTATTTAAGTGAACACAGAAATGTGACTAAGAGATACTAAAAGATGCAAAAGCATTTTGAGCACAAGAAACAGGTAAGTGCAAATTCTCTGAGATGAGAATAACTTTACCTGGTTCAGAAACTGAAGAATGCTCCAAAAAAGACTTTTTAAGTGGAATGTTCGAAGATAGGTATGGAGGTGGTGGGATGCTATATTTGATTTGATGTAATGGACTTGAACATCCTTCCCTATGAAGAGGGTGTGGATTTTCAGACCTTTCCTACAAAACAGAAAGGGAAGGGATTTTGATAGTAAATAGTACAGCCCATTTGTACATTCATGGGATGAAAGAGCAAAGAACTGATCATAAGGGAGAAAAGAAATAATATAGGAGGGAGACCAAAAGACGTAAGTCTGGACTGCAAAATATGGGTGGAGAGATGCCTTTTTAACCGTTGAGCCATTTCTCCAGCCCTGAGTGATGCCCTTTTAGTAGGTGCAAGCACCTTCTGAGGAAGGACTGTCGCCACAATGGGTGGCAGGTAGGTTAAAAGAGAATTCCTGAGCTGGGCATAGTAGTGTATGGTTATGATCTCAGTATTCAGGAAGCTGAAGCAGGAAGAATGCCAGAAGGTTGAAGTCAGTCTGGGCTAGAGTGAAACCCTGTCTCAAACAGCAACAGCAAAAAAATCTCATTCGATGATTTATCAATGAAATAAGAGGCATGACCAAAAATGATGTTTACAGAACGTGAAATTTAGAGATATAAAAATGTTTATTTTTGAAGAGTGGAGAAATGTAGTTTTCTATCTTTAACATCTGTGAAAGTGTTAAATTATAATGGGGGACTGGAGAAATGTCTCATTGGTTAAGAGTACTTCTAGAGAAATTAAGAGTTCTTCTAGAAAAATTGAGTTTGGTTCAACCAATAAAACAGGGCAGTAGGAACTAAGAGTTGAGCTAGAGTTGAGAAGCTGTGACCAGATTTTGTAGTTCATAAAATATTATGAACAAAGTAAAAGAGAAATGGGAATAAAATGATCAGTGGAGGGCACTAAGCCTTGTTGCTTGATCCAGTTTGAACATTTCAGCCCCAACTTCAGAAACTTCTGGACCACCTTCAGTGGGTCATCCACCTCCTTCAAGTAAGGCTTCTCGGCCTCCACCTGTGGGGAATTGTCCTGCTACTGGAGTGGAGCCCCCAAGTACCCCAGTCACGGAGTCTGAGGCTCTGATGGAAGATGTACTAAGACCTCTGGAACAGGCATTGGAGGACTGCTGTGGCCACACAAAGGTAGGCCCTGGCACTTCAAGGGGTGGAAAGGACTTCTATCCAATCAAGAATGGTTCTTAAAGACAGAGCTTCTGATGGGCCATTAAGGAATCTCTCAAAGTCTTTCCAGGAAAATGGACACTGATGTGAGGGATTCTCAGGACTGCCAGTAATAGAGGCTTTGTGGGAATGGATTGTATTGAATTTCTGTTAGTGAATTAGAAGTTTATTTATTTTTGTAAATTGAGGCCATTCAGAGTGTGTACTCAGTCTGGGAGAGAGAGACAAAGGATTGAAGCAAGGGGATGACACAGCATGATAGTCCCACCTTTGGCCAGGTGAGTCTTTAGAGACTGGAGAGATGGCTCAGAGGTTAATAGCACTGGCTGCTCTTCTAGAGATCCTTTAGTTCAATTCCCAGCAACCACATGGTGGCTCACAACCATCTATGAGATCTGGTGCTCTCTTCTTTCCTGCATGCACACATACAGCCAGAATATTATACACATAATAAATAAATAAAAATGTTTAGGGAAAAAAAGTCTCTGAAGGGCTGAGAAGGCACTGAAAATTTAAAATTCTTGTCATGTGTCTTTTGTCTTTGGAGGAGATCCATAGGTTTCATCATATCCGAAATGCCCTCTCTCTCTCTCTCTCTCTCTCTCTCTCTCTCTCTCTCTCTCTCTCTCTCTCTGTCTGTGTGTGTGTGTGTGTGTGTATGTATACGTGCGCACGGTGGGGTGGGGGGCGGGGCCCTCCAACCTTTGAGTAAAGGAATATGAACTCTAATGACCACGAGTCGAACTCCTGAAAAAGAGAAAGCACATACTGGCAGCACTGAGTTGGATGATTTCTGTCTCAGAAACAGGTATACGATGATATCAGCCGACGCTTGACACTGCTTCAGGAACAGTGGGCTGGAGGAAAGTTGTCAATACCTGTAAAGAAGAGGATGGCGCTACTTGTGCAAGGTATGGGTGGGGTCCTTTATCCCGTAACTGATAGCTGAACTGACAGATGAAGAGGTGTTTACTGATTGGGAAGGGAGGAATGGCAGACATGACTTTTACTGCATTAGCTTGCTCAAGCCCTGTTTCTCCTCAGAACTTTTACACCACCAGTGGGATGCAGCAGATGACATTCACCGCTCACTCATGGTTGACCATGTGACTGAGGTCAGTCAGTGGATGGTGGGAGTTAAAAGATTAATTGCAGAAAAGAGGAGTCTGTCTTCAGAGGAGGCCAAAGAAGAGAAATCTACAGTAATACCTGAGAACCAGACAGTACTGGGCTTCCACAGTCTTCATAACCCTGGGGGCTCCCTGGACTCACTCAAATGATCTCCTATGCCTTGGTGTGGAAGGCCTCTTGTCACTTGGCTCCCATTACCACCAGGGAGACTATTGGTTCTGACCAAAGATCTACCTGGGCTACTGCAAGGTCACTTGTTATTCATAATATGTACATTTCAATAAACATCTCAATGGTGGAAAGTGGGTAGGAAAGATGAGCCATTCTGATGCCAGACTGGTTCTTTCTGGTGTCAGCTTCCCTGCTCCATGAATACCATTCCTTGTTCCGTTCATCAAGAATGGTCTTGAGGGCATAGCCATATTGCTACCTGCTTTTCAGAGTGAAAAGCACATTCTTTGTAATGTGGTGGGTACATTGTTGTTGGCTAATTTCATTTCAACCAGAGAACAGACTGAAACAGCTGGAAATTTTCCTGTCAGAAGAGACCATTCCTTTTGCTTTGTCTTTGGTGTATTGTTATTAGAGTCAGTGATTGGGGTTTCTGCTGTTTAAACTGAATGAGAAAAAGACCAGATTTCAACATTACTGTTGGGTGTAGTAGCACATACCTACAGTCCTAACATTTGAGACATGGCAGGAAGAGGAGTTCAAGGTTACCCTGTACTACATAGTGAGTTTGAGGCCACTTTATGCTATGTTGAGATGCTGTTTCAACAAAGATTAGATTACTGATATTTGAGGTTAAGATGATCTGATTTACCAAGCAAGGTGTTACCTCATTTTGGGTTTCAGTGTAGGCCTTAGTCTTTTATTTTCTTGAGACAGGTTCTCTGTGTATCTGCATGCCTCTACCTCCCAAGCACTGGGTAAAAGGTATGCACCACCACCACCAGGCTAGTCTTCCTTTTTCAAAAAGGTTTACTTATGTGAGTGTTCTGTATGCATCAACTCCCATTATAGAAGGTTGTAAGAGACATTTTTAGTTGCTGGGACTTGAACTCAAGACCTGGAAAAACAACCAGCATACTTAAGTGCTAAGCCATCTCTACAGCACCATCCTACCAGTCTTTTCTAACACTTTTTAAAAAAAAAAAAAAAAAAGAAATAGCTGGAAGCAAAGATGTATTGGTGGTATGCTGAGGAGAGATACCAGGGTTTCCAGGATTGAACTGGGGATTGGTACTTAGAGGTAGAAAGCAGGAAAGGCAGGGAAGACATTGAGGGTGGCTGTTAGCTGAAACAGCACCTCTTTCATGAGTCCACTTTATAAACCCTAGGGGGTAGGGACCTTGCTTCCTGGAAAGACAGGAACCACCAGCCCTTGGCAAGGCTTAGGCTGTTGCTGTTTATGGCCTGGCAACTGCAGCAGCCATCTCATAGCCTGCTTCAAGCACTAATTGCTACAGGAAGTGAGCCAGTGGGAGCTGGTGAACAGACTTAGGGCCTCTTAGTCAGGGCTGCTGGATGGCTGGGAGTTGAGCACTGAGGGAGGAGAACGCTGGAGCCAAGACATTTTGTTGAATGTTTACTAAGCAGCAGAAGGTGACATATTCTGTTCCCCAGTGCCAGCCCTGAGGAGTATGCATAGACCAGAGGAAGCTAAGGGCTTGGCAAGTGCCCACTGCTATCCCTGGTCCAGCTGCCTCAGAACTAAAGGAAGCCCAGAACCAACAAGTCACTCTTCCAGATTAGATGAGGCCAGCCGGCCTTTGGATACCCTAGAAGAGGTGGTGGCAACAGTGGCATAAGGATCCTTCTGTAACTCCACACAGTTATCTTCTGTTGGATTACATGTCCATTTCAAACTGTTCGTCATCTGGGGAGAGAAGTCAAGAGCAGTTACTTGTCTCAAGTGTTTGTAAGCCCAGTCACCTCAGAAACCCCTCTTGGATTGAATCCCAGCTCTATTTCACAAAGGCATTTCATTGCTAGTCCTACTTTCTTACCGGTTATCTCTTCCTCTGTCTGCTTCCATTCCTTCAACAACTCCAGCTTGGAGGGTGGGACTGTTGGAGTCGTGACCCCTGGAATCTGAGGGAGGCAGCAGGGAGGTGTCCGGGCAATGGGTGAGTTCTTGCACTCCAGCAGGAACTTTCGGTCGTAGATGATCCTGGTGCCTGCAAAGGAGTTAGGGCTAAAGTTAAGAACCAGGAACTTGAACACATTACTGCCCAGCTAGAATTCAGCTGGCAAGTCACACCACAAAAGACATGCCCAACCAGCCTAAGCAACATTAAGGCAAGTTGAACATTCTAGCTAGTCTAAATAGGCGCCCTGGGCTAGGATAATGGTGGTAGTTAGTCTCTAAGTCCTTTAGGGCTAGCTTCACCCATGGGCACGTGGCCAGCAGTGCCCTCAAAGAGCCCCACTCAATTCTTGCTATTTCCCATGCTCCTACATGGCATAAACCTGTTTGTTTGCCAGCCCAGCAGCTCACGACCCAGTGCTGCACCACTACACAAAGCTTGGTTTCTATTTCAGTGGTTCTCAACCTGTGGGTCACGACTCTTACAGGAGTCATCTAAGACCATCAGAAAACAGATGTTTACACTATGAGTCATAACAGTAGCAAAATTAGTTATGGAGTAGCAATGAAAGTAATTTTATAGTTGAAGACCACCACAATATGAACTGTTTAAAGGGTGCAACATTAGCATGAAGCATAGTGAATTATTGCCCAGAATTACCAGGAAGCCAGTTTTAAAGCAACGTTGCATTGCTTTGAGGTTTTTTTTTTTTTTTTTTTTTGTAAAACAGTTTCAAATAGTCTCTCTCAACGGTATATCTTGGAAAGAAGCCCGCAGAACCAATTCCAAGGTTCATCTCAACCCACCCCCACCCCCACCCCCAAGCTATCCCGCAGAGCACAAACCCCTGCTGACCTCCCGGGGTAGTGGCATATAATGTGCCCCCCGGTGTGGTGCTGTAGCCATCTGAGAGCCGGTCTCCGCACCCTGGAATAGGGCAACTTGTGGACGTGGACATAGCGAGAGCAGGAAGATTAATAGCGGGTGCCTTGAAAGCTTGGAAAGCCCGGAAAACAGGTCTGAGTTGTAAGCAGTCTCAGTTGACCTCGTGTGGCAGCCGGCAATAACACTAATATACGTCACACCCGGGGTGGGCCATTGGCTTGTCACTCAAACTGAGGGTTCCGCCCACCCGCCCAGGAACTCTCCAGGATCTGCTCCGACTTGAGAGATACTCGGAAGTTTGCTAGTTACTCCTGGTTGCTGGAAGTTATGGCTGTGCCCATCTCTTTCAACAGTTTCAGATAGTAATGCACTTATAAAAATGCTTTATGATGAAAACATGCCCACATATCTTGTAGAAGTTAGGATCCCACCTGGGTGGGTCCTTCAGCCCAGCTTTGTAGTACCCCTGGTAGCAAACTGTTGTACTTGGTCAAAGTGTCTTGATGGCCTGCCCTTTGCGTATAGCAGGGAGTCAGAGGCTTTTTCAGTGTGATACTAGGTCTACTCAGAGTTCAGTAAATTAGGGGATGGGAGCAGGGAAGGCTGTAGTCAAGACATCAAGAATGCAGAAGCCAGCCCTTTGATGGACATAGCTAACTACTGGCTTGGTGCGGAAGGCTTAGCCTGCTAGCTCTCTGGAAAGGAACATCAAAGATAGGCTTGCCTTAGACAGTGAACTTTAAGCTGGGCAGTGGTGGCAGCCACGCCTTTGATCCTAGCACTCGGGAGGCACAGGCAGATGGATCTCTGTGAGTTCAAGACCAGCCTGGTCTATAAGAGCTAGTTCCAGGACAGAGCCTCCAAAACCACAGAGAGAAACACTGTTTCAAAAACCAAAAAAGTGAACTTTATTTTTTTAGATTATTATTTTTTAGATACGATCTCACTGTGTTGTTCTAGCTGGTCTGAACTTGGTATGTAGATCAGACTGGCTTTCAACTCAGAGATCTGCCTGCCTCTGCCTCTGCCTCTGAGTGTTGCTTAAAGGCATGCACCACCAAGCCTGGCTGAGCTTGATATGACAGACAATTCCTGTTAATGCAGAAGTTGTAGGTTTTCAGAATCACATTCCAGGTAGCAGGTGTACATATATTTTATTATTCCCCAAAAGACATTGGAGTCTTTTACAAAGTGTGAGCAGACTATGGGTAATTGTCTAACAGTTTCACTTTTAAGCAAAGTGAAGAAGTAGCCTGATAATTAAGAGTAGGGGTATGGAGTAGAGAGGATACTGAAGATGAGTCCATTGCACAGTGGCATGGAGATAGAAAAAGGGACAAAATTCAGATACACAGAAGAACAAAGTAGGGGGAAGTGAGATGACTCAGCAGATTAAGGCACTTGCTGTCAAGCCTGATAATCTAATTTCCATCTCTGGGACCTCATGAAGGAAAGAACTAATTCCTGCAAGCAGTCCTCTAACACAGGCATGGTAACATGCCCCTTCCCCCAACACATGTAATAAAAAACTAAAGGTGGAAGGTGAAGTGATCTGATCAAGGACAAGCTAAGGAAAATGGAGATAAGCCAGGGTAACTCTCAATTTCCTGGTTTGACAATCTTGGTAGCTGGAACTGTAAAAGGGAAAACAAAAAGGGGTATATCTTATGTTAAGCAAAGATTACTGTGTATAGATTAACAAGATAGAGCACTATAAAGAGCTGTAGTAACTGGCCCGAGGTTCAAGAGGAAAACTTCTTATTCATATATGAATGAAATGAAATACAAGAGTATAGGGTGCTATCATATGAGAAGATGCAGTGTTAAGAAGAGGTCTAGCACACTAGTATTTAATTAAGAAAATGATTCACCAAACAGACTGAGAAAAAAAAAAAAAAAAAAAAAACAGAAATAGAACTAAAGGGGCTGGTTGTATGTGGTGGCACTCTCTTTAGTCCCAGCACTGGGAAGGCAGAAGTAGGCAGAGCCTCAAGTTTGAGGCCACCCAGATCTACAGAGAGATAACACAAAAATTATATGGACTGAAAATGTAGCCTAGCTGGTAAAGTGCTTTGGGTATAATCCCTGAGGTCCTGGGTTTGATCCCTACCACTGCCAAAATGAAAACAAAACCCAAACAAATTCTAGAGGTTTTCAAGAAAGGTGCCTATCAAGTGTTATCTTCCTTCTTTGAATCTCTACTATAAAACAGCAGCCAGTATTAATACTATTGCTTTTCTTGGGTAACTTTTCTATAATATACTTTGGGCTGACAAGCTAGAAAACTAGAAAGCCAGACTACACACACACATGCACGCACGTACGAACGCACGCACGCACGCACAATCTGGATAAAGCATCAGCAGTTTAAGTCACAGGGTTAACACTAATTACCATTTGGCACAGAAACAAAAGCCACCAACCAAGAATTATGCTTAGGATTAACTACCAGAGATACAATTAAAGCTATAAGGCAAATACCAGGCCTCTACCACTTAAGCAAATATTTTGAATTCCCAGTAGTACCACCAAAATAAAGCAAAACAAGCTGGATTTGGTGGCATATACCTTTTCTCCCAGTAGTGGGGAGGCAGAGGCAGCTGGATCACCTATATAAATGAAAAGCATTAACAGACAGGTTTGAAATCAGCTAATGTGTTCATGATCTTATCCTCTAATTTAGATCTTGAAGTTCGGGTTTATGTCCGATATTATTATTTTGACATGGAGGGCTTCCTACTTTGTTCAACTTGGTATTGAGCTCCTAGGCTCAAAGAATCCTTCTACCAAAGATAGGACTTGTTTTACATGGCTCTTTCCTAGTGTTGAAGACCTTTGGACCACATTGTAAACCCAGAAGAGGCAAACAAACATGTAGGAAAACAGCTTCTGAACATCTTGTTCTGTCACTAGCAACAAGTATTTCTACCAAACAGTACAGTTGGTCATATCTTCCTAGAGGACCCTGCCCTGGGGGGGGAGGGCTGTGATGACGTTGCATTTTCTATTTACCCTCAGTGATTTGGCAATTGACCACAAGTTAGGTCTTTTACCTTCACTCTCTACTTTAGGAAATGCATGTGGAAAGTTTTTAAAGTATCAAAATTTTAAGTATGTTAATACCACATTCAATAAAGGTCATAAAGCCAGGCGTGTGCCTGAAAGTTCCTTTTGTTGGGGAAGTGTAGATGGTATTGAGATAAGCATCTCATGGATCTGAGGCTGCCATTAAAATTCCAATCCTTCTATCATGGAGCTGAGTCTGGCATTAAAATCCCGATCCCCCTACCTCCACTTTGTAAGTGCTGGACTCTGTTTGGCTTGAAACTCATGCCCAGTTCTTCCCCTTCTACAAGCTAACTCAAAGCAAGGACAGATCTCTTATGTAGTAGTGTTACAGTTGGGAGGAGGAACAGAAGCCATATGACTTAAGATTTCTTACCTCTGGTTAGAAGAGGCTAGTATTGGCTGTCCAACTCTCTTCTTTGGTCTGGTTAGCTGAGGTGATGGAATTTCCCCCTTGAGAGCAGGGACTGAAGAAAGTACACTGGCCTATAAAAGGGCAAGTCAGCACACTGTAGCCACAACAGTTTTAAAGGGTTTTAAAACATCAATAATTTTATTATACTGAACACTACTTGGGTGAATCCAGAAACCTTGAAGATACAGTTTTATTCCTTGAAAGAGCTTACTGTCATGGGGCTTGACATGTGCCTTACTTAGCAGGATATTTCTTTAAAGCTTAAGGCCTCACTATGGGTGTGTAACATTTTCTTCTGCTTCCACTAATTTCCAAATCAATAATGGTTTTTTAGAATAGAAGACCTTTAATTTCAATTATCAGAACCAAACTTCAGAACTGTAAAACATTTGTTTCCAGTATTCCCAATACATATTCATTAACAAGAAAAAGAAGAAAATCTGTGTTAAAACTACAAGACTCCACTGGATTAAGACTGATTATGTTCAGATGGGGACTGTGAAGCCCAGACAAATGAGACGACTTACCTAGAGTCACAGAGTTGTAAGTGACAGAGATGAAAATAGAACTGAGTTCTTTGACTCTCACTCCACTGTACCCATACTGCCTCCTCCCTCCATCCCTTGTATGTTTTGAAAATAATCAAGTTCTTACCTGAGCTAGGTTTTATCCAATGTTCAAGTTGGTAAAATAGCAGTAAAGTAATGTCAGGAAAAGGCAGGAAGAGGAAGAGAGATTATAGCAGGTAAAATAGGGCTAGGATTAGGCTACCAAGATCCAAAAAGAAAGGAAGGTGATGCTGGTGAAAGGGAAGGGAGGAGGGTCTCCCCAGAGGTACTACTATACAACTCTTTCTTCCTAATTCTCTAGGGGTTTTTCTTTCCTTTTTCTTTATGGATTCTAGTTTCTGACCAGAGACAGAATTTCTTCTGTTGTATTCAAGAGTTAGAAATAGATTTAAGGATTCCTCCCAATCATCAAATACTTTACAGAAAATTAAGGTAGAATAAAACTCACCTTTTTGTTCTACTGAATAATTTACTTAAGATTACCTATTTCCATTTCATCAAGAGTAGCTTCATTCATTTCACTAATTTTAAGTGATTATTTCTGTTTATTGACAGGAGGAAACAGTAAGATATGTAGGTGATCTAAGTGATTGTTCTGTCCTAGAGTGAGATGGCCTCTAGAGAAGATTTGATATGACCACTATAAAGGCAGTAAACTTCCCACCAGTTACATTTTCCAAATTCATCAAAAATAGAAAATAAGAAATGAGCTTATAAAAGCTTTCTCATGTAAAATGGTATGGAAGACCAAAGAACCAAGTTACATCTTACATAAAACTAATAGGATACTTCTGACCTGGTGATGGCTTAGGACCCAGGCAAAGATGATAAAAATTCCTAATTGCTTTTAGAGTAGGAAAGTGCTGCTTGCATGATTCTCTGCTCTTAGTTTTTGCCTGTGTGTGTGTGTGTGTGTGTGTGTGTGTGTGTGTACGCACACGCATTATCTTTTGCTTTCTCTCAATGCCAAATATATTGTTTTAAGTGCCATTTATAAAGCTGGGATATTGAACTACATGAAAACACAACTGATGATATGTTTCAATAGGAGAATTTCTTTTCTCTGTTGTGTCAAATTCTTGGCACAATGTATAGTTTGGCCAACTTATTCCAGTGTTTTGTGATTAATTTGTTTAGCATATTGGCTTTTCATTTTTGAGATATTGGAACTAAACACAGCATCAGTCACTTATTTAT
This sequence comes from Cricetiscus sungorus, assembly GCA_030556225.1. Classification (NCBI taxonomy): domain Eukaryota; kingdom Metazoa; phylum Chordata; class Mammalia; order Rodentia; family Cricetidae; genus Cricetiscus; species Cricetiscus sungorus. The sequence continues at coordinate 124,365,691 of JANBXA010000651.1, forward strand.
AAATATTACTCAGCTATTCATCAATATAACTGATTAACAGAAGTCACCCCTCCTCCCACTTTTTATGCCCAAACTCAAAAGCCAAGAAGTACAAAAAGAATCCAAGGGGAATGATTTGGTTATCACTAAATTTGTTCAATGTAAAGACTAAGGTTCTTACTGACACAGTCATGATCCAATAAAGTACAAAACTTACCAAGTGGCCTATTCACTAACATCAGCTAAGACAAACTGTAAGGGCTTGAACATCCTCATATTTAATGAGGTGGGAAACAGGAGAATAAAAAATAGCTAACAAGCTTTAGCAGCACTTTTTATGGCTATCCAAGAATAGACTCTATAGTGTTAAATGTGAAAAGTATGTTACAAATAAATACAGCATTAGCAATCTAATTCAATATGACTATGGATTGGTTGGAATCTTTAAGACTACTGAAAGGATCACACCCCACTTCTAAACACTGTTCATTTTTTTATTGAATATTCTGGTAAATATTTCACATTAATACAGGCTACATTAAGTAGAGCCACTATATGACAAGAAAATTTACTCATATTTTTTCTTTTAAGTATGTAAACAATTATACATGTATTTACCACCCTAAAAAGTTGAAACACGTAATTATCTAATTCTCTTCTGCATACAAGTAGCATTCAGTATGTTTAGCCAAAAGCACTAGGTTCATTTTATCTCAAGTCAAAAATGGCTAAACTAGTCATTTGGATAGGAAATCAATTTGCTCTTACACAATGGGTGATCAAATTTCCATTGCTAAAGCCTCAGAAAATATTTTAGTTAGGCACATTAAAAAACAAAACAAAACAAAACAAAACAAAACAAAAAAATCCCAAAAACCCCAGAGTTCTTCCAAAGTCTTAGGTTTCCCAAACAAGGCTAAAGAGTAAAGACCTTCTAACTTAGTTGACATATTTGAGATGCATGTTTCCAATATGAGGTGCCCACGTGCCAGGCCAAATCTGAAAAGGGGGAGGAAAAATTGGAATTTCTAATTAGGAATCTTTACACATTTGTGAAATGAATATATAAATTCAATGGTAATGCAGTGTTTCTACCTAGGAAGAATACACATATAAAAAATAAAATGTTTAGTAGCATCATCTTGATAATGAAAAAAACTTAATTCAGATTAACAGTCATTACTCAGACCTTACATTTCCCATCAAATTCAGGGTCACATGACAAATCTGAAAAGTGGAAGAGCTTTAAGCCTGTTTTACCTGTTGGGCATCAGTGCATTCAGTTGAATTCTGGATAACTTTTATCATAGGGTTCCAAGCAGGATCTGGGTTGTGAAGTCCATTGAACAGAGGGCCTCCTGGAACATCAGCAAGCTGAGGATGAGAGGGTATGATGGTGCCTCCATACATGGAAATCGGCAGCCCCTAAAACAGCAGAAAGAGAAGTCTTCATCATGCAATGACAGATAATGAGTCCATTAATACCAGCTGAGACCTCTTTATAATCTTTATTCAAATAACTTCAGAGAATTCTGTTAGTATATCATGTCACAGTATTGAGAAATCAACTGTTTCATTTGCATTTACAATGTTTTTCAGTAAGAGAGGAGAAAAACCAAACCAAACCAAAACTAATCCACTATGAAATTATCAGGAACTTTACCACACTGGGTGAAAAGATAACATGTTCAATTTTCTCCTAGTTCAGTTTTACTAATAAGAAAAGAGTAGTTGTGTGTGGAGGTGCATGCCTTTAATCCTAGGCAGAAGCAGGTGGATCTCTGTGAGTTAAGGTGAACCTGGTCTAAACAGTGAGTTCCAGGCCACCCAGGGCTACATGGTGTGATACTATCTCAAAGAAAGATAAGCATAATTTTGTATAGGCATTTACAACTATAATCTGGCTATATGGCAGCCAGGAAACCATAAGAGCACAAAAGAACACTGAATTGGACAGCGGGTAGGGATATCCCTCAAATGTGTGGCACAGAAAGCAAAGAAGAACTCAAATCTCTCTGGTCTTTTAAAGAAACATGACATCTTCAGCACAAGTGAGGATAAAGTACTGTAAGACAACAGTACCCATTAAAACTGAACAAAAGAGCCGGGTGTTGGTGGCACATGCCTTTAATCCCAGCACTCGGGAGGCAGAGACAGGAGAATTTCTGTAAGTTCAAGGCCAGCCTGGTCTACAGAGTGAGTTCCTGGACAGGCTCCAAAACAATACAAAGAAACCCTGTCTCAAAAAACAAAACAAAACAACTACAAAACTGAACAAAAGATCTGACAGTTACAGAAGCAAAAGGGTGATTTCCACACAAACTATTCCTTAACAAGTGACTACAGTGGCTGGCATGCCAACTCACTTTAGAAAAATCCACAAAGCCACTTACCATAGGCTGGTGAAAAATGTTAGAGGGAGCTACCATTCCAGAATCATCTCTCTCCATTGGTTGATGCTGGGAGAATGTGCTTGGGTCTGATAATTGTTGATGCATTGGATGGTTCCCTATCATAGACTGTGACCAACCTGATAAGCCTTCTGGAAAAAAGAATTGAAAAGTGTTTAGTATTTGCTCAGGTTAACTGGGCAGTGGTGGCACATGCCTTTAATTCCAGCACTTGGGAGGTAGAGCAAGGCAGATCTCAGTGAGTTCAAAGATAGCGTGGTCTACAGAGCGAGTTCTAGAACAGCTCTGGCTGTTGCACAGAGAAACCCTGTCTTGAAAAGAAAAAAGAAAAACAAAAAACAAAACAAAAACCGAACAAACCTAAAAACAACAACAAAAGAAAACTAAGATTGAATGTTAAGTATATAAACTAAGGATTTTTCTCCTTTTACACTTAGGTATATTGTATCTGTGTACCCATTAAAAACTAATTTTGCTTCTGTAGAGTATTAGAGAGCCAATCCATAGCTTTGTGTATGTAAGGTGAATGATCTATTTTAGGGTTATATCAGCAATTTCTGGTATTGTCAGAGAAGGCCTCACTGTGCAACAGATCAGACCGGATCCTGAACTCCCTGTGTAACTCATGCTGATCTCCGGTTCATGATCCTCATGCCTAAGGCTCTGGAGTGCTGGAATTATAGGTATAGATCAATATACACAGCTTAAGGAATTCAGTTTTTGGAGGAAAAATTAATTATGTGTCTATATGCATGTCTGAGTGTATGTGTGTGTACCACCTACATGTAGGAGCCCACAGAGGTCTGAAGAGGCATCAGATGCCCTGGAACAAGGTTATAGGCAGCTGTGAACTGCTATTTGGGTGCTTAGAACCGAACCTAGGTCCTCTGCAAGAGCAACAAGTACTGATAACCATAGTTGTCTCTCTAGCCTCTCTTCTTCTACCCCTAGGAATTGTTTTGTTTGTTTGTTTCAGGACAGGGCTGCTTCTCTGTGTAACAATCCTGGCTGTCCTGGAACTTGCTTTATGGATCAGGCTGGCCTTGAACTCACTGATATCCACCACTGATATCCAAGTGCTGGGATTAAAGGCATGAGCCACCATTGCCTGGCAGGAATTAAGCTTTAATGGCAAACTCTCACCATAATTTATACAAAATGTTTTGGGAGAGACAGGGTAAGGTAACTATACCTGACATAGCATTGACACCAAATGACCAGATCCCACTGTGTCCAACAGGAGCAACAAAACTGGTCCCCACAGGGGCTTGTGCAACAGATCCTCCTTGCCGAATTCTGGCCAGCCTCTCTGTTCCAATAGGAGGAGGTATCTTTCGATCCTGACTGGCACTGTTTCCTTTTGGTTGTTGGCCCAATGCTGGTGGTGCAGAAGTGGCTGAAAGAGGTGAAGATGGTCCCGAAGAAACAGATGGGACAGGAGAGTCACCTGGTGGCAGAATATTTCTCTATTGTTTTATTACATATAAAAACTACAGGGACAGGAGAAACCTTGTAAAGATCTATTCCAAAACATAGGTTCTGTAAAGAAAATATTTTTATAACCACATTTAGACTCCTGAAGTTAAGTATAAAATGCTTGGTAAGGCTTTTTCCTAATTGAATTGGACAAAGCTAGAATAGAATTTACTATTATACTAAATAATCCTCTGAAAACATAATTATATTTTACATTTACTAAGGCAGTATATTTATTTAGAGACTACTTAGATTACTGTTTGGAAAACATCTACATATTTGTTAATTCTTTCCAATTTCTATAGTCCCCTTTTTCCTTTAAAAAAAAAGTTAAATATTAAAATCATTCTAGAATTCAAGCGATAACTTTGATTCTTCACTGGACTTAGGTAGTATGTGTTGCTTTCTTTGTCACAAAAGCTAATATGGATCAGGTGTTCTGGTGTAACCTTAAATCATGCTACTCTGGAGATGGAGGCAGGCAGATCTTTATGAGTTTGAGGTCAGTCTGGTCTAAATATTAAGTTCCAGGACAGCCAGGGTTACACAGAGAAACCTTGTCTCAAAAAAACCCAAGAAAATAAAAGACTAAAATGAACTACGTTAAAATAAAAGACAACCAAGAGTTATAGCTGTAGCTTAGTGGTGGTAAAGAACTTGCCTAGTGATAGGCAAGGCCCAGAGCTCAATTCCCACAACAAGGCAGTGGGAAAGAATATTATATATTTTGTGATACCAAATAATTCATGTTCTAAATACTGAAATAATTAAAAATAACGTGTATCTATAAAAGGTAATAATACATCCACAAAATACAAAAAATAATTGTGAAACCATGTCAGGACCACCTACAATCAGCTTCTTTTCAGATGTAATTTCACAACACTGCCTTCTTTCAAAGGGACCTTTTGTAAACTACTATGTGTATTACTGACTCTTGATTCAGAGTTCCAATGGAAACATTTTCAGTTTGATCACATACAAACCTCAAGTATCTGCATATTGCCTATTTTACTAAAACCACTACAAAATGTACCCAGAAACAAATGCTTTAATAGCATATTCAAGATTCTTTGGAAAGTTTCTCAAGGATTCCTACATGTGTTTGAGGTGCTTGTCCAAGGATGGGGAGAAAAATGCTGTCTGTTGAAACTAGGAGTCCCGACAGGTGCTGGCCCTTGCAGGAAAACCCTTGTTCCTGGTATGCCAGAGAAACTTGTCAGAGGAGCAGCAGCTGGGGAGCTGCCTGATGGATCAATGGATGGCAACCCTGAAATAAAACAGGTTTAAGACATCCAATTAGCTGAGGTTTTAAAATGGAAAGCTGAAGGTTTAATTTTCTTTTTCCAAGATAAAAAAAGCATATGGCTTATTTTTCATAAATCAAAAAAAAGAACTCATATATATGATACTATATTGTCAAACCCAGTTTTTTATAATCGGAAGAATTACCCAATATTGTTAACTATAGGAAACTAAGCCCAATGTTTTGAAATGGAAGTTCATTTAAAGCAATGTTCTAAACAAATCTTCAAGCGCTGGGCGGTGGTGGTGCACACCTTTAATCCCAGAGCTCAGGAAGCAGAGGCAGGTGGATCTCTTTGAGTTCTAGGCCGGCCTGGTCTATTCCAGGACAGCCTCCAAAGCTACAGAGAAACCCTGTCTCAAAAAACCAAAAACCAAACCAAATAAACAACAACAACAAACCCAAAACATATAAACAAAAAACCAAAACTTCAAGCTTTTGTTACTGAATGGGACATGAAATAAAATCATACTGTGTATATCGAAGTGGTACTCGCCCAATAATGTCTGTATTCTCTTTTGAAAAAAATAGCTAATTATTTACAAAGCTATAGAAATTTCCAATGAAGATGAAAAACAAAATTTCAAATGTTTTATTTACAAAGAAAAAAATTAATTTCAGTATCCTCATAACCAAAAACTGCAAACTATATCATAGCTTTTATTTGTATTAGTCTGAATTTAGCACTTTCTTTAAATTTCATTGATTTCTCTAGTGAGTATATTAGGGAAATGAGACAAAGTTCTAGAAAAAGATTACTGGTAGGTACTAATTTAGTCCAGAACAAGTAGTTTTTGTTCCTAAGTTATTTACTTATGCATTCTGGAACAGGGTTTCTCTGTTTAGTCCTGGCTGTCCTAGAACTCACTCTGTAGACCAGCCTGACCTTTCAAACTCAGAGATCTGTCTGCCTCTGCCTCCTGAATTTTGGGATTTTGTTTGCATGTATATATATATACAGCACATGCATGTCTGGTGTCCTCAGAGGTCAGAAGAAGGGGACTGGGTGTGGTGGCATACTAGTAAGGCCGAGGCAGGTGGCTGTGAGTTCTAGACCAGCCAGAGTTATAGGTGTGAGACTCTGAAAAAAAAGAGGAGTAAATGTTGAATCCTTTAAGACCAGAGTTAAAGATGGCTGTGAGCCATTATGGAATCAAACCTAGAACCTCACCAGGGTGACCTTAAACTCTGTGGCTGCCTCCCAGGTGTTACACATACAGACATATGCCTCCATGCCTAGGCAAAATATTATTATATAAAAAAAATTATCAAAAATGATCTTAAGAAGTTACTTTTAAACAACTGATTTCCCCATCATTAAGGAAAATAAATACCCTTGATATGTAATGCACATATCCATTTAAAAAGTATGAAAATGGGGGTGGTGAAATGACTCAGTTAGTAAAGCACTTGCTTTATCATCAAAAGAACCTGAATTTGATCCCAAGTAACGAGGTCCAGTAGTATACACATGTAACCCCAGCGCTGGAGAGGCAGAATCAGGAGGTTGGGGAAAGAAAACCAAGTCCCTGTAAGTTGTCTTCTAACCTCCTCATGTGTGCTGAGGTAGACAAGCAGACATAAACTCTGTCTACACACACACACACACACACACACACACACACACAGAGTAAAATATATATAAGATGGAGAGCTACTGAAGAGATGGGTCAGAGTTTAAAAACACTTTACTGTTCTTTCAGGACTCAAGTTTGGTCCCCAGTACTATATCTGGTGGTTTACAACTGCCTGTAACTCTAGCACCTAGGAATCTGACACTCTTTTCTTACCTGAGAGTACTGGCATACAGGTATACATATATACATGCATACATAAATAAAAGAAATAATAGCTGGAGAACCACTGAAGAGAACATCTGACATTTATCCTCTGGTTTCTAGGTGCTTGTGTCTGTATCCCATCTCCCATTTCCTTCCTATAGTAACAGTCAAAGAAAAATATTCTCTATGAAGCCCTGAGCACACCAATAGTGAGTTCTTTCACACTGAGGGTTCTAAAAATTTCTACTACTTTCCAAAAATGAACAGTCACAATAGATGCGTATTTACAGAAAAAAAAAAAAAAAAAAAAGCAATAGTGGCTTTAATCCCAGCACCGGGGAGGCAGAGGCAGGTTTATCTCCATAAATTTGAGGCCAGTCTGGTCTACATAGTGAGTTAAAGGACAGCCAGGGCTACACAGAGAAACTCTGTCTTGAAAAAGTAAAAGAAGGAAAAAAAAAAAAAAATGTATAGGCAATAGTTTGGATAATAGTTTTGCAAGGTTATAGATCTATCTGAAAAACAACAGCAATGTTTTTCTGAAAAGACAAGTAAATCTAAACCTAGCTGAAATAAAAGTCAAGGCTAAAACCATATCCAGAATAATATAAACTAGTAGTGTACCACTATCAAAAGGGTGTCATGTACTAAAGAGCAGTTTTCCAATTAGAAGAGAATATAATATTAAGTAGTGTTTCTTTCCAATTATTTTTTCCATTATGTGTTTGTGTGTATCTGTGTATATGTACCTTAATTCAGAAGAGGGCCTCGGATCTCATGGAACTGGAGTTACAGGCAATTGTGAGGCACATGATGTGGGTGCTGGAAACTGAATCAAGGTCCCCTGGAAGGGCAGATTCAGCTCTCCAGCCCTTAAGAATGTTTATTTTCTTTTTAAAGCTTTACTTGTGGGGCTGGAGAGATGGCTCAAGAGCATTGATTATTGTTTCAGAGGTCGAGTTCAAATGCCAGCAACCATATGGTGGCACACAACCATCTATAATGAAATATAGTGTCACCTTCTGGCCTGCAGGCAAACACACAGACAGAATAGTATACATAATAAATGAAAAAAAAAAAAAACCAAAACTTTACTTGTGTAAATATTTATATATTTTATTTTTAAAAAATAATTTATTTTTATTTTATGTGCATTGCTGTTTTGCCTGCATGTATGTCTGTGTAAGGATGTCAGACATTTGTGAGCTGCCATGTGGATGCTGGGAATTGAACCCAGGTCCTCTGGAAGAGCAGTCAGTGTTCTTAAATGCTGAGCCATTTCTCCAGCCCCATATATTTTATTTTTATGTATATGGATGTTTTGCCTGGTTGCATGTTCTTCATCACTACTGTGGGCCAGAAGATTTTTATTTTATTTCTTAAAATTAATTTTTTAAATTTATAAGTATGGATGTTCTATCTGCATGTATGTCTGTGCATGTATATGCCTGGTGCCTATGGAGGCTAGAAAAGGGTGTCAGATCCCCTGGGACTGGAGTTACAGAGCTGCTGTGGGTAGTAGGAACTGAACCTGGGTTCTCTGTAAGAACTGCTAAGTGCTTTTAACTGGTCTCTCTAGTTCCTACATGTACATTTGGGACAGGATCTTGCCATTCAGTTCAGGTTATCCTAGAACTTGTGATCATACTACCTCAGTCTCCTAAGTGTTGCAATTACAGGAGTATGCTACTATACCTAGCTCTCAAAGGATGTTATCTTTTTTTAACCTCAAGTTTTGAAATAATTTCAGACATTCTCATTTTTTAGTACAGTGCAGATTAGACTGAAATTTTCCTCTTATTCTCTGCAAAATCGATTTCTTCTTTCAGATATTTACAAGTCAAAACTGGCTTCCAATCCATCTATATATTTCTTATACTGTATCAGCAACTAATTGTTGTTTTTTCCTTTGACAATTTCATACACACATGTATAATGCACTCTGATTATTCTCTCCTATAACCAGAACTAGCTTATCACTTACTTCACTCCTACTCCAGTCAACCTCACTTCTTCTATATAAATTTCTTTTCCACATTCATTGGGTTTTATTTAGTGTCCTATAAAATTTTACTAGGGCAGTCTGTGTGACCCTGAGTTTGGAACTATTGGAGTCTGGTGGGCTCAACAGTGGGTATACAATTGGATATTATACCTATCCCTCTCCTAGAATCTGTTGCTTGCCAATAGATAGCAGTGAGCTTTGAAAGCCCCTTCTCTACCCACAGCAGCATCTAATTTCTAAATCAAGAAGTCAATTCCATACATGGTGGTTCATGCCTGTGATCCCAGCATTCTCTGGCTGATATAGGAACACTGCTATGAGTTTAAGACCAATGTGGTTACAGAATGAGATTTTATATATATATATATATAAAATCTATTAAGAGTCAGCATATGACCAGAATCTCTCCTAGCAGTTGTATTTAGTATAAGAGATGTTGAGCACCATTAATGTAATGTAAAGTAATATAAATGATGGAGCAGTACCTAAGCAGTGCGTGGTTCCAATGTTTTCAATCAGAAAAACAAAAAAAACTGATTTTAAAAAGTCTATAAATTTGGAATCCTTGAAGTCCATGAATCATTTCTATTAATATAATAAACAACAACTTCTAAACAACTGGACCAATACAAAGTAAAATCTCCTTACTGTTAGATACAGAAATAGAGAAAAAGTATGGAATAGCTTATTTTGTGTGATTTATGTATAGCAATTTTGGGAGGTCCCTTTAAGCAGCATTAACTAAAAGACATTATTTCTTTAAGGTTATATAACATTAGATCCATAATAAGTGCCTAGTAGCTTAGAAGGTGAGTTGTGACAGCCTCACATTTAGCTACAATAATACTTAATGACTTACCAACTGGACTGGTAGAAACTCTCTGGGAAGGTGGTCTGAAGCCAGGTGCCTTGGAATTATCAGGGTGCACATTCTCCAAGTGTCCAAGTACAGAGTTACTCAGGAACGCTGACTGAACAGTGAAAGAGGCATCTGCAGCAACTCTGGAGGGCAGTGGACCATCTCCCCACCCTTGGTTAGGTGGTACCTGACTGTTATCAAAAAGACTACTGAAGTGATTAAAAAGTGTGGCTGGGCCAAACGTAGGTTGCAAAGACTTATTTGCTGGGTTTATGTGCATCTGAGACCCATTCATCATGTTCACAGCTGAGGAGAGCTGCACTGCAGTTGGTGGGCCTTGAGGTGCTGTTAAAGGAAGAGGATTGGTAACAAAGATTGACTGGGGATCCTGGTGTATTGTTGCATTTGGTACCACTGAGTAAAAAGAACCTCTAGGCTGCATTCGATGAGAAACTCGAGGTGCTGGTACAGCTAACTGAGGTAAATTACCAGTGTCCTGATTATCAGCAGTGACCAATCTAGGTGACGATAAAGTCAATGGAGCAGGTTCTGAGTTAGAGGCAAAAGGCATTGACATAGGATTTAAATCAGACACGTTGGATGGCTGACCCTCCTCCTGTGTATTACTGGAGGGAGGAGTAGGACTACTGGATGGGTGAGTTTCTGGAGCTCCTGAGGCGTTGCTGGTAGAGCTATTACAATTGTTTGCAGTTGGAGATGGTGTACATAGGTTTGTCAAGGGCTGGTCCTGTGTGGACACTTTCTCTTTGGGAGGTGGTATAGCAGAGAAAGACTCTATCTTCTGTGAAGAAAGTTGTACTTGAGGAGTAGTTGCAGGCATGAGGGTGGTAGTAACTTGTCCACTAGTGGTAGATGTGGAAGAGACAGGAGGCAAGGAACTACTAGTGCTTGTCACAGAGGAAATCACTGTGGCTGGAGGACTGGTCTTAGGCACACAAGCAAACAACTGCTTTCTGACTGATGAAGGAGTCCGAGTATTAGTCATACATAGTTGCTGATTGGCAGCAACCACAGAAGAGACAGTGATAGGACAACTGGCAGTAGCTAGTCCAGGAGATTCTGATGGTAAAACAGGTCCATTCTGGTTAGGTAGACGGGCTGTATTATTATGCTTTGGAGAACTATTTGTGTTGCCAGGATTGACAGGTCTCACTGGGAATGGTCCCCAAGTGTTAGGTGAAGGTGAGAAGGTTCCTCCAAACTGTGCCATGGGTAAGCGAGGATGCCGAATCTGTTGCATAGTCTGAGCAGCCAGCAAAGCAAAATGGGGATGAGGATAAGCTAAGGGAAGAGAAACTGGGAAAGGAGATCGTACATTTGTTGGCACATTCTTACTAAGTTTATTGGTGGGCTGGAAAGTAGATAATGTGGTTGCCTGTGATGTTACAAGAGTTGGAGCACCCAAGGGAAATGCATTCTTGCTGGAAGTTGCCGTGGTGCCTACTCCAGATGAGAAGTTTGTATGAATGGACTTGGTGCTGGCAGGTGTCCTAATATGGTTTTTAGGAATCAAGTCTTCTAGTTCCTTTGCAGGATCTTGAATAAGTGCATTGATAAGCTGAACTGCATATCTTGTTGATTCTGTACCACCCCTGGGGAACAAATGAAATAGGGCCAACAATATAAACAACAACAACACACCTTACTTAAGTAATCTTTTTTATAGTAGAAAAATGTTTTTCACACAATATATTTGATCTTGTTTTTTCCCTATATAATATTATGAAGCATTTTTCCCCCTGTTGCTGACCCCAGGGCTTAATATATGCTAGGCAAACAATTTACCATTAAACTATATCCCAACTCTCAAATAAAATTCTTATCCAATAAAAGTATGCTTCTTATAAAATTCTGACTCAGAACTAGCAATATATATGTTTTTAGTTTTTACAGTTACCTTATAGTAATCATTCTCTCTCCATTCTTATCTTTTTGTTTATCAACATCAATATGGGCACCAGTAACATCTTGTATTGCTGTAATGTTGCATCCTCCTCTTCCCATTATTCTGGACACCACTGAGGCTGGAACAGATAATTTCTTTGACCTATAAAATGAAGGCTGCCCATGAGCTTATTGTTGTAATTTTAAAAAAGCAGCTCAAGAGAGAAAGACACCATGGGTTCAAATGAGGGTTTTTTTTTGTTTGTTTTTGTTTTTTTTAAGGTAAAAGGATTGTTAAAAGGGAAATGGGGGTGGGCAGCCTCTGGGGACAGCAGGAGAGAGGAAAGGGGCAGAGGGAGAAGAGAGAGAGAAAGGGATAGACACAGAGAGAGAGAGAGAGAGAGAGAGAGAGAGAGAGAGAGAGAGAGAGAGAGAGAGAAGAGGATGGGAGGTGGATAGGGTCTTTTTAAAATGAAACATAATGAATATGTACAGGTGGTGCTTAAGTGTCTGCGGTTGAGAGCATATCCTGTCAGAACCCCAAGTACAGGCTAGTACAGACGCCTGAATACTAATTATGAAATCAAATTTCCTCTCTCCCTCCTCTTCCTCTTTCTTTCTCTCCTTTCTTTCTTTTCTTTTTCTTTCTTTCTTTCTTTCTTTCAAAGATAGCCTCCCTCACTTAGAGAGCCCCATCTTAACTTTCTTGTTCTTTATTTTAACTTTATTTTATGCCATTGGTGTGAAGGTGTCAGATCCCTGGGGAACTAGAGTTATAGACAGTTGTGACCTGCCATGAGGGTGATGGGAAATTGAACCAGGTTCCTCTGGGAGAATAGCCAGTGCTTTTAACTGTTAGGCCATCTCTCAGCTCCAAAATCAAATTTTTTTAAATAATAAATATTGAAATAAAAAGTCAAGATGTCTAGGTATGTTGATGGAATTTTATAGAATATTCTTGAACCTTAACTAAATTCTTTTGGTGGGGGCGGGGTTCAAGACAGGGTTTTCTGTGTAACAGCCCTGGCTATCCTGGTACTCACAGAGATCCACCTGCCTCTGCCTCCCGAGTGCTGGGATTAAAGGCATACACCACCACCAAAAGGTCCTTAATTAAATTCTTATTTTAGAAACTATTATTATATTGAATTTAGTTGAGGAAAATTAGATTAAAAGTTAGATTGCCATTTAAAACAAAAATCCTAAGTGGGGCACGGTGATGCATAGCTTTAACCCCAGTACTCAGGGAGCAGAGGCAGGGGGATCTTTTTGAGTTTAAGGCCAGTTTGGTCTACATTTTGAGTTCCAGGACAGCCAGGGCTACCTAGTAAGATAAGATTGTGTCTCAAAAACAAACAAACAAAATAAACAAAAGACAAACAATGTTTAGCTAACTATTTAGCTAACTCATAAGCATTCAAATCTGCTCAAAATATCACACGTCAACTAATCTGCAATTAGCACAATTTCTCTTTCTAAATTAAAAACAAAAAGCATACAATATTGGGCCAGTAGTGGTGGTGGTGGTGAGTGGATCTCTATGAATGCAAGGCTAATCGTGTCTACAAAGCTAGTTCTAGGCCAGCTAGATCTACATAGCAAAATCTTGTCTCAAAACTAAAACAAAATCTATACTGAGGAATATGTGCTAGCTTATAATTTTAAACAATAAAGAGCTCATATTTAGCAATTTTTAAAAAGTCTCACATTTAGCCTACATAAAATGCAATTCATTACTTTGTTATGTCATATGTTATGTCTATTGCTTCTATTTTTTTTTAAAAGATTTATTTACTTATTTATTTATTATGTACACAGTGTTCTGTCTGCATGTATGTCTGCACTGCAGGCCAGAAGAGGGCACCAGATATCATTATAGATGGTTGTGAGCCACCAGGTGGTTGCTGGGAATTGAACTAAGAATATCTGGAAGCAAACAAAACTAGTAGATGGGATTAATTCTACTTACCTTCTAACAACTTCTTTCCACCCTTCTTCTCTTTTTTGACCCCTTTTAGGACTAGTAAGATTCAGTTTCATGGTTGGAGAGCTCAGTGGCAATGACTTGTAGCTTGTTGATGAGGAATTAGAATTTGCTTCACCTTCAAGGCTGAGAAAAGGGAATCACAGAGTTCAACAAAAGATACATTTAGGATAGAAATTCAAGAGACTACATGTGCAAAATTATAATGAAATATTCTTTAAAATTTGGTACATTTGATAATCAAGACAGAAACTAAAGAAAATAAGCAGAGTCAGTCCATCATCTATTTTAGTATCAAAATGGGCTATTCAATAAAATTAACATAGTTAAATAAAAATCAAAACATGGTAATCTTTTTAAACTTCAGACTAAGAATCTTATAAAATATCTAGTAATCTTTACAATGAGCACATGATTAAGATTAGAGACAAGATACTATTGTAGGGACCCTTTCATACAACTTGTACTTAGATAACATACTGTGAAATTTTAGCCAGGCATGAAATAAGAGCAGTGAATGTAGATTTAACAAAATAGAAACATTACCGTGTCTGAGTCTTGGGAGTTGCAGTAGTTGTCTTTTCTTCTTGAGAACTGAGAACGGAGGGGCCCCTTCTGTCACTGGTGGAATTCACATCCACAGTGAAATTTAACTCTTGGCTTTTACCACCACTACTACTCTCACTGTTGCAGTCTGTGCTATCTAAGTTATCCGAATCACTATTCCCACCTGTACCACCACCTCTAGGTTCTCCATTTATTTTATTTTTATCTGCTTTTTGTTGTGCTAAAGATATATGTGGTTCAGGTAAAATTAAATGTGCCGTGGGAGGAGACTCCTTTGTCTTATTCTTCTTATTTTTCCGATTGGTACTGGGGGTTGTCACTACATTGGCTCTTTTTTTCCCAAATACATTTGTGAATGTGGCAGATGTAGCAGAGATTCCAATTGTTGTGGTGGTGGTTGCACTTGGAGGTTCTATTGGAATTTCTTGTTCCACTGAAATTATCGAGAAAAAAAAAAAAAAAAAATCACAATGAGAGCCAAAGATTCCAAAACAAATCATTATAGAATACATGCAATAATCCATAATAAATCAGTCTTTTAGGTTATATTTTCCTTTTCACTAAGAAATTCTTATTGTTGTTAGAATATTCTGATGTATAAGTTGGTGGAGAATATATATATATATATATATATATATATATACCATTAATATTCTTTTTTTCTTTAAATGATTTATTTATTCAATGTGCATTGGTGTTTGTCTGCATGTATGTCTGTGTGAGGGTGTTAGATTCCCTGGCACTGGGCTTACAGATGGTTGTGAGCTACCATGTGGATGCTGGGAATTAAACTTGGGTCCTCTGGAAGAGCAGTCACTGCTCTTAACCACTGAGCCATCTCTCCAGCCCTACCATTAGTATTCTTGAGACTGATAACACAAGTCCTATGAACTATTCAAAAACCACAATATAGTTTGAATTTAGGAAAAATATGGAATAGTACTGAGGAACCAGAATTCAAGTAAAACACATATAATTGGCTATTCCAATAACTAACAAGCAGCCCATAAACAACTCGACTGACAAATCTAACTTCCATGGTTTTAAGCCTTAATCTTAGCTAAGAATTTACTAAGGAATTATTCTAATCAGGCAAATTAGGTAGAGAAGAATATGAAGGGAAACTGGTAAACCTTTTACTGTACCCTTTAATATGTACTAGGTGTTTTACAGGCTGACTTAAATTACACTCCATCTCTTTAAGTCACACTTGCCTTCATCTTCTGTTTTCTCTAACCCTTTATACTGTAAAGCATTTAGTATTATTTACTATAAAAGCCAACCATTAATTTCAGATAAAGTAATGAAACTATTAACAAGAGTGCCCCCCAAAAGGTTAATTTAAGTTTTACTTATTATTTATTTGTGTATTTATAAACAGGGTCTTTTTATGTATCTTAGCCTGACATTAAATTCTCCTGTCTCAGCATCCTATGTGATAAGATTACAGGTTTCATCTAAGATGTTAGTTAACAAAGGATACTTTTATATTTAATTCATATGAGTTGTTTTTTACCATCTTCATCATTCTCCTCTTCATCTTCACCCTCTGGTTGTTCTGAATTCTCTTTAGGTTTGTTCTCCTCATCTTCCTGTTTCCTTTTCTGCTCTTCTTTTTTCTTTTTTCTCTTTTCTTTCCGCTTTTCTCTTTTAGCTGCAAGAGCTTGCTTTCTGCTCTCTTCTCTTGACTGCAAATAAAGTGTATAACAATATTTAATAATCTAAAAACTTTTTTTAGATTTATTTTGTTTATAGGTGTTCTTTCCATCAGTTGGAATCTTGGTTTCTGAGGAGGTCAAAATCAGGCATGGGAGTTGGAAAGATGGCTCAGCAGTTAAAAGCACAGGCTTCTCCTCCAAAAGACCAGGGTTCAACTCCCAGCACACACACAGCAGCTCACAACTGTTGTATAACTCCAGTTCCAGGAGATCTGAAATCCTCACATTAATGTCCATAAAATATTAAAAAACAAAAAAGCAGGCATGGGATCCTCTAGAACTGGAGTTATAGATGGTATAAGCCATGTGGGTGCTTGGAACTGAACCCAGGTTCTCTGCAAGTGAAACAACCCAAGTGGTCTTAACAAATGAGCAATCTTTCCAGCTGCAGTAACATAGTAATTTAAAATATGAAATGAAACAACAACAACATTTTTGTTCTTTTTTTCCATGAACACCAGTCTCACAAAAGAAAAAACAAATTGGGTGTCATCAAAATTAAAAAGTTTTAGGATTCAACTGATCATCAACAATGTGAAAGAACAACATATATGACACAAAAAATACATCTAATTTATCTGATAAGAAACATGTATACCTAAAATATACAGATATCTCTTATTATTCACTAATGATCAAATAACCTAACTGAAATGAACTAACAAGCTGGGGTAAAAGCTCAATGGTAAAGTGCTTGCTGAACAGGTGGTAGTCAGCTTGGATGTGCTGGTATACACTGATAATCCCAAAGCTCAGGAGGCCAAGGAAGGAGTACAGCTGAAGAGTTTGAGACTAGCTTATATTTAACAGTCAGATCCTTCTTCTGAACCAAACTACTAAATAGAAACTAAATTGCTAAACTGACTTTTGAAATAAATAAAACTATATATTAATATGTAAAAGTTCTGTCAGTTATTTCTTAATAGGGCTGTTTAAAATAGGAAGGGGTGAAGAGATGGCTCAATGATTAAGAGTATATACTACTCTACAGAGGACACAAAGTTTGGTTCCCAGCACCCACAGTAGGGTATCTTACAGGTGTCTGTAACTGTAATTCTAGGGAGATCTCATGACTCTGGGCCCTGTACACATATAGGGCCCAATTATAATTGAAAAAACAGGT
Source organism: Cricetiscus sungorus (assembly GCA_030556225.1). Lineage (NCBI taxonomy): Eukaryota > Metazoa > Chordata > Mammalia > Rodentia > Cricetidae > Cricetiscus > Cricetiscus sungorus. The sequence continues at coordinate 124,382,805 of JANBXA010000651.1, forward strand.
TAGGCATGGTGGCACACATCTTTAATCCTACCACTAGGGAGGCAGAGGTAGGCAGATCTCTGGGTTTCAGGCCAGCCAAGGAGACACAAAAAAGAGCTTGTCTTAAATAAACAGGGTGAAACAAAACAAAACAAAACACAGGGTGGGGAGAATGGTCTAAAATAGATTGTGGTAGTTAATGAATGCACAAATCAATGAACATACTATACTGGTTTGTATAATTTTTGTTTTGTTTTTTTCTACACAAAGTTTTTCTGTGGTGTTGGAGGCTATCCTGGAACCAGCTCTGCCTTCCCAGTGCTGGGACTAAAGACGTGCACCAACATCACCTGGCCTGGTTTGTATAATTTTAAATGGATAAATTCTGATATAAGAACTTAATCTCAATAAAAACATAATTTTCCACTGTAAAAATGTAGAGAAGAACTAGGTAGTGGTGGTACACACCTTTAATCCCAGCACTTGGGAGGCAAGATCGAGTTCCAGGACAGCAAAAAGGCTGGGGATTTAACTCTGGGGTAGAGTGCTTGCCTACCATGCCTGAGGGTAGAATACTTACCTAGAAAGTATTCAGGTTTAATCTCTAGCACCACACACACACACACACACACACACACACACACACACACACACACACACACACACAAAACTAAATTAAAGTGGAAACAACAACAACAACAAAAGAACAACAAAACAAAATAAGCTCTTGAAATCCCAGCACTTGAGAAACCAAAGTAAACATATTGCTATAAATTTAACTTCAGCAGAGGCACAGTGAGTTCCAGGCCAGCCTCGGTCCTGTCTCAGAACACGAACAAAAATCAAAATTAAAAAATGAAACAAAAATGTATATAACTTCTTTCCCAGTCTGGTATCTGTAATCAAGTACATAAAAGTATTAATTTCCTAATGACAAGATTTTTAAGGTTTTTGCTTTTGCCCATTATAATACAACACTCACATCTTTTTATCTTAAATTTATTATTATTACTACTGCTATGAAAAATATTATCATAAGTGTGTATGTGTGCACAGTATACCACAGGGGACAACTTTGTGGTGTTGTCCTTTCACCTTTATTTGGGTGCTGGGGATTGAACCCTGGTTGTCAGCTTTGCTGTTGAGCCATCTTGGTGGCCATTCATACTCACATCATTTTGAGTATTTGCCTTTTGTTAGGCTTCTAAAAATGGACAGTTAAGAATATATATCCTTGGCTGGGCATTGGTGGCGCACACCTTTGATCCCAGCACTACGGAGGCAGAGGCAGGTGGATTTCTGTGAGTTTGAGTCTAGCCTGGTCTACAGAGCTAGTTCCAGGACAGGCTTCAAAGCAATATAGAGAAACCCTGTCTCTAAAAACAAAACAAAACAAAAAAACAAAACAAACAAACAAACAAGAATATATATCCTTTTTATTCATTTGTGAAAGTCATATGAGAGGGTTAATTTTTCTTTGTGAACCTGCTCAAACACTTTGTAAAAAAATTTTTTTAAAAGTTTATTATATATACAGTGTTCTGTTCACATTCATGCCTGTCCACCAGGAAAGTGTTAGATCCTACTATAGATGGTTGTGAGCCACCATGTGGTTGCTGAGAATTGAACTCAGGACCCCTGGAAGAGCAATCAATGCTCCTAACTTTTAAGCCATCTCTCTAGCCCCCTCTGCTCAAATACTTATGCCTCCCTCATCCTTCTCTTTTATTTATTTCTTTATTTCTGGGAAACAATCTAACACATTACCCTGGCTGTCTAGAACTCACTATGTAAATGAAGCTGATCTCAAACTTTCAGAGATCTACTTGTCTCTGCCTCTTAGTACTGGGATTAAAGGTGTGTACTATCAGGCCTGGTCCTGATTGGGTTGATATTTATAGACAGGCTATCTTGTAGTACTCAGGCTGGCCTTAATTATCCTACTTAATCCTCTGAGTGCTGGGATTACAGGTATGTGCCACTATACCCAGCTTAAGCTTTTACTAGATAATTTATTAGTTCTTTATTTTTCACCTATTTATTGGACATTTCTATTTCTTTCTGAGTATGAGTGTCAGAAAGGCAAAGTGGGTTTTTAATTCTTAAAACCCTTTTCATTATCTCACACATCCTGACAGTGCTGGGGAACAAACTAGGGTCTCCCTCATTGCCTAGACAAGCACTCTATCATTAAGTTTCACCTCTAACCCTTAAAAACTCTTCAGTAGGGAGTGTAATAAACCACTTTAGTCCAAATCTTATCATAAAGGATTTTCAGTGCTTTAGTTTACTTCTCAGACTGTTAAAACCACTGAAGACAGTGATGTCATGTGACAAACAGACTTGACTAAAAATCTAGTCCCTCAATTATATGGTCCCAATAATTATTTTGATAGTTCAGAATACAAAAACTTTACAAAGAAAGTCTACTAATAATTCCTTTTAATCATATTTTTCTAAAGACTACTACTATTCATACAGGTAACAAATTATTCCAACTTTGATTTCTAACAGGGTGCTCATCCCATCCCTCACCTTTTCCAGATCAAGCTCTTTTAGGAGAATGCTTGCATTTTTATTTGCTTCTGCAGCCTGCTGGTCTTTAGCCTTCACAATTGTCTCAACACATTGGTGACATTTTTTCAGCAGTTCCTGCAGGCCAAAATACAATTATGTAAGTACAAAAATATTCAAAATAAAGGGCAGCGGAATAAAAAGGTCCTTAAGTTAACCCTTAAATGAAAATTGGCAAAATCAAATTAAACTTTTAGTTCAGTTCCGCATCATAAGAATGAAATACCCTTTGAGATAGCATGTCAACCCCTACTAGCCTCCAACCCTCTAAACTGTTAAGGCTAGCTTTGACCTTGAGTTGCTGAACCTCTTTCCTCTGAACCAAGTGCTAGAACTACTAGTATACAACTACCATATTTAGCAAACAATAAGGCTTTTTTCCCCTTTCTTTTGAGACAATATCTTATGTATCACTGGTTGCCCTCAAACTTCTAGAAATCCTCCTGCCTCTTCCTCTCAAGTACTGGGATTAAAAGTGTTCATCACCTTGAAAGACAAAGGAATCTTTCTTTCCTTTTTTAGACAGGGCTACTCTGTATAACAGCCCTGGCTGTCCTAGAACTCACTTTGTAGGCAAGGCTGGCCTGGAACTCATAGAGATCCTCATGCCTCTGCCTCCTCAGTGATGGGATTAGAGGCATGCACCATCAACACCTAGCTAGACTCATGTTCTAATTTTTAGATGACAAAAAGGACAAGTTCTTTGGTGCTGGGGACTGAACTCATGGCCTTCTGCCAGCTAAGCATATACTCTTATCACTGAATACATGCCCAGTGGAAAAGGATTCTTAATTATACTTCTTGGCATATAATGCCAAAGAAAGAAAATGTACTTCAATAACATAGTAAACTTACCTTATCTGTAATTGTTGCTATGTATCTCATGCATTCTATATCAGATGGAAACTGATTGACTTCTTTTACCAAATACTGAACAACTTTTACATGACCCTATTAAAAAAACAAGAAAAAAATGAAAGGACCCTTTGAAATTTTACCCATGTTTAACAACTTAATGTTTAACAACACTTTAAAATAGTCTATTAAAATTATAAAAACACAGACACTGTTAAGTTTATAAACAGAAAAAGGTGCATACTATGCTCAAGGATATGTGGTGGTAGGCTGGTCATGGCGGTATATGTCTTTATTTCCAGCACTCAAGCTAGATGGATGGATCTCTGTGACTTCGAAGTCAGCCTGGTTTACATAGTAAGTTTAAGGATAGTCATGGCTACATAAAGATACCCTAGCTTAAAAACAAAAACAAAAGCAAGGAAACAAAGAGTATATGGTAGATAAGACATTAATTATCCCATTTCCTACAGAAAGCAGGAAAGTATTATAGAAAATAGCATAGAGGTAAAAATGGGCAATGTGAAATGAATCTCAGTATAAAGGACACTAAGTCTGTAAACACTAACCTTCTAGGTTTCAAAGCATTATTTGGGTTTCCTCTTATTAATAAACAAGGTGATCTATGACTTTTTTTTTTGAGCTTTATGACTTGCATATAGATAAAACTATTTTTTTCCCCAAGACAGGGTTTCTCTGTGTATCCCTGGCTATTCTGGAACTCACTATGCAGACCAGGCTGGCCAGGAACTCACAGAGATCTTATGCCTCTGCCTCCTGAGTGCAGGATTAAAGGTGTGTGCCTCCCAGCTGATATAACACTTTCTAAATGCCCTTACTGGGGATTGAATGATAGGTAATAAAGACTAAGCACATCCACTTTATAAATCAAAGCTTGCAAAGTTTCCCTTCCTATTAGAGTCCTAAAACATCCTCAAGATGTCTATCTCAGGTTGGTGCGATGACAGCTTGTGAAGGCACTTGCCACAGAATCTGACAATCAGAATATGATTCCCCAGGACTCACATGATAGGAGAGACTGGAATTCTGCAGGTTGTCTTCTGACTTCTATTCACACACATTCTAGACCCACAGACAGATGGACAAACAGACAGACAGACAGACACACACCCCAAACAAGCAAACAACAGCAAAAGTAATCACCATACAAACAGGCTTCTTTTTTTTCTTCAAAAAATTTTTAAAGATTTATTTATTATGTATACAGTATCTGTCTGCGTGTATACCTGCAGGCCAGAAGAGGGCATCAGATCTCATTACAGATGGTTGTGAGCCACCCTGTGGTTGCTGGGAATTAAATTCAGGACCTCTGGGAGAGGTCCTGAGCCATCTCTCTAGCCCCCACAAAAAGGCTTCTTAACTATAACAACAACAACAACAAAACAAAACAAAACAAAAAACATTAGTCTGTTTCTAGGGGAGACAAGAAAATAGAAGTAGTTGCCTCTGGGACAAGAAATTAATTGAAAACAGATATTTTATCATCTAGAATTAGGAATGTACCTTTTACCTTTATAGGGTATGAAACATGGTATATGCATTGACACAGTCATTAAACTATGTAAGATTTATCTTCTTTGCTACAAATCAGACTTTAACTAAACGTTTAGTGGGATTTTATTTGTTTGTTTGTTTGTTTGTTGTTTTGTGGTAGTTTTTTAGACAGGGTTTCTCTGTATGAGCCTTAGCAGTCCTGTAACTTGCTGGCCTTGAACTTAGAGATCCTCCTGCCTCTGCTTTCCTGAGTGCTGGGATAAAGGCAGAAAACACTATGTCCAGCAATAAACAGGGACTTTTTTGTTGTTTATTTTGGAGGGATTTTCAAAATAGGATTTCACTTTGTAGCACTGACTGTCCTGGGACTCACTCTGTAGACCAGGGCTTGAACTCACAGAGACATACCTGCCTCTTCCTCAGTGCTGGGGTTAAAGGCATGCAGCACTACTGCCTGGCAGCAGTAACTTTTATATGCAGATATACTTAATTTCCTAACATCAGTTTACATTTTGCACAAGGTTTCAACTTATAAAATTATTAAGTTTTCTCTTCCCCCCATATGTCGTATTACCTTGCGAAATGCTGACATAAGAGGTGTGATTTTTCGGTTGTCTGCTGCATCCACATCAGCACCTGCTTGCACTAGCAACTGTACTACATCAAAATGACCACCATTGGATGCCAGCCAAAGTGGAGTATTTCCCTTCTTGTTACGAACATCAATATGGGCTCCCCTAGAAATAAAAAATATCAACAGTCTGTTTACTATAAGAGGCTGACATCTATGTCTTATTGTTTTTACCATACAACAATTTGTTTTTAAAATGTTGTTAAAGTTACTTTTAAAAGTCCACAGAGAGCGAAAGGGTCATTGGGGTTCTACATATCAACAGAAATTTACCCACCTATTAATCAGGAGCTCACAGAATTTGTAATGGCCTTTGTCTGCTGCTATTGTCAAAGCAGTGTCTCTTGAGGAAGGCACAGGAGGAGCATTGACATCTGCTCCTTTATCAAGGAGAACTCTTCCAACCTCTGCGTAGCCCCCAGAAGCTGCTTCCATTAAGGGGGTAAGACCAGTCTGTTTAAATCAGTAAAGAATACAATGAAACTAATTCATATTTAGGAATTCTATTTCTGATTTTCTCTCACAAAAAAACTAAATAACATTCAGTTTTCAGCTTTACTAAATTTTGCGGTAGATCATGTAATCCCAACTCTTGGGAGGTGAATCAGAAGGATCAGAATCAGGAGCTCAAGGTAATCTATACTGTAGATCACATGAAATCCCATCTCAACAGCACCCCAAATAAATACTCGAAAAAATAAATCTTAGTAAACAGAAAGAGAGGACTGTTAGAATTAATGAGGCATGCCAGAGAACACTCACTCACAATGTTATGCAAGAAGGAAAGCAAAGCCAGGTGTAGATGTATTTGAACTCAGCTCTCAGGATGCTGAGGCAGGAAGATTTGAAATTAAGAAATTAGAATTACAGAGAGTCAGTTTGCTCATTCTCTCACTCCTATCCCTTTGAAAGTCTTACTTATATAGACCAGGCTGACCTCAAACACAAAGTTTTCCTGCCCTAGCTTCTATAATGTTAGAATTTTAAGACTATGCCACCATGCTTGGCCTCTGACTTTTTATCAAAGACACTTTTTAAGCCAGGCATGGTGCCTATAATCCATGCACTAGGGAGGTAGAGTTAGGAGGTTGAGTTCAAGTCAAGCCTGAGTTACTGTCTCAAAAACAAACAAACAAACAAACAAAAAAAAAACAAACAAATACTAGTCTCCAAACAGTATGCATCATTCCAGGGCTTTTAATAGGTGAATAGACCACAATAATACTTATAATTAAAAAGGAAAAGGCTAGCTTTTGAATGTCACATGACTATTGTACCCATGAAATCCTATCTACACAGGACTGAACCATCATATTCCATCATAGATGTCAGAGGGGCTCATAAAGCTCCACCTCTCCCTGAGAGTTAATGGTTTCTGGAAGACAGGGATGCTTATTCCTCAGTGATGTAACTGCTGGTAGGTAATGTGTCCTTGCTCAAGTAAATAAACCTCCCTACCCTTGCTCATGAAACACACACAACCACACACACACACACACACACACACAAAGTGAGTTTTATGTGTGTTTGTGTGTGGGTGCTAGTGAGATGGCTTAGAGGGCAAACGTAAGCCTGGGCACCTTAATTTCATTCCCAAGATCCACACGGTAGAAGCAGAAAGTCAACTACTTCAAGGTATCACTTGACTTCCACATACTGACCTGACATGCACTTGTGCACACAGGAACATACAAAGTGTTTACAAAGAAATTAGGAGCCAGGTGGTGGTGGTGCACACCTTTAATTTCAGCATGTGGAAGGGAAAGGCAGGCAGATCTCAGTTCAAGGCCATCCTGGTCTAAAAACAAGTTCTAGGGTCACACAGAGGAACCCTGTCTTGAAAAACAAAACAAAACAAAACAAAACAAAACAAAACAAAACAAAAAAAAAGGACTTGTAGGGAAGGAGGGGTCCAGTACGGAGAAAAGGGTATTAGAAGAGGGAACAAGATCAAGGCAAATTATATCTTACACAAAATAGTAAAAGAATTAATCCTCAATTTCTTTGTAAAGTCCACCAGTGTAATAATCAGCTCTGGGCTTTTATTTTGGGAAAATGTTTGACTGCTGATACAGTCTACAAATTATTGGTCTTTTTAAATTCTATTTTATTTATTTATTTACTTAGGTTTTCCGAGACAGGGTTTCTCTGTAGCTTTGGAGGCTGTCTTGGAACTCACTCAGTAGACCAGGCTGGCTTCAAATTCAGAGATACACCTGCCACTGTCTCCTGAGTGCTGAGACTAAAGGTGTGCACCACTACTGCCCTGCTGTTTGTATTTTCTCAGACAAACATTTTAATTAATTAAATTATTTTGTATATGCATTGGAGGTGATGCTCATGCCATAGCACACCTGTAGAAGTCAGAGGACAACTTTCGGAGTTAGTCCTTTCCTTCCACTATGTGGGTTCTAGGGACCACAGGTCATCAGGCTAGTAGGTAAACATCCCTACCCATTAAGCCATCTCTCCAGCTCTCAAACTTTTTGTTTTAGACAGCGTTTCATGATGTTGCAATACATTTTAAGAATATTAACCTAGGGACTGAAAAAACCGCTCAGCGGAGCACTGGCTCCTCTTGCAAATGATCTGAATTCAGTTCCCAGGATCTACATCATGGCTTGCACCACCTGTAACTAAAGGTTCAGGGAACTTGATAAGTTCTTCTAGCCTCTGCAATAACCAGCATGTACATGGTATATATACACATATAGACAAGCCTTCATACACATAGATTATTAAAAAATAAGCTAGACGATGGTGACATTCCCCTGTAATTCCAGTACTTGGGAGGCAGAGGCAGGTGGATCTCTGCGAGTTCAAGCCCAGCCTTGTCTACAAAGCAAGTTCCAGGACAGCCAGAGCTGTTACACATATAAACCCTGTCCCGAAAAACCTAAATAAATAAAAAATAAAAAATAAAAAGGCTGGGAGTGGTAGTGCATGCCATTAATACCAGTACTCAAGAGGCAGAGGCAGGAGAATCTCTGGGGCCAGCCTTGTCTACAAAGAGAGCATGTTCTAGGACAGCTACATAAAGAGACCCTGTTTCAAAAAGGAAAAAGAATCTCTATGAGTTTGAGGCCAGCTTGGTCTACAAGAGCTAGTTCTAGGACAGCCCCCAAAGCCACAGAGAAACCCTGTCTTGAAAAACTAGAGAGAGAGAGAGAGGGAGGGAGGGAGGGAGGGAGGAAGGAGGGAGGGAGAGAAAGAGCGAGAGAGAAAGAGAGAAGAGACAGAGAGAAAGACAGAGAGAGACAGAGAGACAGAGAGAGACAGAGAGACAGAGAGAGACACACAGAGAGAAAAAAGAAGAGAGACAGATGAAATTTCCAGTCAGAGGTTTCCAATCATAAATGACACAATGTTTCAGATGTCATCTCATTTAAAAAAACATCCACCTAGATATGTAATTACCAGATTTCAGTTGCTCAAATTTTATTAACCATGAAAGTTTTTTGTTTAGTGTTTTTACCAATGGTAAATATATATCTCATTAAAGGTGATTTTTAAGATGTTAATAGTGTGTATCACTGGCACTACTTAATTCCCTAAACCTGCACTGGGGATGAGCTTAAATGCTGTATTGAAACTGAAAAAGTTGACATATTATAAAATTTCTTACCTTTGCCCTATGTTCAACATTGGCTTTGCGGTCCAAAAGCAAACTCACTACTTCAGCTCGGCCCTGAAAACAGGCCAGTGTGAGGGCTGTGTTCCGATTGGTCTCTATTTGTGCATTAATATCTGAACCCATATCAAGCAGCAATTTCACTGCAGGAACATGTCCATTCATTGCAGCCAACATCAGAGGAGAAATACCTAGTTTACTCCCAGTCCTAAGAAAGAAATGTGCTCAGAAAATTAGTATAATACCTTGTTTTTTAAAAAGGCATGACAGATGAAAATTTCAGAATTTTTACATAGATTAATAGGAATAGATCTGTCTAAATCAGAAGTCTCAAAATCTCATAATTTAAAACATAACTCTTAGAGGAAACTGTGATTGGAATATAATATAGGAGAAAAGAATAAAACAACAACAACAAAAAACACAATTCCTACTTAACATGCTTAACCCTAAGGTTAAAAGCTCATCAATCATGAGTAAGATGAATGAACAGTTGGTACCTTGAATTAATTTCTGCCCCAGCATTAAGCAAAATCTTAATAATATTCACATATCCTCCAGATGCAGCCAGACTCAGTGGTGTATAATCAGACACATTTCTATGTTCTTTATTGGCTCCTCTGGCCAGCAGCAAATCTACCACCTACAAAGTAAAATATGGACAGAGAAACCAAGTTTATACCTAGTACTCAACTTAAAATGAAGGAAACACAAATAAACAGGACTTGTAATTTTCTTGTCTAAATATCTGACTTTAAATATATTTTATTAGGCCTTACATATTAAAATATAAGCACTAAATAAACAGATTGAATTTCTTTTTATTCACATCTGTTTTTGAGATAGGGCCCTGCTAATGAAGCCAAGACTCACCTGAAACTTGAAGCAATTCTTCAGCCTCCTAAGTGCTAGGATTATAAATATTTCCTACTACGCCCAGCTGAATTTCATATCAAAAAGTTATAAAACTGTGAGCCTGTGCAGTAGCTCATGCTTATAATCCTAGCTCTCTGGAGGGTGAATCTGAAGGACTGCTTCAACTTCAAGGTTACCCTCACTGACATAAGAGACAGAGACGCAAACAAACAAATTTAGAGTGCTGGGCTCTGTGCAGTGGCACACGCCTGTAATCCCCGTGCTTATAAGGCGAAAGCAGAATCATGAGAAATTCAAAGTTGGCCTTAGTTATAATGCGTTGAAGGCCAACCTGGGCTACATGAGACTGTGTCCTAAAATCCCTTGGCCAGGCAGGGAAAAGAAATTCAGAGCTTCAAAATCCCAGTAATACTGAAATAAGACCTTTTCCATCCGCCAATTAATAAGCAATAGATTTGTATTTTATACATGTTAGAATTGTACTTGACTGAATGCCAATAAATGCAGAAATAAAGACAATTCATATTTGTTTTTATAGATAAAAACATATTCCTTTAAAAGGTATGTGCTGTTTTCATTATACTTTAAAAAATGCATTTCAATTCTCAAGATGTGGGCTACAACTCCTTTCAGGGGTTGAGCGACCCTTTAACAGGGGCTCCATATCAAATATCCTGTATATCTTACCAGATACATTACAATTCGTAACAGTAAAGTTACAGTTATGAAGTAGCAATAAAATTACTATGGTTGGGGTCTCCACAACATGAGGAACTTTATTAAAGGGTTTCAGCATTAGGAAGGTTCAATAGACCACTAGTCTATTGAACTTGTTTTACAGGTAGTTAAAATATTAATCATGGGGCTGGAGCAACAGCTCAGCAGTTAAGAGAACCTACTACACTTGCAGATGGCTCAAGTTCAGTCATTCCCAGCATCCTAATCAGGCAGTTCATAACTATCTATAACTTCAGCTTTAGGATCTGAAATCTTTGGGCTCCATAAGCATTCCACATGTATGTATGTGTGTATACATACACACACACACACACACACACACACACACACACACACACACACACACACACAAACACATTTCTCAAAAAGGTAGTAATTACATATACATTTAAAACTATAGACAAAATATTTACAAAAGAAAACATACCTCCTGACGTCCACCAGAACATGCCAAAGAAAGTGGAGTATCCTTAGTTCGTTCAGATTGTGCCTCTATGTCTCCACCTTTATCCAAAAGGATTTCAACAACTCCAACATGCCCTGCTGTTGCAGCCAGGATCAGTGGGGTAAAACCTAAATTAGAAAAATTAAAAAAAATTCTAACAAACACGTGGTTTTAATTTACGTTAATGCCACTGTTTTCAATTCCCGTTTATTTAAAAAGACTTCAGGGCAAATACCGATAAACAATTTAGCATCTAACTGCTCTAAATTCTAATTTGTTAATGTTTAAAACACACAAACACCCAGCAAAGAGAAATGCTAAATTAATAGAAACTATTAAAACTTATCACAAACCACCTCAGGATTAAAGACAAAGGCATCCACAATTTGTTTTTTGAGCCTAGGGCCTGAAGCAAACAAGACAAGAGCTCAACCCTGCAATTCCATCACCTTCACTAATAATTTGTACTTTGCTTTCTAATTTTTAGAGAATTATATGGTTCTACTGATGAATGAGCATGGACACTGCCTATTTACTTTATTACTAAAATATAAGAACTACTTATTCATAGTGAAAATTCTACAATTTTAGGGGTGTGTAAAAATACTTAGATTTTACTTGTGAGTGATATTTCCTACCTTTTTTGTCTCTGTGCTCAATTTTAGCATCTCGTGCAATGAGAACAGAAACCAGTTCTTCATGACCACCTGCACAGGCCAGTGTTAAAGCTGTGTCATGATTGCTTTCAGTCTAAGAGAAGAAAAAAATATTTATTCATATATTTATAAAAGAGTTCACAATAAAAAATATTTCCCTTATAAATGTACAATGACAATTTTTGCTTTCAAAATAAATGAGAACATGTGAAATAAATTTATACAGAATCTACTCACATGTGCATCAATGTCAACTGAAGGATATACAGGGGGCATGGATGGGGAGACCATATTGCTTGGAGTCTGTGAACAGGACTCGGGTGTAGGACATTCTATGGTTTGAGAGGGATTGTTTGAACCAGCAGGAACTCTGGTACTCACAGCTGAAAAATAATGTTTATATTGTTAAGTTTCACTTAAATGAATAATATTGTTTGTACATAGAAAAACATGTAAAACAGAAATGTCCATATGAGTAACATACTACAGTGAAATCACAAGCCTTGGAGTCAAAGAACCTATATTGAATGCCTTTATGAACTCATGCAATTTTTTAAATTATTTGACCCTCAGTTTGTATGTACAATGAAGATAGGAATAATGCCTGCCTTGAAAAGTTTCTGGGACGATCACTTGCGATAATAAGTATAACTGAACAAAGGGCCAGTTGTTAGTAGATATATCATAAATGGTGACATTTTGCACTGCCAATAGGGAATATATAATTTCTTAATTTAAGAGTTTTTAGCCAGGTATGGTGATTCATACTTGTAATTTTAGGACTCAGAAGTATGAGGAAAGAGGATTACAAGTTCAAGGCCAGAGTGGGATACCCCTCAAAAAACAAAGAATGCTTATCTTAGTTTGCAAGAGTTAGACAAAAATATTCTGTAAATAATGAAAAGGGACAGGGCAGGGAAGGGAAGGGCAAGAAGCTAGATCATTTTTCACATAGACAACGGCAGGGAATATGTTTTCTAAAATTCAGCATTTACTTTTATTTATTTCCTTCCTTCAGTCAGGTCTCACTATGTAGCCCTGGCTTTCATGGAATTTTCTACGTAGACCAAGCTGGCCTCAAGCTCAAAAAACACTTGCTGGTATTAGACAAGGACTACACAGAGAAATCCTGTCTCAGGAAAAAAGCAAACAAAGTGTGTATCAGTTAGGCAAAATCGATTTTTAAAAGTCAAACTATTTTTAAAACTGAATACTAGAAATTTATATTTGAGATCATAAAATTTGGAGTTTGAAGTTTTGAATGGTGAAACACTCCAGTAATTCTAGTACATGGGAGACAGAGGCAGAAAGCCAGGGGTTCACAGTCAGCCCCTGCTAAACAGAAAATGCAAACCAGCCTGGCCTTCATGAGACTTTGTCTCAGAAAAACAAAAACAAACCCAGAATGTGGTGTTTAAAAACAGAAAGTTGAAAATATTATATTTTATGTATCTTCTATCTCTGTTTCACGAAGGAAGAAGTTTGACTCACAAAGGGTTAAGTGAGAGCAATCTTAAAAAGATGTTAAAAGTTAAACAATATATTTAAAGAACTTACTAGCACCTGGCACAAGTTAAGTGCTCAATTAAATGTAAAACAAGGCATTTTCAATACTTTCAGTACTATTATTCACTGTATAGAAAATAAAGACATTACTGTTTAAGAAAGAAGTCAGAAAAAAATTATAACCAATAGCATTGAAAAAAATGAGGCTTCCATGATAGCAATAAACTTATTAAGGACTCAAATTAGTAATTTACTAGATCTTTTAATATTTATTTTTTGTTTTGTTTTGTGTTTTGCTTTTCTCTGTGTAGTCCTGGCTATCCTGGAACTTTCTCTGTAGACCAGGTGGGCCTTGAAGTAACAGAGATCTGCCTGCCTCTGCCTTTCAAGTGCAGGGATTAATTTTTAAGATAAGAGTCTCATGGACTCCAGGCTGTCCTTGAACTACTGATTCTCCTGCTGTACCTCCCAAGTGTTGGGATTACTGGTATGTGCCAATTCCAGGTTAATTTAGTAGATTTAGATACCTAGATTTGCTTCTGCATGAACCTTGCCCTTTACTTTCCATTGATATATTAAATCATCTTGCTAATATAAATTCCAACAACTTTAATCATCACAAAAATATCTTTTAAGTATCTGGCTATAAATAGGAATTATTATAATATCATAAACTTTTCTTCATCTAAAGAATATGCACAATGGACACAAAACTTTAAAACTTTTTGTCATTCAATGAAGAAGCAGATAATATTACACCTCAAAGTCCTTTGTATGCTTGGAAGACAGCTCCAAAACACAATAACCTCCCAACATTCTAGATTGATATGTAACACTTTACTGACAGATTTACAGTGGTGGGTCTTATAATTATTAACATATACCTTAGAAAGAAATTATATTTCTATTAGTTTATTCATGTCATCTCTTTTATAGTGTTTTATGAAAAGCAAGGTATTTAAAAATTTTTTAAAGTATTTGACTAGCATGAAAAGCTAAACTGTGATGTTATGAAAGACTCCTTTACAGAATTTACTTTAAAAACAAACAAGAGACCACTTCCTGTATATTTAACAGCTCTATTACCCAAAACATGGTATTATGTTTTATACATTTTTATGCTACATTATCCTAGGATATTTTCTCTGTAATAATGACAATCAGAACCATTCCATGGAAAGTGACTTTAATAGGATTAATTACAAATGAAAATTATAAAGGTTGTATTATAAAACATTATACTTTAGAACCATGACATTTTCATAAATTTTAAAACATTTCCTCTCTCTGAACAAAATGTCTCCTAAAATGACAAAAGCAGACAACTACAACAAAAAATCAATATACAATTCAAATTAAATTTTTACACTTTCAAAAGTAGGACCATGTATAATATTTTAACCTGACTCTTTAATAAAACCAAGCAAACTTTTGCACATGGTATGCAAACATAAAAAAAAAAATTTGTTCCTACTAGATAGACAAAATATATTGTAAAATTTTAATCACTTAGTGGACATGGTGCTACCCACCTATAAATCCTAATACTTGGGAGATAGAAGTTGGAGTTTAAATGTTAGGAGTTTAAGGCTAGCCTGGACTACGTGAGACCCTGTCTCAAAAACAAACAGAAGCCTCAGGCCTGGTAGTACAAGTTTATAACCCAGCTGTTTCAAAGGCCAAGTCAAGATCAAGGCCTGCCTTGCTATAGCATGAATTTTAAAGCACTGAGTAACTGAGTGAGATCCTATTTTAAAATCAAACAAAACAAAACAAAAACCCTGGACAGAGGATATAGGTAGAAGATTTCCCTAACATTTGTGATGTCTTGGGCTAAATGCCCAGTATCTCAAAAAAAAAAAAAAAAAAAAAAAACCAAACCAAATCAAAAACCGGCAGAAATTTTTATTGCTATCACTTGATATAAGTCATAGTAATAACAAAACAGTTTCATTTCAATTAAAACCTAAGTAGGGTGGTGGTGGCACATTCATTATTCCCAGCACTCAAGCAGGTGGAACTCAGAGATCTACTTGTCTCTGTCTTTGAGTAGTCTGGTCTACAAAGCTAGTTCCATGACAGTCAGAGCTGCACAGAGAAACCTTATCTTGAAAAACAAAACAAAATTAAAGCTTAAAAATAAAATGTTATTAGAGGTAATTATTCAAAATATCTTATAAATCCCCTCAAAATAGGAGAATTTCTTAATTTTGTAAGAAGACTAATTTTATTTTTAATTATTGTATGTAGGTTTTCTATGTGTGTGTCACAAGTATGCTCAGATGCACATAGCTAGAATTTTGATCCCCTGAAACTGGAGTGGTTGATCATTGTGTGTACATGTGTGTGTAAGAAACAGGATCACATCATGTAACCCTGGCTAGCCTGGAACTCTTATGTAGACAAGGCTGGCCTTAAATTCACAGAGCCATCTGCCTCTGCCTCCTAAATGCTAAGATTAAGGGCATGTGCCACCATACACAGCTCTACTGGTGATTGTGAGCCACCTAACATGGGTACTGGGAACTGAACGTGGGTCTTCTGGAAGGTCAGTGCATGCTCTTAATCTCTGAGCTATCTCTCCAGCCCTAAGTCTTTATTTTTAAACTTAACAATGATCACTGCAGTTTCACTTAAAGCAAATTACATTAAAATTGTAATTGAAACAAATGCATCAAAGTGCCATAATAACACTATATTAGACACAAACTGTATTAAAACTCAGACACATATCAAATCTTAATATAAAAATAAGAGGAACTGTTATTTAATAGGACTTAGAAACACAAGAATTAATAGAATTTTAAAGATAAATGCAGAATTTTATTCAAATCATATACATAACATGACAAGTAAGGTTTTCTTTCTTTTTTAAATAAAAGGGTCTCATTATATAGCTCTAGCTGATCTGGAACTCAGGTCTGCATCTGCCTCATGAGTCCCTAAATTCAAGGCCTGCACCACCATGCCTGGCTGCAACTAATGTTCTTAAATATGGCTGAACTGAGGGCATTTCTGCACTTATGCACTTACTAGCAGCTCCCCATATTACTCCTCTTGCAGAGCAGATGCATGTACATTTACTAAGAAAGATAAGAAGGAATTCCTAAGTCTTAGAAATGCACAAGGAGGATACTCTTTATTTCCCTTCTCTAAGCTTCATTTGGTACATGGTAAGTGCTCCATAAATGTAAATAAATTGATATTTTTAACCAATCCTTTTTGTATAATATTGGAATTTTTATTAAATGCTTTCTAGAATTGCTCAACAGTCAAAACTATTTTGAATTTCTTTGAATTTCTCTAAATTTCTAGATTTAATCGCTTTGTTTGTTTTGGTTTATTTTTAATCAAAGCATATTTTCCTTCCTATTCTTTTTGTTTATCTGAACAGGTCTCATATAGCCCAGACTGGCCTTGAACTTGACAGGTAGTGAGGATGACTCTGAACTCCTGATCCTTCTGTTCTGCTTCCCAGGTGCTAGGATTACAGGTGTCAACAAACCCTGTCTAAGAAGGGATTTAAGAGAAAAAAAAAATTCAAGAAAATAGATAAATGGCTATTAAAACTAATAAAAACTGACAAAATACAAACATGAGATTAGAAATAACAGATCTAATAACTGCTTCCATGAACATATCATATACAATTTCAAATTAATTTGATATACATTTTAACTTTTGAGATTATTTGCTATTATGGTAACTATTAAAAGCCTAATGCTTTCAGAAGAGGGAGATCTGAGGCATCACATTCCTAATCAAGATTAAATATTCTGTTTAGAACCCTGGAGTGTATGACATATCAGCTACAGGCTGAGTAAATGAACAAGTTATAACATAGTAAGTTATACATACAAACCATTAATTAGCATGAAAATATTTTGGAAGTAGAACAGCAATAATGAGGAACCATTCTTAAGGAGAGAAATTTATATTTCAAATATTTAATGTATATATATATGTGTGTGTGTGTATATATATATATATACATATATATATTCTCCAAAGTGAAACTTTAAGATAAATATTATGCTTTCCCTAATTAGAATGAATTTAAGTAAAATTAATTGTGTCTATGGCTTGCTCCTTAACTCTACTGATATGCTCAAATGTTTTACAATTATAGAGTTAGCTATTAAACTTGTCTAATTTTTGTCACTGTCAAATTAAAAAAATTAGACTTGGGAAAAATAATTTTAAGTGAGACGTCCTCATCTTGAGCAGAGAATACAATTATTGCCATGCATTTTAAAACAGGTAAACTTCAGAAAATGGAACTTTTATCAATTTAAAAGTTAAAACTTATTTAAAATCTGATGAGTAGTTAATGTCTAATATATATTAAGTTTTATTATGTCAATTAACATATGATACCAAAAGATGTTTTCAAAGGTAAACGTTTAGTTTCATGTGAATGCTGTAAAAGATCATTTCTATTTAAAAACTCTTCAGTGAAATAACTTTTCACTGAAGAAATATCTGTAAAAATTAGCATAAAGTTAACTCCAAGTTTCCTTGAGAACTGTTTTAAAGTAAATTTGACTTAAGAAGCTCTATAAGTCAAAAATATAAAAATTCAAACTAAAGAATAAAGATCCTAACTCTTTAAAATATTTCTCAGCATTTGAATTTTAAGAAACTAGACATTTTCTTCTGCACAGTAATATCTATTATATGGCAGAGGAGCCTCAAATACAAAATGACATCTATAACCAACAGAAGTAACATATACCCAATAAAAATTCCTAATTTGATCTTATTCCACATTTTTAAAGATTCAGTAAAGATTAGGAAGACTAAAGGCTCACAAATGAAGAAAGGGAACTGGGATAGTATAATTGGGGTAGGAAGGAGAGGAGAATATGACAAGAGGAAACAGACAACAATAAGGAAAAAAATGTTGCAATCAAGAGACAGAGGACTGGCCTGCCTTTGAATATCACTCCAGCTACATCTTAGTTCTTGGTCTTCATCCACTGTCAACAGCCATTCTGGCTGCAATTCTGAACTGGGCTCTCATGGAGGTGATACATTCACCAGCCATCTTTAGGAAGGTAAATGATTAATTGCACTGTTTTCCCACTGCTGCAAGGACAATGAAAGGGAAAGTAAACTTGTGCACCTCATTTCATATCTAGTTGTAATTTTCCACACAACAATATACAGAAACATACACTTTAAGAATATTAGTCCTTTTTGTGTGTGTATGTGCATGAATGTACACACACTCTAAAGTGTGTTTATATGCTTGTTCATCAAGAGTTTACACAAAAATTCCAATCTCCAAAACATCAAGTATAATAGTTTAAATACTTTAATCTGAACACAAACTCTATGCCATGTAATGTTTGACTTTCCCCATTTAATTAAAGGTTAAATTGATCTCAAACAAAAAGCTGATGTCCAAACATGAAATTCACAGGCCAAGAAAATTAAATGGGTAGCCTTACCTGAATACTCCTAAATCATACAAGAAATTCTATGTAGTGCTCTTATCCAGGAATTAACAGTGGCTTTGATAGCAAATTTCTAAAGGATTATGGGGTAATCTTTATTTCTTTGTCTTTGAAGTGTGTGTGTGTGTGTGTGTGTGTGTGTGTGTGTGTGTGTGTGTGTGTGTGTGTGTTTAATAGAAAAGGGGAAACACCCTTAATGTGTTAGTTCTATTGGGCTTAATTAAATTTGCTTTCAAAATTCCTAAGAAATCAAGTAATTTTACAAAGATCTAAAATAGAGAAATACAAACTCTTGTGTTTTTGAAGGGGCACTTAAAGAAGTGGAACACACAGATTAAAAAGAAAATATTTTAGATATATTTCTTAACCCACCTGCTATCAGGTCATCAAGAGTGTCGGTAAGCGTCTGGGCTGGAGTTGCAACCATGAGTCCATCTGGCTCTTGTACTAACAGCCCCTGCTCATGTCCAGCAATAGCAATCTGAGGCTGTCCTACGATCTGCGGGTTACCTGATACTTTCTGAAGCACAAGAGAATTTGTCCCATTAGAACCTAAGTCACTGGAAAAGTTACACTGTGGAGATGATAGAGGCTGGACTGGGACAAAATCAATCTGTTCTGCTGATGGTGGAGATTGTTGTTCATCACCAATACCATGATCTTTAAATAAGACTGTATCAACCTGGGGTGATTCTGAAGAGTGATCCTCTGGGAGACTGCCATCTTCTTCGCCTGCCACGAAGACTCCTCTATGAGAGCACTGTAGAGACTCTGTCTCCCTCTGACCTTTGGTTTCCAAGTATTCTTTGGTAAACTGCTGCTGTGTTTTCATCTGCAACTGCCTTTCTACTTTTTGTAGTTCTTTCAGTATTTTCTTCTTCTTCTGGACTTGTTCTTCTCTGTTCTTTTTAAGTTCTTCTATCTTATCCTTGTTCAGAGGCTCACCTTGAATTAACTCCAATGACTTAAGCTGTGCTTTTTCAATAGCACTGATTCTTTGTCCCAGTTCATTCAGCTTGCCTTCAGTCTCCTCTACTATGCATTCCAAAGGCTGGCATGGGTGAAAAGGTGGCAGTAGGTCCTGATCTGCTACCTGCAGGGAACTTGACTTCTGCTTGGATGCACCTAAGCACATGAAAAATGTTTGAAAAAGTGCCATGCTAAAAAAAAAAAAAAAAAAAAAAAAGAAAGAAAGAAAAAGAAAAGACAAAAAGAAAGGAAAAAGAGAGAAAAAAACCAAAACAAACAAAAAACCCAAAAAAACAAACCAAAAAACAACCAAATACCAGAGTCCCCAAAACAAAAACACACAAAAAACATATTCCCTCCCCTCTCCCAGACTTACTTCCCCAAACCATTATGACTAATGCTACAGAATGACTCAAAAGTCACACCAGTGTGAGGTAAATTAAACCTGAACTATCTCAATTGTTTGCAATTGGGAAGTTATCATCTAAAAAACGAATCTAAAAGAAAAAAAAATAAACATTTACATATAGGAGGATTTTAGAAATTACGATGGGACAAAGAGAGAAAGGGAACAAAAAGAACCTCAGAAGTTTGCTTAACAGGTTGGACTTTTTAAATCTAGTTGAGCATGTTAGTACATGCATTTAATCCCAACACTCAGAGGCAGAGCAGCTCTGTGAACTTCAGGGTAGCCTGGTCTATATAGTAAATTCTAGGTCATCCAGGGCTAAACAATGAGCATCTTGACTCAAAGAAAAAACAAACTAACAAACAAACAAATAAAAAAAACCAACTAACAAAAGAAAAAAAAATTCAAATATAAGCTAGAATAAAAAAGGTGTTCAGAACAATATTAATGGTTAGTTTAATTGCTCATTCAGAACAATTATTTTAGGAATAATTATACAAGTAAAGTTTACTCCAAGAGAATAAAATAGGGCAAATATTTTTTTAAGCTGGCAAAAGAGTTCTATTCTTACATTAAAATTCAATGTGAAATCAGTTTCTTTAGACAGGCATAATAGCCTACATGCCTGTAAAGTCAATACTCAGAGGACAAGGTAGAAGAATCAGGGGTTAAGGATAATACTCAATTATATAGCTGAATTTGAGGCTAGCCTGAGCTATCTGGAACCTTGTTCTCAATAAATCAAAGATGAGTCTGTAAAATTCTCCATTAAAAAAATCTAACATTGCTGTACCTATACACTGAACTGAACTTATACAACAAAGGATAATTTAAACTAACTTTAAATAAACATTAGAAACAATATCCAGCTAAAAGAGAAACAATGAATGTTATTAATAGGGAGAAAAAAATCAGATATTCCATATAGGAATACTCATATTTAAAACCTATTTTTAAAATTATTTAAGGTTATTAAATATATTTGTGCCTTTTTAATAACAAATCCACTGAAAAGCAATTATTAATAGCCTTAAAGTGGATAAATAAAAATTTTGGTGTACTTCTTGATTTGTTTGAGCAAATTCAGGGCTAAATTTTATTCAGGAAGAACTACGACTACTTTTGGGGGAGAGGGGACAAATTACTGATGCATCTAACAACATAGATGAACTTCAAAAATGCTAAAAGAAAGATGATGGACACAAAATTACATATTGTAAAAGTTCACTTAGCATAAATTTTACAGATCAAGGGCAAACATCAGATAGAAAAGAAAGTAGTGGTTTTGGGGTGTGGCAATGAGAATAAGGTTCAAATGCAAACATGCAACAGATCTTTTGGGGGGCAGTTAAACTAAATGGGAACTGTGTGGTGTAGTGAATGCCTGAAATCTCAACTAGAACGCTGAGGCAAGAGAATCAGGGCTTTGAGACCAGCCTGTCGCAACATCAAAAGTAACAATGAGGACTCCTCTAAACTTGATGGTGACGATTGTCACAGAACTTGGTCAATGTAACAACACATACTGCATTACATATTTTAAAATGAGTGAACTTGACAGTTAAAAACAATAAAGCTATTTTTAATTTTAAAAAAATTTTAAATTTATTTTATGTGTATGGATGTTTTGTCTACAAGTGTGTCTGTGTATGTCTGGAACCCACAGAGGCTAGAAGAGGGGGTGAGATCCATTGGGACTGGAGTTATCAGAGCTTGTGAGTAGCACAAACAATAACTGCTGTATACCACACAGCCATCTCTCCAGAAAAGCTTTTTCCTTTAAAAAAAAAAAAAAAAAAAAACTGGGTAAAATAGCAGACTCATCTTCTGATTTGTAGCTAACATTAAAAACCATTTGTCATTTAAGGTTTGTTTGTTCTTTTTGTGTAAGTTTGAATCTCAGTTGGCTGGCCTCAAACTCATAAGCCCAAAGCTCCAGTATCTTGAGTGCTGGAGGTCAAATATGCACCATCACATTTAAGGATTTTTTTCCCCTAACATTTTATTTATTTGTTTTTTGTTCAGGGAGAGAGGAGAGAAGGGGTGTGTGTGTGTGTGTGTGTGTGTGTGTGTGTGTGTGTGTGTGTGTGTGTGTGTGTGTGTGTGTGTGCGTGCGTGCGTGCACGCATTCATGTCACAGCATATTGTGGAGGGTGGTCAGAGGACAACTTGTAGTCTTGCAGTCGTCAAGTTTTCTTCCTTCTACCATAAAGGACCCAGGGATCAAATTTAGATCATCAGGATAGGAGACAAATGCCTTTTCCCTGTGAGCCATTTGCCAGTCCATACACAAGAAAATTTAAAAGAAAAATCATCTTATGCCAAAAATCATTCTCAAGTTTGAAAGACTTACACAATAAAAGAAAATAAGAGACCTTAGAACAACATGCCAGGCCTGATGGCACAAACCTATACTAGCAATTTCTTAGCAAACTGAAGGAAGAGAATATGGAATTCAAGGCCAACACAATTGAGCCCACAGCTCCAAAAGATTAAATAAAAAACGTTAGGTAGTTCAAATATATGCAATGTATGCTATAACTTACTAAAAGGATCCAAGGTTTCCCCTTGGCCACAAGTTTCAGTACCACATTGCAATCACTTTCAGAGGCTTTACTTACTCCCTACTGCAAATTCAGCAATGCATGTCATATTTAATTTCATGTTCCTACTTGAGCAAACTAGTAGGAAAAGACTATCTTTTCAGAGCAATAGCCATTAGATTTGAGAGATTATTACTTTCATAAGACCTTACAGAAGCCAAATTTCTAACAATTAATAGGGAAGAAAAAGGAGGTAAAATTAGAACAAATAGCAATGTATAAATTCATTAGCACAACAAGTAAAAATTTCAGTTTCATGTAATGACAGAAGCAGAGTAAATGTAAAGGCTCAGCAAAGACTGAATATTCCTTCAAACTTTGCTAATATGGCAGTGCTTGTACCAGGATTAATACTGCCCACACTGACATTCACAAGTAAGATGATCCAAAACGAGAGAAGAATGTTAAGAACAGAAAGACATACTAATGCCACACTCAGCTGTGTTATAAATAGTACATGGAACTAAAAGAGACATTTCATAGAACAAAGAAGTATGTATAGAACATTTGTAGCATTAAAAGGGTATTATTATGTGGGGGCTGAATGTTACTGTTCTTCCAGAGGACCTGTTCAGTTCCAATACCCATGTTGGGCAGCTCACAACTGCCTGTAACTCTGGTTCCTGGGATCCAACACCTGTTCTGGTGTTCATGGGCATTGGATACACATGGTACATATAAATACACTCAGTCACACACACATGTACATTAAATTAAAAAAAATTTTTTAAAAATATAAGACCATGGCTACCAAGATGACATAGATATAAGCCTGATAACATGAGTTTGATCCCTGGAGCCTATGTGGTGGAAATGGACAATCAACTCCTGCAAGTTGTCCTCTGATATTTACATGTCATGACATGTTTGCATGTGCACATGTACACATACATAACAAAATTAAAAAAACAAAACATCAAAATGTAATGCATAAAAAGCAGTTTTTCCCTGGGCATTGGTGGTGCACGCTTTTAATCCCAGCACTGCAGAGGCAGAGGCAGGTGGATCTCTGTGAGTTTGAGACCACTTGGTCTACAAGAGCAAGTTTCAAGACAGGATCCAAAACCACAGAAAAACCCTGTCTCAAAAACAAAAACAAAAAACAAAAAAACAAAACCAAAACAGCAGTTTTCCTTTAAATAGCCAATAGTTGAAACACCCAATGCTATGGTATTAAAACTGTCTAGACAGGGACACATCAAAGCACTAACACAATCTATAGTATCTCCATAAACCAAGGGTGGTAAAATCAGAATGTCACCTGAAGCTATAGAAATACCAGTTAGTGGGTAAAATTTTGACAAGGGTTCATTTGACAACAAAAATTTAATATGGGATAAGTATTAAAAGACACCAGAAAATAAGATTTCCAACCCATTCAAGCATTTCCCACACTGTCAAGATACATATATACATGTACATACACACATATGGGAATCTGTACATGGATATTATGAGGTTGACATACCAAGTAAAAGTCGCCATCTCTTTTGGCTTGGCTTCTATCCTATGCTTTTGTTCCCTTCTAAGCTCCCCAGCCCCAGGAAACAAATCTAGAAACTGTGGTCTATAGCAGTTTACAATCACCTTTATTATTGTTTTTTTGTTTTGTTTTGTTTTGTATTCTGTTGCTGGGGATTGAACTGAGGGTTTTGTGAATGACAGGCAAGCATTCTACCATTGAGTTACACCCCCAGACCTTTTCTTCTGTTGAAGCATTGGAGAGAGAATCCAGAGTCTTGAGCATGGTAGAAGTTTTACCACTGAGCTACACACCCCCACCACTGATATACCTTCATTAACATTTATTTTTATGGGCAATAGGTGAGTGAGGTATGCCCTTGCAAAACATTTAGACCTCTACTAAAATGAGTTTACTTCATTATTTTCAAGTCTTTATCAATGAATTAGTACAATGTGCAATGTACTAATAGTAAAAAGTGACCAAAGGAAAACATTTGTTATCTACTGTTTTAATGTAGAAATTTCTTAACCAAGATGTCCAAAGATAGACCATCTGTGTTACATGATAACACATTCACCCAACCTATCTCTTTTACTAAAAGCAGTTATAGGTAAAAGCACAGTGGTAAATTTGGGCATGCATAAGCTTACATAAACATGATTACATGATTAAAAATTAGTAAAGATGTTAGTAAAGTTTACAGAAGAAAATTCAATTTGAATTAAAATATACACAAGTTTTTCTATAACAATTTCTCATAAAAACCTGAGAGTTCATGACACTGACTCTGATAAACAATTTGGAAGTGAGGCGGCACATATTTTCCCTTACACCTCTATTTGGGTCTCTCTAAACATTGTCAAGCTTAAGTACAACTTGTAAAATTGCTCTGTTAAAGACAGAGTCTCACCGTGCAGCGCTGGCTGTCCTGAAACTCTCTTCTGTGCACTGGGTTGACCACTAATTCAGAGACTCACCTGTCTTTGCCTTCTAAGTCCTGGATTAAAAGTATGTACCACCACATTCCGCCCTTTTATTTGGTTTTATTTTGAAACAGGGTTTTGCTTGTAGTCTAGGCTAGTTGTGAACTGACAGTGATCCTCCTGCTTCAATTTTACCTATGCTAGGATTAAAGAATGTGCTACTATGCCAGGTTCACTACCATGTCTTGATTTTTTTAAAAGTATGTATTATTTTAAATTATATATATTATTTCATTATAATATGTCAATTCACTTTTGACACAATCCCATAAGCCAAACCTGGCTCTGAATTCCTTCCTCATATCTCCTGCCTGCACTCAGGTGTGTGTGCCTGCCCCCCTCCCCCCACACACACATTACGGGCTAGAATGATTTAGTCAGTAAAGTGCTTGCTCTGCAAACATGGAGACCTTAACCTGGGTTCTTAACACCTACATAAAAAGTTACGTATAGCAGCCAGGTCAGTAATCTCACCAATGGGGAGGGAGAAACAAGAGGATCACTGGAGCTACTGGGCAACTAGCCTAGTCAAACTTGGTGAGTTCCAGGTTCAGTGACTAATCCTGTCTCCAAAAAAAAAAAAAAAAAAAAAAAAAAAAGAGGTGGAAAATGATATAGGAAGAAATCAATACAGAGCAAAGTAGTGAGCATTTTATAAGAACTTGTAAGACAAAGAATATGGACTTCAGACACACTGGGGAAATAATGGAAAAGAAAATAATACAAGAAAATGAGACAGAAGAGTTATAATAACAAAATATTAGGAATTGAGTGTGATCAATTCAACCCTACCCTTGGAGTCTTGAAAGAGAAGGAAGTGACAAGTCAGAAGAAAGTGATAATGCAGTATAAAAGTACTATAATTCATAGAACTACTTTTCTGTAACTGAAGTTCACAGAAAAGGAATTACTTCCCAAGAAGATTTGAGCTATACAAAAGAAATGTTGGGCTAAGGGTATATATTTCAATAGTAGAGTTTTCTTACTGTATATGAGGTCCTGGGTTCAATAGTTAAGTACTACAAAGAAGAAGATAACAACAAAATCTAAACTTGAAGTATTAGGAACTGAACCCAGGGCTTTCTACACACTAAGCAACCCAGCAAAATGTCCTCCGACCTTTCCATACACCCATGTATATGACCATACACATACACACCAGATAAATGCAATGTAATTTAAAAAAAAATACATCTTTGTTTTACAGTAGACTTTTATATCTAACCTATCTATGTCCATTGTATACTTTTTATATCATCAAATAGACTCTAGCTATGCAGTCCTGGCTAGGCTAGAATTCCCAAGTGATGGAATAAAGATATGCATCACCACACCCAATCCAAATGACTTCTAATTCTGAAAGTTTTTATTTTTATTTATGTGTATGTGTGCCCATGGGTGACAGAAAGAGCATTGGAGATTCTGCGATAAGTAGTTGTGAGTTGCCCAACATAGGTCTTGAGAATCAAACTCGGGTTCTCTGGAAGAGGAGTAATCTTAACTGCTAAGCCACTTTCCAGCCTTCGAATGATATAAAAAAAAAAAAACAGAATTTACAGGGACATATACTCTATGATGAGTATGATTATTTTTAAACTAACCTGACGACTTAACACAATATATTATCACAATATGTTCCTTTATAATTGTTAGGTAGTTAAGCAGATGTGCCTAACTGTTTAGATACAAATGTTAACTATTGTCCTTCCTTAATAATTTAGTAAAGTGTCTCTAGAAGGTTACTTTTATACCACTCAGTGAAACAGTAAACCAGAATGGAAGAAAGAAGTGGATTCCTAATATAAGATAGTTTCTAAGCAAAACAGTGCTTACAACCATCAACATAAAGATTGCCATCTGACGTTTTTGTTGCTTACACACTAGCTCTAGATTTAAAATACTCTATTTCCTCTCTGAACAGTTTGTCTAGATTATTTTTTTTGGTTATTTTGTGGTTTGTGTGAACTTTTTAAAAGTAATTTCCTGTTAAACATTGAATTTCTGAAACCCAAATTCTTACAGACAAAGCAAGTACACAGGCATTAACCTGTAATCCCAGAACTTGAGAGGCCAACACATAAGGATGGTGGAATTACCCTGCACCACACAATGAGACTCTCAAAAAAACCTGGTGACCTGAGTGATCCCTAGAACCCAAGTAAAGTTGGAAGGAGAGAACCCATTTCACAAAGCTGTCCTCTGACCTTCACACATGTACTGTGGTACATGCATTCTCACATACATATCATATGAACACATGAACACAGTAATAATTTATTTAATATGGGGAAAAAAATAAACCAGAGGCATTTTAAAGTATTTTAGAAAAGAGTATTAGCTGGTTATGATGTTCAGATTACTTTAAAAATGAATGTTTTATTTACTAAAATTAAAAATAGCAGAAAGACAGGCAAGGTGGCTACATTAACATATACTTACATATCTAATTGAGATTTCAATAGTCTTTTATTTATCATATACTAAGTAAGATATATTTATGTTAATTTTTTGGTAGCTGATATTGATGCTAAACCAGGGCCTCATATATGCTACATAAGTGTTTCACCATTGTGCAACAGTTCCAACTCTTACATAGTTTTTAAAGTTCTAGAAATTACTTCAGGAAACTCAGATATTACAATATATAATTATGAAGAGAAAATACTTTTTGTCTACAAATGAAAAGACAGGAAAACAAAACCAGAGCAGCTTGAGTCCTTGAAACAGAGTATACTACTCTTAATAGTCATCTGGGGCTCAGGCCTATAATCCCAGCACTGGAATGCTGAGGCAAGAGGATTACCATAAGCATTAAGGTAGCCTGGGCTAAAAAGAGAATTCCAGGCCAGTCTGGATTACAATGTGAAGTCCTGTCTTCAATGCCAAAAAATTTATTTTATTAACAAAGTCATCTGAGTTTTATTCACATACATTTCAATAATTAATCATCCAAATTCACAGACTGATGATCATTTGTTCAGGTTCACCCACTATACTCCTGGATTATATAAACAAAACTGCATTTCTTCAACCTCTTTCTCATTATTAATTAAATTGATGCTGTAAAAATTTACTGGGGTAGCCGGCACACATTTTTATTATTACACTACAGTTTGGTTAAAATACGTCAAAGAAAAGCTGGGTGTGGTAGCACTTGCTCATTCCAGTACTGGGGCAGAGCCTGAATGAGTACAACAAATTAGGCCCAGCCTGGTCCATGTTCTGAGTTCCAGGCCAGCCACAACTACATAGCAAGACCCTGTCTTGAAAAATGAAATTAGAGCTATCAGATAAAAAAAAAAAAAAAAAAAGTTTGACAAATTTTTCTACTTTAACATAAAAGGCTTAATATAGTTAAGTAATTTGACCAATAGAAAACTACATCTAGCAGTATGTTAACAGGGAAACAGTAAGACATTTTTCTAGTAATTAGGACTTTCCTATTTTAAGCATCTCTAACACTATTGACATTTGTCAGTTATGTATGTTAGCCACAGGTACATTATATCTCTATACAATTATAATTTATTAATTAGTTGTAAAGTATTCATTTTAGGGAAAATAATTCAACAACTAACCTTTTTGTGCTCCTAAAAGGGCAGGGGACGTCTCCTGGGAAGTTCTGTCGGGTTCCTGGGGAGGCACAACCATGGCAAGTGTGTGTATGGGTACACGTGGAACCTACAACGTCAACTCAGAAAAAAGTCATCTCAGATCATAGAAGAAAACAAAAGTTCATAAATAAAACACATATATTGCCTTATGTTTTCTTCATATATCATCAAATTCATTTGTTTTCTTTTTTAGGTTTATTTTATGTATATAGGTGTTTTGCATGAATGTATGTGTGGCACATGTGAGCCTGGTATTCTTGGAAGTCAGAAGGAGGCATGAGGTCCCCTGGAATTGGAGTTATAGATAGTTGTTAACCATCATGTGGGTGATAGAAACCAAAACCAGCAGGTTCTCTGCAAGAGTAACAAGTAGCTTTTGACTGCAAATACTGAATAAGAAGACTCAAGACAATCTACAAATGTTCGATGATTTAGGTTAAATATTAATATTATCCCTTCTTACTAAAGTGAAAGCCTTGCAGCCCCAATTTTAGAGTACAAGCCACATATTCACTATATACTGGCCAATTACTCTTGTTCAAACTCTATACGAGTAAAAGAGAAAATAAAATTCCAACATATTTATTGAATTGGAGTATACTGTGAACTTCCAGGATAACTTAGTAGAAAAGAACTATCTCTTTCATTAAACAAAAACTTAGAAAGAATACTTATATGAAGAAATAGTATATTTTACTCTACCTGAGATTCATCTTGTGAAGGAGAGGTAAGCTGAGACACATCTGTGGTGGGAACCGACAGAATATTATTTGGATAATCCAACAGGTAAGAAACAACATTAGTATGGCCACCTTTTGCAGCTTCAATAAGCATTGTTGATCCATCCTAAGGAAGAATTGACCATAGTTAATTCTTTATAAATTTCTCCTTATAATATGATAAAAATTATTTAGTAAGACGTAAAAATATCAAATGTAATAATTTTATTTTCAGGTTTTAAGAGTCTTGCTATCTAGACCCAAAATTACTTTGGACTCAAGGTAGTCCTTTGACTGCTTTGGATTCTCAAACACTGTCTCTACAGGTAGTTCAAATCTCATTTAACAGTAATAAATATTAAGCAGTAAAAGATCAAGCATACCTTTAATAATAATAATAATAATAATAATAATAATAATAATAATAATAATAATAATAATAATATATCTTATTATTTGGTGGTTTGTATCTGTTTGAAACAGGGTCTCAATATTTATCCCACACTGGCTTTGAATTGACAATAGTACTGCTTCAGCATACCTACTGACAATCTTCTTAACATGTTACTATATTCAGCTAATATTACTTGCAAGCTACAGTTAGGTAAAATGCCTTGGGCTGGGTGTGGTGCTACATGAACTACTTGTGAGGTAGAGGCAGGAGGATCTCTCTGAGTTTGAGACCAGCCTGGTCTACACATTGAGCTCTGAGACATCCAGAATTACATACAGAAACCCTGTTTCAAACAGAAACAAAACAAAAAAAGTAGAATACCTTAAGTCGATGAGTAGGGTCAGCTCCATGAGCCAAGAGTAGTTCAACCACTGCCAAGTGGCCTCCTGCACACGCCAGTGACACTACTGTGTGATCATTATTGGCTGTAGCCCTATTCACATTGCCACCTTTAAAGAAAAATGGTAATTTTAACAAAAGTGAAATCAAGTCAGTTTAGAATATCATTTAAAGATGGTTTTCAAGTATGATACAGATACAAACCATAGATATATAGCTTCAAAATTTTTACAAAGTAAGCACATTTATGTAACCAGAACTCATATCAAGAAATAGAGTACTATTCACATACTGAAAGTCCCACCATGTGCACCTTTTCAGTGACTCCCCACCCTGGTAACTACCAACTTTGACTCCAAATTAGTGAGACAAGAAAAAAACAAAACAAAAAAATCCAAAAAACAAAACTACCATTGTATTTTATTTAATTTTCAACTAAACATAATCCCAAATTGGATACAAACAACCTTTTGATAATACAATAATGAGTGTTATTTTTTTTCTCTTGTTGTTTGGTTGGTTGGTTGGTTGGTTGGTTGGTTGGTTATTTATTTATTTATTTATTTATTTATTTGAGCCAAGGTTTCTCTGTGTAAGCCTAAGTATCCTAGAACTTGCTCTGTAGACCACGCTGGCCTCAAACTCACAAAAGATCTGCCTGCCTCTGTCTTCTGAGTGCTGGGATCAAAGGCTTAAGCCACCATGCCCAGCCAAACACTGTAACATGAGACTATTTTTTAAGTTGTTTAACAATAATGGAATTATTTAGCAACTCCTACAAGCTAGAAAGCCAGTACTCAATGTGTTCCTATTCCTGGCAATTTTGATTATATGAGCAGGGCTGTTGCTAGGTATGACTAGGTATGTTTAGTTACAGAAGCATAAGAGAACTCCCAAAGTTATCTATCTGCTTCATAGTTACAACCACTTAAACTTGCTTTACCTTTGCTAATAAGAAACTGAACAGTACACAAATGACCAGCTCTTGCAGCCTTCATCAAAGGTGTTCTTCCACCTTCAGATTCATGTTCCTATTAAAGAAACAGAAAAATGAATCAGCATCAACTAAATTAAATACTTATTTTAAGGACTTAGTATTAATGATAAAATAAAACAATGAGAATTTAATACTCATGGGCACTTACACTACTTCAGTTCTTCTAATGTACAAGTTTATTTCTGTTACACTAGACATCACAACCTATTATGGGCAAGTTCAACTTTGAATGCCCAACTATAGTCATTAAAGGTAATAAAACTAATGAAGTTTAGTTCCCAATAACTTCATTTTTCTGATTACAATGAGATTACAAAGGTATTTTCTTAAGCATTCACATGAACTGAGGGAAAAAAGAAACAAGTCCCATAGGTGATTAAAAGGATCCTTATCTTTTATTGAAAGCTATTAAGAACTCTATCAAAGGGTAGAAGGAGAGAACAGACTCTTGCAGCTGTCCTCTGACCTCCATATGCGTTGTGGCATACATACATGCATACAAGCACAAGCACATGCACATGAAAACACACACACACACGCACACACACACACACACACACACACACACACACATACACAAAGATAGGCAGAGGCAAGTGGATCTCTTCAAGATTACAAGCTTCTAGAACTCCAGTTCCAGATCTAATCCCCTCTACTCATTCCCTCTACTGGTTTCCATGGGCATGAGACACAAAACTAGTGTACAACACATATAAAGAATATAAAAACAAAACAAAACAAACGAATTAAGTGTGGATTATCAGCCTATTGGAAAGTTTAAACTGAATTACAGCAAAAAGAATTCCAATTGAAAATGATTCTTTTTTTAAATTTTATTTTGAGCTGGGTCCACAGGTCTCAAAATTACAATTGTTCTGCCTCAGCCCTTGGGAGTACTAAGTCTACAAGTACACCCTGCTATATCTAATAAAGAAGTGACTATAAAGTCCAGATTGTATATATTGTTCCTGAACTACTAGTAAAAATTAAGTTTAATTGTTACACATAAGGATTAGGTAATAATTTTTACTAGCTCCAAGTTATGAGAGAATGAGTAACTATAGATAATGCTAGAATGGATTTTGAATTTACATGTATACAACTAGCATCTTTTGCAATTTAGATTTAAAAATATACATACATGTCAGGTGGTGGTGGCACATGCTTTTAATCCCAGCACCTGAGAGGCAGAAGCAGGTGGCTTTGTAACCCTCTGTGAGTTTGAGTCAAGTTAGTTGCAGGACAGCCAGGGCTACACAGAAAAACCCTGTCTCAAAGAACAAAATATATGTGTGTATACATATGAAGACATCAAATGGTCTAGAGGAATGTGTTTAGTTTTCATATTCAAATTGTCTTCTTATTTTTCTATATTTCACATTTCATTTACTATCTTTTAAGTCTAACTTTAATTTCAAAGCTATATTTCATGGTTCATGTTTGTAACCCCAGCACTCAGAAAATAGAGGCACACAAATCAGTTCAAAGTCATCTTAAGCTGCATAAAGAACCTGAGGCAAGCCTTGACTACTTGAGACTCTATCTCAAAAAAATACAACAGAAGGCCTGTAGGTAATGGTGCTGGCAGCCTAACCTAATGACCTGAGTTCAATCCCTAGAATCACATGGTGGAAGCAGACAACTGACTCTTTCAAGTTGTCCTCTGATCTCCACGAGTGCAATGTGCATGCATGCACACAATCAAGAAATAAATGTAAAAAATTTAAAAAGCAACACAAAACAAATAATAGTAACAGAAAAAAATCAACTACCTATACATCTGTTTTCTTTTATTGGCTTCGTTTAAACTTAAAATGTATGGTTCATTAAACAAAGACTATATAAATCTTTACCATGTTTATTATATGTAACATATCAAAACAACTTTTAACACAAATTAATCAGCACCCCCATCTTATTATAAATAGAGGTATCAAAGTAATCTTGAACCAGGCAGTGGTGGTGCATGCCTTTAGTCCCAGCACTTGAGGCAGAGGCAGTCAGATCTCGGTGAGCTCAAGGCCAGCCTGATCTACAGAGAGAATTCCAAGGCAAGCTCCAAAGCTACACAGAGAAACCCTGTCTTGAAAAACCAAACCAAATCAAAAACAAAAACTGAACAGAAACACAACAAAACAAAGCAATTTTGAGCATATTGCTTTTAGTACTATTTGGTTTTGTATTGAGATAGAGCTTCACAATACAGCCTTAGTTGGCCTTGAATTCATTCTGTAGAGTTCAAACTAGCCTTGAGTTCATAGTAATCCTCCTGCTTCAGCCTCCTAAATATTGGGATATGCTCCCATGCCTAGCATGAATATATTTTGGGTACCATTAGTAGTTAGCACCTATATCCCTTTAAGATGTAAACACAATCTGTAGCAATTTTAACAATTTAAATTACAGTCCCTTCATTAAGGATGATGGACAAAGCACATCACTGCTATTTTTCCTTCTTACTTGTCAGAAACACATATTTCCATTGCTACTTGACATTTCTTGCCATACTTTGATATTATAAAACTGATTTTTATTTTCAATATTCCATTTCATTTTTAAATGACAGTGCCTTAACAAGAGAAAAATTGTGTTACATTTTCTCTTGTTACTTCTATATACTTTATATAGCTGAATATATACACATGTACAACATATACATATATGTACATTTTTTGAGACAGGGTTTCACTACGTAGCCTTGGCTTACTGAAAACTCACTATATAGATCAGGCTAGCTTCAAACTCACAGAGATTCACCTGCCTATGCCTCCCCAGTCCTGGGATTTCCACTGTGCCTGGCTATGAAAATGTTCTCGTGAATGTTCTTGTATTCATTTACCAGCTAGAATTCTTCTACTTTATGTGTATTTGTTTGTGATATTTAATGAAGGTATAGATATCAGTAGAAGGTTGTTCACTTAAACTTGAGATTCATTAAAATTAACTGTGTTCTTCTGGGAGATTTCTTTAAATACCACATAGAAATAAACCACTGTCAATGCAATTCTCTTCACTGAGACATCATATTTTTAAATTGAAGAGGGTTTTCTCTGTCAGTCAGCAAAGTCCTTTAATTTGTTAGCTGGAATTCAGATATCCCAAGTTCTATTTACCTATAATATCTACTCTATGCGGTAGCAAATTATAAGCATCAAAGGCCACTATAATCTAATCCTTTGCTTAGAACTGTATCCTTCAAAACAGTCTGCTTGCCATCCAGAGAAAGAAAGGAAAAGGTCCCATTTGACCTGAAAGCCTCGTGAAGAGCTTGTCACTGGTATTTGAGGTGCTGGGCTTTACTATGTTAGCTATTTTTTCCAAGTACAACAATCCTAATGAATAAGGACTATAAACGTATGAACATAGGGTTTTGTTTGTTTTTGAAACAAGGCCTGTCTACGTAGTCCTAGCTATCCTGGAACTCACAAAGTCGACAAGCCTGATCTTGAGTGAAAAGGATCCACCAGTCTCTGTTTCCAAAGAACTAGGATTAAAGGCTAGTACCACCATACCTGATGATGAGTGGTTTTGTTTTCTGAGAAAGGATTATCACCGTCTAGCCACTGTTTTTTTTTTTTTTTCCAGACAGGACTATCCAGGCCTTGGTTGGCCTGGAACTCCATATGTAGAACAGGCTAGCCTCTAATAGATTTACGTGCCATACCAGGCTTGAGTATAGTACTTTTTTAAAGAATATGGTAATGGTCTTTAATAAAATGTTAATATAAATCTTATAAGGAAATAATTTGAGCCTATGGTTTTAGAGGCATACCTATAATCTTTAGAGCTCTTGGTCTCTTGGTCTTCTTGGCCTCGAAGGAAAACTAAAGCTACAAGCAGGAGTAACCTTTAAAAATATCTAACCAAGGATAATAAAGATGTCAAGAGACACAGGAAAAATTAAACACAGTTTTAAGATAATTAGCTAAGTAGCTTTCCCTTAGTGTTTTTCAGTCATTGACTAGAGTGAATGGAATCTCCACTAAATTTAAGAAATATAGTCTGAAAAGGGTTCACTTAAAAGTAACTTCAACCTTCTTAGTTATGTGTTTACTTTAAGAGGACACATGTTCCTATAATACAGATTTAATAAGAAAATATTAAGATAATTATATGATTTGAAGCTATCAAGTACCAATACTGTTTTTTTTTTGTTTGTTTTTTTCCACATTAATCTTAACTAATAGCAAAGCCAGTTTAAATAATAAATACAGTGCCCAACATGGAACCTAACAGAAATGGAATAAAAAATTTATCTACTACTCCTGTTCTTCAAATATGTTTGGGTATGGTTTGTACATGCCTATGATCCCAGCACTCTAGAAGGCAGGAGGATTGTCTTTAAAACAACAGAAACTCCATGCTGGTCACAAGCTTTAGAGAAGAAGCAAATCCTGCTGTTTTACTAAATGAACATGTTGTAGTCAAGTTGCCTTCTAAATATTTATGCTGAGGGACTGGAGAGATAGCTCAGTGGTTACAAGGGATACCTGGTCTTTCAGAGAACCAGAGACTTCTTCTTAACACCCACATCCAGTGGGTTCTTGACAGCCTCTTCTGGGGCATGCACATTAAAAAAAACCAAAAAACGAAAAACTACATTTTATCAATTGATTAGTGCTGTTCTGCCAGCTCTTTTCAAAGAAGCTTCATTTTGCTGTGGTTGGTGTTACTTTAAAGTGCTAAGGTAAGTGACTGTTGAATGCTCAGTGATAAATGACCCAAGGCCCAGGGAATATCACAGAAGAGGGGGCAGAAAGAATGTAAGAGTTGGAGGAAGAGTTAGTCTTATGGAATGCTGTCTTCAGAGGCATGACAAGACATCACACTCATGAACTTAGAGCAGCTGTGCTTACCTGCATAAGACCTACACATGATTGAGTTGTCAACATTCCCTCTTGGAAGGGGGAGGGGCGGTTAACAGTTGCTTGGGGGGTAGGGCCTCACAAGGACCCATCCCTCTCTGAGGACCTAGAGGCAGTTAATGTTTGCCAGGGGAGGGAGAGACATTTTCTTCTGGTGTAGTTACTGGTAAGTTACCCATGTTCCCATAAATAACCTCACCTAGCCTCCTCTAATAATCCTAACTAAACTCACTGGGTCACAGAAAACAACAACAAAATCTATGGAAACTGAAGAGGAACTACTTGAGAAGAGGAAGGAAATCAGTGAAAAGTGGACTAGGTGGCAATGAAAGGGGGAGTAAACATGATCAGAACACATTATATATATGTGTGAAAATGTCATAATTAAAGTCATTATTGTGTACAATGAATGCTAATATCAGATAAGAAAGTTTCAGAAAGCCACACACTAAACATTGACCTGAGTTTATTTTCTGTGTTCAGTATTAATTCAAATAAGCAAAGTATATTAGGTATAAACATATAATATAGATATGAAAATAAAGCTTCTATTCATTTAACAAAATAATCTGACAAGAAGTGACCAGCAGCCTCCACTTAGGCTCAAGCAAACAAAACCAAGCAATTATGAATTGAACACTCTGAAACTGTGAATCAAATTAATTATAAATAAAAATAGGAATAACCTAAGGAATTTACAATAGGTAACCCGAGGAATTATGTTCCAAATTGAATACTGATATCAAAAAAAAAAAAAACCTTTCTTTCCTACTTCTTTGACCTATTTAAGTAGTATAAAATTGTAAGAGAAAAAAAACTTTGGATGGATGATTTACCTTTTTTCACTTTGTGTTGCTAGGAAAGAATCTATAAACAAGACAAGTGTTCTACCACTGAGCTAGTGCCTAAGCCCATGATTTGAAATTATAATACTAGATTATTTTTTATTAAAATAGACAATATTGTGTATTTTACAGATTAACAATTTTTATCTATTAAAACATATAAAAATGTAAAATGTTGATAAGCAGTCATCATAAGTAAATTAAAAAATAATGTGCTTTATGATACATCTAGTACATATGAAGATTTTAATTTTTAATTATGTATATGGTAGGGAGGTCTGTGTATGAGGTGCTTGAGGAGGCCAGAAGAGGGTATTGGATTCCTAGGGCTGAAGTTACAGGTGGCTGTGAGCCACCTATTAAGAGCTCTGGGAACCAAACTCAGGTCCTCTGCAAGACCATTCCTCTAAACCCATTAATACAAAGATTTTAAAAGAACAATTATATAACATTTAATGACTTATACCTTGAAAATTCATTTTTTTTTTCAAGTATTTCACCTAAGGACCACATAACCCATTCATGCCAGCAGACAAGTAACTAACTGGGTTAATATGATCTTTACAAACCACAGACACAGATTTCTTTATAGCCACTTAACTAAAATTCATTTGCTCTAAACACCTCATTAAAAAAGAAAAGAAGTGATGGCTAGCAAGAAGACTGAGCAGTTAAAAGCACTTGCTGCTGCTCTTCCAAAGAACTAGGGTTCAGTTCCCAGCACCCACATGGCAGCTCACAACCATCTGAAACTCAAGTTCTAAGGGACCCAACACCCACTTCTAGCTTCTGTGGACACTGCATACATAAACATACATATGGGCTAAACAGTCATATGCATAAAACAATCTTAGCTGGATGGTAGTGGTGCACATCTTTAATCCCTGAACTCTGGAAGGCAGAAGCAGGAGGATATCTGTGAGGAAGAAAAGAAAAAGGAAAGGAAAGGGAAGGACAGGAAAGGAAAGAAAAGGAAAGGAAGGAAAGGAGAGGAGAGAAGAGGGGAGGAGAGGAGAGGAGAGGGAAGGGAAGGGGAGGGGAGGGGAGGGGAGGAGAGGGGAGGGGAGGAAAGGAAAGGGAAGAGGAGGGAAGGGGAGGGAAGGGGAGGGGAGGGGAGGAAAGGAAAGGGAAGGACAGGAAAGGAAAGGGAAGGGAAGGAAAGGGAAGGAAAGGGAAGGAAAGGGAAGGAAAGGGAAGGAAAGGAGAGGAGAGGAGAGGGAAAGAAAGAAGAAAAAAGAAAGGGGATTCAGGCACAGTGTCACATATCTAAAATCTCAAAACTTAGAAAACTGAGGCAGGAGGATAGGGAATTTGAAGCCAACCTGAGTTACACAGTGAGACACCATAGAAAAAAACAAAGGAAAGAGAAAGGAAGAAAGGGAGGGAGGGGGGGGAGAGGAAGGGAGGGGAGAGAGGAAGGGAGGGGGAGGGGAGAAAGAAGAAAGGAAGGAAGGAAGGAAGGAAGGAAGGAAGGAAGGAAGAAAGAAAGAAAGGAAGGAAGGAAGAAAGAAAGAAAGAAAGAGAAACTTAAAGACTTTAAGTGATTTGTTCAAATAAAAATTAAGTTTTGGGCTGGAGTGAGGGCTTAGTGATTAACAACACATACTATTCTTGCAGAGGATGGGAGTTCAGTTCCCAGCATCCACACTGGCAGTTCACAATTGCCTCTAGCTCCAGCTCTAAAAAAATCTAATGCTTCTGGCCTCCATGGACACTATGTACATACCCTACCTCCAAAACACATACACATATACAATTTAAAATTACTTAATAAAAATAAGTCTTTAAGAAAAAAAAAAAAAGAACCTAAGTTTTATGTTTTGTCTTGTAATAAGGTCTCATGTTACCCAGCTTTCCCTGACCTTGCCATGTCCTTGAAGCTCTGATGCTCCTGCCTTGAGTTCCTGTGTATGTACTGGCACCTGGTTTATGCTGTGTTGGGAATCAAACTTGAAGCCTCAGCAATACTAGGTAGTCAGTCATTCTACAAACTGAACTAGATCACACAAACAGGAAGTCCAGGTAGGAACATCAGCTTCAAGGTTATCCTTAGCATGGTAAGTTCATGGAAAGCCTGGGTAACAACACCATATCACCAGACAAGACAAAACAAGACCCAAGTTTAATATCTCCCATCATAAAAAAAAAAAAAAAAGGTACTTCTACTACACTGTATTCCCTTTGAAATTTTTCTTAAAATCTTAATTACCATAGAAAAAAATCATGAGGAAGATGTATCTTTTGTTTTATTTTAATTTGTCTGTTTTATGAGACAGTCCCACAGAATAGTCCAGGTAAGGCTGTAATGCAGCATGCACCTCAGATGGCTTGGAACTCTCTCAAAAATCTTTGTCTCAGTCTCTAGAGTGCTAGGGTTACATGCATGAACCATTCTCTATTTGATGAAATGATTAAAATTTAAGTTAGTTTTCCAATGTTTAATATATAGAATTAGAAGATGACCTCCACAGGAATTTCTTCCTTTTAGCAGACTACTTTAGAATGACAAGGTAACCAAATGAAAAGTGACATCACAAAGTCTCACTAAATACATATGAAATTAGTGTATTTAGTTGTAGTATCTATGTTAGTTGTTTTCTGTAGAATAAACTCTTTAAGTACATAAATTCCCTATCAGTAGTATAGTATAAATCTAGAAATGAAAGACAGGCCAAGGAGCAAGGAACAGGAATGAAATATTCATTTACCCAATTTATATATTGCTTTTTTTTTTTTTTTTCTTGAGACAGGACATCTCTGTAACTTTGGAGACTGCCCTGAAACTCACTTTGTAGATCAGGTTGGCCTTGAACTCACAGAGATACACCTGCCTCTGCCTCCCGAGTGCTGGGGTTAAAAGTGTGTGCCACTAGGCTTATATACTGATTTTTGTCCTACTCCATTTTAGTTCTGTTGGAAAATTCATTTAAAGGAAATTCTACAACAACATATAGTTTCTTTTTAAGTACTGTTTGGTGCTGAAATCAACATGTCATAATGAAGACAAAGAGAATTATCTTCAAATAGTTTGAAAATATAAGACACCAAATCAAAACATATCTAAGTATGTTAGCTGATCAAAGTTGCCACCTAATATGAAGTGACTGTCACTTAAGTCTTTTAGGAATTATGACTTAATACAATCACCTCTTATTAGTAAAAATCATGTCTGAACTATAAAATGATTGGACATGGAAGCCTGTAAAACCTGACATCACAGTAGGTCAAACTTAAAGAAAAAAGGGGAAGGCACAGGGAGATCTGGATAGAGAAAGCAAGAAAACAAAGATGTCTTAGTACTTTATAACCCAAATCATACTCTTAAAACAAGAAAATTTTGCAAGTTCTCTACCTTTAACTTGGGAATTATACTAAAGAGGAGCTAGAGGACTATGATAAAAGAAGCCAACTCATTGAGCTAAGCATATAGCACATGCATTTTATCCTAGCACTTGGGAGGCCAAAGAAGGCAGATCTGAGTTTGAGGACAGCCTAGTCTACAGAGAACGACCAGGGCTACACAGAGAAACTTTGTCTCCAATGGGGAGAAAAGGAAAAAAAAAACCAAGTTGTATATGCTTTGGTAAAGTATATTATAAAGATGAGAATATGCTTTGGTGAGATAGTCCTATAATTCTAGCTACTTGGAAGGCTGATGCAGGAAGAGCTCAAGTTCAAGGTCTGCCTGGGGCTACAGAGGAAATAAAAAGTTGACCTGAGCACTTAATGAGACCCTGTCTGAATTTTTAAAAAGTAGACCTAGGTACATAGTTCATTGGTAGTGATTTCTAGTATTTAAAATAATCCTCAATACTGGTGCAGGAGGAGAGAGGTGAGAATAGTAAAATATATTAAAATTCAGTTTTCTGTTCTAAAATGTTCTGCAGTAATTAAGGAAAATAGCCTAGAATAATATGACACCAGAGCATTTGATATATATTGTTTAAAAAAATCCTTTTGCATAGAAAATGGATTAGAGAGAGTGATGGTTAAGGAGAGATTCTTGGGCTTATGAGATAGCTCAGACAGTAAATATGTTTGCCACCAAGGCTGACAACCCAACACTGATTCCTAGAACTAACATGATGCCACCTGCAAATTATCTTCTGACTTCCATACGTACAATCCCCTCACCCCAAAAAAGGAAAGCGCTCTGAATACTCTCTCTCTCTCTCTTCCCCCCCCCCATAAAAAAACTGGGTATGGTTCCAATGCTATGGGAACAGAGACAGGAGGATTGCTGGGGGTTGTTAGCTGCCAGTCTAGTTCCAGATTAGGTGAAAGGCTCCAACAAGAAATAAAATAGACAGTGATGGAGTGAACATCTGGTTTCCTCCTCTAGTCTGTACAGACATGTGTGCATACAACACACATATATTCAATAATATTCAACTATTTTCCAACAATGTCTGTTATAGAGATAATTAAAACATATCTGTATTGGTTTATCAAAATAAGTGAAACTACTAAAATTTTCTATATTTCTAGCTATGTATGTTTTGCTTATGGCAAGTATTATAACTTCATTTTATTATGTATAATTTTCCATAGATTTTTTTTTCTTCTTCTCCTCAAGACAGGGTTTCTCTGTGTAGTCCTGGCTGTCCTAGAACTCACTCTGTACACCAGGCTGGTCTCAAACTCACAGCCTCCCGAGTGCTGGGATTAAAGGCGAGTGCCACCACCGTCTGACTTATAATTTACCATAGCTCTAACCATTATAATACATATGAACTTGCCACTTAATTAAATATTAAGAAAAACCAAATACAAAAAAACAAGAAAAATAGAATATGGTAATGCTGTCAGTAGGACGGTTAACAGTATCAGCTTTTGTCTCCTTTTGTAATACTGGGAGCTGGATCTGGGCCATATCCAGGTTAAGTGGGGATATGATGAGAAACTAACAACTAGGAAAAGAAACAGTATTTTCTATTAAACATTTTCAAACGCTTGGCTTATGTAATTGAATCTTTGTGCGTGTGTGCAGTGTGTGTGTGTGTGTGTGTGTGTGTGTGTGTGGTCACATGCACACATGAGGTTTGAGGACAACTTTTGAGAGTTGGTTATCTTTTTTATCTACCAGGTGAGTTCTGGGAATCAAACTCAAGCTGTCAACTCTTTGCAGCAAGCCTTTTACACAGGGTGCCATACTAACAATCCTTATTTTATTCAAATTGTACAAACTATTGATCATTAACAATGTTTTCTAAAAGATAGCTATGAATAAATATTAGCATTTATGCGCAAATATTTGAAACTTAAAATATCTTACTAAATGTGCCCCTGCTTGAAGTAAAACATCTGCAACATCTGTATGTCCATTTTCACAAGCATAGGTTAGAGCTGTGTCTCCTGTTGCTGTGGTAGCATGCACATTAGCACCTAGAAAATAAATAAAATAAAAATCACACGTTTACCCTGGAGTTGTGGAATTATATTAGTCTAATTTTACAATATAGTTAAACTGAAGAATTCAAAATATGAAAATACTATCAAACTACAGTTAGGTATATTTTCTTTGTTTGTCTTATTTCCTTTAACTAAACTTCATAAAAATGTGTTCTGCCTCACAACAAAACAATTACTATAAAGCAGAAAATTTGCTTGTATATCGGACAGAACAAATCTTAAGTAATAGATAAAAAAACAAAAAATTTAAACAGTAAATATTCATATTGATGTCAATATTGGTTTGTTGTATTCTAAAACAGCTCTATGGATGTTATGACAAATTATTTTTAAGAATGGAAATTTTTCTCATTAAGAGCAAACACATTAATTATAAAGCCTTGTGGTTCTAAATTCGAAGTACTAACAATGAATTTATGACATATTTTTTAAATATTTAAGAAAATATATATTTGCTAACCCTGACCAACTAAAAAGTCCTAAAGTCCAAAAGACCTTAAAAATAAAGGCTGTTAAATAATTCTGCAGGCTAACAGTGTCACACAAGTCTGACAACGTGTTTGATATGTGGAGCCCACAAAAAAGGTAGAAGAATGAAGAAAACTGACTTCAACTAAGTTGTCCTCTGACCTCCATGTGCACACTGTGGTATACTTGTGCCCATGCACTCATGCACACACACACATAACACACACACACACACACACACACACACACACACACACACACACACAAATGCAGGACTATACACACAGATAGTAATTTTAAGAAAAAAAGAGCAGAGTGGTGGTGATGCACACCTTTAATCTTAGCACTTGGGAGGCAGAAGCAGGTGGTTCTCTGTGAGTTCTGAGGCCAGCCTGATCTACAAAGCAAGTTCCAGGACTATTATACAGAGAAACCCTGTCTCGGGACACACACACACACACACACACACACACACACACACACACACACACACACACAGAGAGAGAGAGAGAGAGAGAGAGAGAGAGAGAGAGAGACAGAGACAGAGACAGAGACAGACAGAGAGACAGAGAGAGAGAGAGAGAAAGAGAGAGGTGTCAAGTGTAAGCACAGACAGAAATACAAGAAATACAATACACTGGGAAGCCTAAAGAATAAATTCACCATTTGTTCAACAACAAAAATCACAAGGAAAAAAATATGAAAAACTATAGAGAACCTGCAGATTAAAATATTTTATGCATGGTAGTGTGTATTGGAGACAGAGACAGGCAGTGCTCTGTGAATTTGAGGCCAGCAATGGCTACGCAATGACCCTGTGTTGTTTTCTGGTATTTCGAGACAAAGTCTCTCCATGTAGTCTTAGATGTCCAGGAGCTTGCTAGACTCCAGTTCACAGGATCCCCCTGCATCTGCCTCCCTGAATGCGGGGATTAAAGATACGTGTTACCACACACAGCTGACCTTGGTTCTTAGAGCCAGGAAAAAAAAGTATTGTGACTATTTTTAACCTAATTTTTATAAACATACTAAACCATTGTGTATCTTTATGAAAATTGATTTTTAAAGTTTTACAAATTACGCTTAGGGACTGCAGAGAGCTCAGAGGTAAAGAACACTGCTCTTGCAAAGGACTTGGTTTCAGTTTCTAGTTCCAACACAGCAGCTAACAATCATCCCAACTCCAGTTCTGGAGAATCCTACACTCTCTTCTGTCCTGTAGAGACACATGCATATATATGCTGCAGACATACACACATATGCACATAAGTAAAACTTTAAATAACTATGCAATAAAAATTAAAAGCAAAATGTGTTGACTGAGTGTTGGTGGTGCACACCTTTAACCCCAGTATTTAGGAGGCAAATGCAGGTGGATCTTGATGAGTTCAAGGCCAACCTGGTCTACAAAGTGCGTTCCAGGACAGCCAAGACTACACAGAGAAACTGTCTTAAAAAACTAAAAAACAAAATAAAGTAAAATAAAAAAACAAAAAAGTAAAAAGTGTTTACTTGGGAGGTGAAAGAAAAAAGATAAAGAGTAACAGGAGTTCAAAGTCAAGACCAGCTTGTCCTACACAAGAGCCTGTCACAGAAAACAAAACACTCAAAAC
This sequence comes from Cricetiscus sungorus, assembly GCA_030556225.1. Lineage (NCBI taxonomy): Eukaryota > Metazoa > Chordata > Mammalia > Rodentia > Cricetidae > Cricetiscus > Cricetiscus sungorus. The sequence goes on from JANBXA010000651.1 coordinate 124,427,425, forward strand.
ACTCAAACCAAAGCCAAAATAAGAAAAAGATTGGTTGATGTTGGAATCATCATTCTAATGGGAGAGTTCTGGAAACTATATCCTTTAAATCAGCAATAGCTCCCAAATATGAGAGTCAACTGAGACACAACAAAAAGTATTACCAGGAGCTAAATGTTTAAAACTACTGAATGCTAGCAAGGTTAGCTTGGTGAGATTATGTAGCAACTGTTCATCAGTGAGTTTCAAGGATCTGCAACTTGCTATGTAGACCAAGTAGGCATAGAAATCAAAGAGCCCCGAGTGCTCAGATTAAAGGTATGCACTACTAAGTCCAGTTAATTTTCTTTTTTCTTTCTTTTTTCCTTCCTTCCTTCCTTCCTTCCTTCCTTCCTCCCTCCCTCCCTCCCTCCCTCTCTCTTTCTTTCTTTGGTTTGGTTTTTCAAGACAGGGTTTCTCTATGTAACAGTCCAAGATGTCCTGAAACTCACTGTAGATCAGGCTATCCTCAAACTCCCTACTGGTGGGATTAAAGGTGTGTGCCACCTCTGCCCAGCAAAGACTAGAGGCAATTAATAGAAATAATACAAAAAATGAGTAAAATATCTAGTATTCAGTAAGTTCTTTTGTTTTTGGTTTGTGGCTACATGGTCTCATACATCTCAGATATGCTCTTAAGTGGCCAAGGATGGTCTTGGACTCCTGATTCACCAATATAAGTTCTTTTATTTTGTTTTAGACAAAATCTCACTATGTAGTCCTGGCTGGCCTAGAACTCAATTTATAGATGAGGCTGGATCCTCCTGTTTCTACTTCCCTAACAGGGAGATTACAGCCATGTGTACCATATCAGACTTAAGCTTTAAAAGAATGAATCGGACCTGAATAAAATGAGAAATTCAATATTACTACTAAAAGACAAAAGTTTTATTAACTTTTTTCTGGCATATCTTACAGATAACATATATTCTAAAGTATGATATTTATTGCTTGATATTAATGAAGTGCAAATATCTGAAACAATTTTGTCAACAAAATTATATCCTTTTTTGGGTCTATGAATGTTGCTGTGGTGTGCATTAGTGCATGTATGTGTATGTATGTCTGTCTATATGTGTGTAGAACAGAATTGCAAATGTTTGGAAGGGTCAAAGTGGCACTGGATGTCTTCATTGATCATTATCTTATTTATTGAGGTAGAATCTCTTTCTGAATCTGAAACTTGCCACAGACCAGCTAGCCACCTTGCTCTGCAGATTCCCTGTCTCCACTTCCCTACCTCTGCGGATACATGCTGGCCATCTGGCCCATCCAGCTTTAAAAATATAGGGGCTGGGTAAGACCCTCATGCTTGCATGGCAAGTGCTTGTCAGCAGAGCCATCAAACCACTTTATTTTCTTTTTGAGGAAACTTAGAAATGTCAAAAAAATGAACAGGTTTTAGGTATCATGCCATAGCTATGACTATGCCAACATAGACTAAGCAGAAAGAATTAACTTTTCTTACAAAAGAAAAGAATGGAGAGTTTATAAGAGGCCTTACAATCACTAAGCAAATACTAATACGTAATAAGTCTATTAAAGACAAGGTCTTAAATTATTGTCAGTCTGGTTTCACATGGCTAGGCTTAGGTGATCTTCCACCTTTAGCTTCCCTAGTACCCGAGACTACAAATGTACAACAAATTAACAATCCCAGAGCTTAATGTATACTAAGCAGCCATCTAACACTGAGCTACATCCCTACCTTAATTTTATTTTTAATAATAGACAGACAATACCTGTATACATTTATAGGGTACAATGTTAAGAACACACTAGAATAATCAAATCACATTAGTTATCTATCACTTGACATATTATTTCTTGGTGATAGAAACACCCACATTCAGATTTTAATTAGGAGATGAAGAGATGGCTTAGCAAGTGAAAGCACTTATGACACAAGTCTATCAACCTGAGTTTAATTACTCAAATCATCAGTGGAAAAACACAAACAAGTTCTCAAGGCTGTCCTCTAACTTCCATGTATGTGCTATGGCACATGTATGCCTGCATTTACACCCTCACATGCTCTCTCTCTCTAAATTTTTTTTTTTTAATAAGACACTCCATTACTCTTAAGCACCATTCTGTGCAGGAGGTAAGTCACTAAACCTTGGCACTCTTCACCAACATTCCTTTTTTTTACTGTAGATTCTTCATCCTCTTACATCATCCATACTCTGATGGTCACCTCTGCACTCTGTATTTAATTCAATTGCTTTTATATTTGACACATATAAGTAAAGTATTGTTTGTATTTTTCTTTCTGTGATAAAGGCATTTTTAAAGCCACATACCAGCAGCCAGCAAATATTTAACCAACTCCAGGTGTCCCTCCTGGGAAGCCTCCATGAGAGGTGTGGAGCAGCCAAGTTCTATGTCAGCCCCTGCCTTAATCAGGAAATCTGCAACTTCAGAAAAGCCTCCACAGCAAGCCAAGGTAAGGGCAGTTTCTTGGGTTTCTTCTGTCTGGGCATTTATATTTGCACCTGAAAGCAGAACAAAAGAACAGAACTAGCTAAAGAAAATTACAATACAGTACTCAAAGATTATTATAATCATCTACCATCTCTGCTTAGGCTGTTCTTTCTAGAGAATTGAGAACTTTATAAGATTGCAAGTTCAAGGCCTGCCTAGGCTACACAAAGTTTATTTTCTCATCAGCGCAAAAACAGTATCTACTGCAACCAATACACAAAGCACAAAAGAACAAGAGTTTTTATAAAGTACAATGGCTCTACCTTGTGCCAACAGCAGTGCCACCATCTCTTCATGCCCTTCCCGAGCAGCCTCCATCAAGGGTGTGTATCCTTCATCATTAACTTCTTCAAGATTTGCTCCTCTTTCAATAAGCAGTGCTGCCAACTCAACATGCCCACCACAAGCAGCTAGAGTCAGTGGAGACTCAAAGGAATCTGCAGGCATATTCACTTGAGCACCACTGTCCAAAAGCAAACGAGCCACTTCCACATGCCCATCCTGCAGATGTTCAGAGATAAAACAAAACAAAGAACTTTTTATTTACAGTTTTTTTTTAAAGTGGAAGGCAAACAAGGGTCTAAAGAAAGATTAGCTGATGTAGGTTATATAACATATGTTATTATCATGCCACCTGATCCTTACCTAATTAATACTATTTTTTAAATGCTTATGGGGCTAGAGACATGGCTCAGTGGTTAAGAGCACTTACTGTCTCTTCAGAGGACCTGTGTTCAATTACTAGCAATCTAGGATCCATTACCCTCACACAGACATACATGCAGACAAAATAACCAATGCACATAAAATAAAAATTAAAATATTAAATTACCTTAATTTTCACAATTTTTTTTTTAAAATTGGACTTTACAACAAATAGTCACAATTACGAATAACTTTGAAGTTTTATATTCTTTGAGGTTCAAAACAACTACCAAATCCAGTCAACAGTACCTCAAAAAGAATTACTATTCATACAACTGTCTGGTCAAACATAACCATATTCTCAAATTTAGAGGCTTTCTATTTTTAAATGTAGAAACTGTACTAGATCTTCCTTAGAAAGGAAAGCTTAACAAAAATAAACAAAGAGAAAAACCCAAACCAAACAAAAACAAAACAAAAAAAACCCATAATTTGAATTGTGAAATTGTTACCAATTGAGATTTTATCACTTTGGATTCGTACTGCTTTATCTTTGCCTCATCATAACAACCTGTTGCACCAAGGTAAAGAATATTTTAAAGACATATTTTATTTTTATTTATATATTTTTGTGTCAATAAGTTTATGGGCAACATGTACCAGGAGGTCAGAGAGCACTGGATCCCCTAGAGCTAGAGTTACAGGTAGTTTGGAGCCAACATATGGGTGCTAGGTTCAAAACTTAGGTCCTCTGCATGAGAAGTAAGCACTCTGTAGTTGTTTATAGGAGACTGGCCCCCACAGATTCATACATTTAAATGTCTAGTCCTTAGTGGGTGGAATGTTTGAGCAGGATTAGGCATTATTGTGGCCTTATTGGAGGAGTTGTCTCACTGGGGGTGGGCACTGAAAGCCCACACCAGGTCCAGGGTATGTATGTATGTATGTATGTATGTATGTATGTATGTATGTATGTATGCATGCATGCATGTATGCATGTCTGTCTGTCTGTCTCTACCTGCTGCCTATGGATCAGGATGTAGCTCTTAGCTACTACCCTAGTGCCATGCATGCTATCATATTCCTGCCATAATGATAATGGACTAACCCTCTGAAACTATAATCAGGCCCTCAATTTTAAATTCTTGACTTCAAGGGCTCAGAGGTTAAGAGCACTGGCTGCTCTTCTAGAGATTGAGTTCAATTCCCAGCAACCACATGGTCGTTGACAACCACCTATAATGAAATCTGGTGTCCTCTTCTTGTGTACAGGCATATATGCAGGTAGAACAACATATATATATATACACACACATATATATATAAAATAAATCTTTAAATTCTTGACTTCAAAAATTGTATTTGCTTTAATACTTGTTACAAGCATATGAAGTCAAATGTTGTATCATTCCAATTTCAAAAATAATCACAATATCACTAATAAGTAAATTTGGGTGGCTGGAGAGATAGCTCCTGGATTAAGAGCACTGAATGTTCTTTTCAGTGGACTGGGATTCAATTTTCAGCACCTACATGGCAGCTGACACCTGGCATACATATAGTGTGCAGATACATACATGCCAGTAGAACATCTATACATCTATATGTGTAAAATAAATAAATCTAGAGGAAAAAAACAACCTCACAAATTATCCAGTCAATAAATGAATGGGTCAATGAACTGAGTATCTCTTTCTCAATAGAACCTTCCATCATGGGTTTTAAGGGGCCAATTTAGGACATTCAGTTTGTGTGCCAAGTTTTTACTCATTGAACCAACCCACTGGCCCTCTTTATAGCATTTTAATATAAAAAGGTAAGGCCAGGCGGTGGTGGTGCAAGCTTTTATTTAATACCAGCACTTGGGAGTCAGAGGCAGGCAGATCTCTGTGAGTTTGAGGCCAGCCTGGTCTATAGAGCAGAGCAAGTGCCCGGATAGGCTCCAAAGCTACATGAGGAAACCCTGTCTCAAAATACCCAAACACACACACACACACACACACACACACACACACACACCACAAACACACACACACACACACACACACACACACACACACACACACACACACACACACACACACACACACAGTGGGACATGATAGCTTACAACCTGTAATACCAGCATTCATGAAACTGAGATGGGGGGCGGGGGGCGCGGGGGAGGGAACAACTGCAGAGATGGCTCAGTGGTTAAGAGCACTGACTGCTCCTCCAGAGGACCTGGGTTCAATTCTTAGTAACCACATGGCAGCTCACAATTGTTTGTCATTCCAGTTCTAGGGGACCTGACACCCATAGCAAAACACCAACACATATAAAAAAAGAAAAAGAAACTGAGACAGGGAGGATCATAGTAAATAACTAGCTTCAATTTCAGACCATTGTGAACAAAACAACAGACAGACATGTGAAGCCAATAAGAAAACAAAACAACAGACAGACATGTTGGAAATAGGTCTAACATCTCAAAACTGGGCAGTGGTATCACACACTTTTAATCCTCACACTTGGGAGGTTGAGGCAGTAGGATCTGTGAGTTCAAGACCAGTCTGGTCTATAAGAGCTAGTTTCAGGACAGTCTCCAAAGCTATACAGAGAAACCCTGTTTTGAAAAACCAAAAAAAGAAAAAAGAGTTTTATTAATATCTCTGGGATGGAGCTCAGAGTTAAAGAGCACTGCTGCTCTTCCAAATGATCCAGGTTTGATTCTCAAGACCCATACTCCAGTCCCAGGGGATCTGACACCTTTTTCTGAACTCCATGGGCACTGTACACACATGGTACAGAGATATACTTGCAGGAAATATACCCATACACATAAAATAAAAAATAAAGAAGCCAGGTGGTGTGGTGCACATCTTTAGTCCCAGCACTCGGGAGGCAAAGGCAAGAGAATCTCTGTGAGTTCGAGGCCAGCCTGGACTACAAAGCTCCACAGAGAAAAACCAAAACAAACAAACAAACAAATAAATAAGGAAAGAGCTGTGTGGTACCTTTAACCCAGAACTTGGGAGGCAGAGACAGGCAGAAACCTATGAGTTCAAGACCAGCCTGGCCTACAAAGTGAACTCCAGAGAAACCCTGTCTCGGAAAAACAAAACAAAACAAAAATAAACCCTAAAAACATTACATTAAGATTACTAGTTGCTACCACCCTCTAAAAAGTCCATATATTAAAGCATGATTTTTTTTTTTTTTTTTTACTTAGAATTCAGTTAAAAATACAAGCCAAGGGGCTGAAGAGATAGCTCAGAGGTCAAGAGCGCTGACTGCTCTTCCAGGGGTCCTGAATTCAATTCCCAGCAACCACATGGTGGCTCTCAACCATCAATCATGAGATCTGACGCCCTCTTCTGGCCTGCAGGCAGAACATTGTATATGTAATAAAAAAAAATTAAATAAATAAAAAATAAAAAAAAAATACAAGCCAAACATTAATAATTTTTAGAAACTATACTCAGTTGAAGTGGCTGCTATAAGGACATGAGTTTAGGCACCAGAACCCATAGAAGAAATAAGAAGAAGAATAAAACTAGGTGTGTTGGTACATAATAGTGAAGTAGACATATTCAGATCATTAAATCTCAAAGCCAGCCTGCCTATTCTACTTAAGTAGTTTCAGGCCAATGAGAGACCCTGCCTCAACACGTAAGGTGGATGGAGTACACAGAGAAATGACACCCAAGGTTGTCTGTCCTTGGGGCTTCTAAAGGCATATGTACCTGCACACACATACCCACACCCCAGAAACAACAATAATAATTCTCAGACAAATACATAAACTTTTCCCCACAAAATTTCAAGTTATCACAATTAAATTACCATGCAAGCCTCCATTAAGGCAGTGTGCATCTCATCGGTTTTATGCTCTTGATCTGCACCAGCTTCAAGCAGAAATCGAACCATATCCAAATGGCCTTAAAAACAAGGTTAAAGAATTGACTATCAATTAAATGCATGAGTATTAAATTGTTTTGTTTTCAAATGTCGATCTATAATCTATTATCTTAATTTGACTTTAATGATTCAATGACAGTCTTACAAAGTCAATGGAAACAAGTACATGCATTCTCAATAAGGCCATACTATCTAAGATTTAAAGACTGACTTTCTAAAGCACATATTTCTAGTTTAGTAGTCATGCTTGTTCTCTGATTTAATTTATATAAACTATCAAAACACTGGAACCAAATAGAAAGACAAGTAAAGTTTATTGGAACATATTTTCTATAAAAACAGCTTTAAAATCACCATAACATCACTATGACAATGAGCAGACACAGAAAAGCAACTCCTTTTAAAAATAATTCTAATCCTCTTGATACATTTAATTAAAAAAAAATAAACTTAATAGTCAATGAGAAAAATACTAACATTCCAGTGTAAAATAGGTGAAGGATATAAAATGGTAATTCAAAAGATACATCAATGGATATTAAACTGATATAAGAGATATTAAATGAGACACATTATTTTAGCCACCAAAATGGCAAAGGGTAAGGAGAATGATAATGCCAATTACTGGAGAGGGTAAAAGATGGGTAAAGAGGTTCTCAGACAACCAAGTGGGGTCTGAGACACTTAGTAAACTGGTCCAACCTTTCTAGAAGGCAATTTGGAAGTATAAATCAAAAGCCTTAGTAATGTCCATACCCTTTGACCCAACAATTCCACTTCCAGAATTTATCCTAAGGAAATAATCAGAGATTAGGCAAAAAAGTTCTGCAGAAGGATGTTATCACAGTGTTTTTAAATAATAGTAAAAGACTAGAACAATTAGTGTCCAACAATATGAATTATGGTGTATCCATTTCATGTATTTTGCAGAGATTGTAAGTTCCCTACTCAACATGCATTCTTATTATTCTCAAGAAACAGGACTTCAATTTTACCTAGGTGGTGGCTTGCCTAACTCTTTTTCCAGCCTTCCTTGTAGCAGAGGGGAGCCAGTGGAATGCAGTGAGAGTTACATAAAGTATGTACTGTTGTACATCATAAAGTATGTACTGTTGTGCTCTAGCTGCCTCCTGGACTACAGATAACATTGAGGACAGAAATGATTTACTAGGGTTAGGGTTACAATAGAAAAATAACACTCTTGGATCTTGATGACAAATTTAAATTGTAATACTAGCATAAGACACTTTAGTCTTAGGTTTCACTTCTGTACAAATCATATTGTGTTTTGTGGTATATGCAGGTAAGCCAATCTAGAAAATCTAACTAAAATACTATGTGTTCATCAAAAAATATGTTACAAGAGCATTTATTGAGATGAACATATATTCATGATATACTACTAAATAAACAGACTATAAAACTGTTAAATTAATTTCATCGCACAAATATGTGTATCTTTAAAAATTTATTTAAAATATACTGGACATATACTAAAATATTATTTACATGCTTTTTCTCCTTTAGATGGCAATATTACAGGACAGTTAAATTTTTCTTGGTGCTACACAATTTGTAGGTTTTCTATATCAACTGTGAATCAGTATATCTGTGTATAATTATTTAATAGAAGAATCATATAGAACAAAGGGTATTAAATAATAGAATCCTTAAAGCTGTAAGTTGTTTGGTTGACATCATAGATAAATGAGTTAAAATAATAATAATTTGTGTGTGTGTGTGTGTGTGTGTGTGTGTGTGTGTGTGTGTGTGTGTGTTGGGATAACACAGAAAGTACAGGCTAAACTGGACTTTCTAATGTATCTTATAATGCAAGTATACACCATAAGGAAAAAATAAAGTTAATAATATTCAGGTAAAGAAGAAAAATACAAATTAACACAAATACTCAATGCTCAAATATTTGAAGTCTTTATGAGAACAATTATAAATATTCAGACATAAAAAGTACCTTTGTAGCAGGCAAGTGTTAGAGCACTTTCTTTGAACTCATTAGAATGAGTGTTGATGCCAGCACCGTGATCTAGAAGAACTCTGGCAACTTCCACATGACCTGCACTGGCTGCTTCCATTAGGGGCGTGTGTCCATTTTCATTATGGTCTTCTATATTTGCACCCTCATTAAGCAGCACTTTTACAATGTCAATAAACCCTCCAGCACAGGCATAAGTTAATGCAGTATTCCCTATCAAAGAACAAAAAAAAGTACAAAATTATGAAATAGATGTCATGTTACTGTTTTAGATATCTCTCTCCAATTCCTTGACATCAGCCATAACTACTATTGCAAGTTATACATTTTGTGTGTTGTTTTTGTAAGTGTTAAGAGATTCAACCCAGGGTCTCACATATGCTAGACAAACATGTTCTCCTCCCACCCTTACCCTGTAGTCTTTCCACAAGTTACCCATACTAGTCTGGAACTCACAATACACTTGCCTCAACTTCATAAGTAGCTGGAATTACCCTGTAAAAAAAATCATCCCTATGGCTGGGCAATGGTGGTGCACACCTTTAATCCTAGCACTTGGGAGGCAGGTAGAACTCCGCAAGTTCGAGGCCAGCCTGGTCTACAGGGCAAGTTCCATCCAGGATAGCTAGGCAAGATCAGCCTGGTCTATAAATCAAGTTCCAGGTTAGGCCTATTTCACAGAGAAACCCTGTCTTGAAAAAACAAAAATAAATAAACAAATAAATAAAACATCCCTAGTTCAGCTCATTTTTTACTATCATCAATTTAAAGCATATCTTTATTTTCTGACAGAATATCTTTAAAGCATAATACAAAATTATATATATGCATACATTTTTAATAATCACTCTAAATAATTCTGGCATGCAGTAGGAGGTACAGTCCATTGAAAAAATAAACAAATTCAGGGCTGAAGAGATGGCTGGTTAAAATCATGATATTAGATGGGCAGTGGCAGTGCACACCTTTAATCCCAGGACTTGGAAGGCAGAGGCAGTCAAGGATCTCTGAGTTGGAGGCCAGCCTGGTCTACAGAAAAAGTTCCAGGACTACACAGAGAAACACTGTCTCATAAAAAACAAAAATCAAAACAAAAACAAGACAATATGAACTTAGAGTTTAGATCACCACACCCGCATAAGCCAGACATCCTGCTCATGCCTTGAACACTAGTTCTGAGAGGGGTGGAAATAGGTTGTTGGCCTAGTTAAGAAAACAAAGATTCCAGGTCAAAGAAGTAGGCAGTAACAGAGGTGAATACCTAATGTCCTCTACTGGCCTTCATGTATGCACGCAAGAGCATGCAAAATACATAATTAATTAATTTAAAAATATCTTGATTAGGAATTTACTTATGGGAAGATAAATCAACTTCTTTTTGAGATTTTCTATTTTTCCAATTAAATATGAGTTAAAATCATGAGTGGAAATGAGAGGGCAGAGGTAAGGTATTTTCATTAGCCATTTATAGGGTATACTAAAATTCCATTGGCACATACCTACTGCTTGATACACAGCCAGACCTCTTTCTACGTCCCAGCACTCAGGAGGCAGAGGTAGGTGGATGTGAGTTCAAAACCAGCTTAGTCTAAATTGAGAGTTTCAGGTCAACCAAGACTAGACAGTGAGACCCTGTCTCAAAGCCCCTAACCCCAAATAAGCAAAATAAAAATAAAATTAGAAAAACACTGCATAGCTTATAACATTTAATGTTTTATTTCTATCCATTGATTTTTAAAAAAAAAATGTTTTTAACAGATCCAACCAAAGCACAATTCATTGCTTTGGATATATTTTCATTCAGACATGTATCTTTCCTTAAAAGATTATTTTTTATTATACATATATGAATGTGGATATGTACACATGCATGCAGGTGCTGGCAGAGGCAGAGGTGTTAGATCCTCCCAGAACTAGAGTTACAGATGGTTGAGAACCACTTGACATGGAGTTGGGAATAATTTTGGGTCCTCTGTAACAGCAGCATTTCACATACCATCTCTCCAGACCTGAGACAAATATCTTACATTCACAACATAACCCAACAAAATGGGTATACATTCCCCTCAGTTTAATACCTTCAAAAGAAACACTTTTTTTTTTTTTTTTTTCAAGACAGGGTTTCTCTGTGTAGCTTTAGAGCCTGTCCTGGAACTTGCTCTGTAGACCAGGCTGGCCTTGAACTCACAGAGATCCGCCTACCTCTGCCTCCCCAAGTGTTGGGATTAAAGTCATAAGACATCACCACCTGACGTTTTCTTTTTTTTTTAATGATTCAGTTTCTCATTCTGTAGTCCATGCTGGTCTAGAACTCACAGGAATCCTTTTCTGGCTTCAGGCTCAGATGTTCTGGGATTATAGATGTGTCACTAAGCCTGATTTCATGACCCCCATAGGCTCATGTTTAAATACATGTCCCCAATTGCTGTAACTATTTGGGAGGTATTAGAAAGTGTAGCTTTGAAGTTGTATGCCATTCCCAGGCTTCTTTCTGCCTCCTGCTTGGGGATCAAGATGTGAGCTCTCAGCTTTCTAGTCACCATGCCCTCGCTCTGTCATCATGGACTCTAACCCTCTGAAATTGTAAGCTCAATTAAATGATTTCTTTCATAACTTGCCTTGGTCATAGTGTTTTTCACCACAGCAATAGAAACCCTAACTAATACGGAAGTTGGTATCAGAGAGTGGGCTATTGATGTGACTCATGTGGCCATGTGGTTTTGGGGAGGAACGTAAAAGAGTTTGGGATTTTGGACTATAAAAGCAGTTGAATGCTGTAAGCAGAGCTTAATGGACCATTCTAGTAGGAATTTGGAAGACAGTAGTGTTGTGTTGAGAGCAATGAGAACTATGGAGGTCTAGCTCAAGAGGTTTCAAAGAAAAACAGTATTACCAACTGAGCTAGAGATCATTCTTGAGATGTTTTAGCAAAGAATGTGGCAGCTAAGAATTTGCCTTAGGTGAAATTGACAAATAACAGAAAAATTCTGTCAGAGATTTTGAAGACAATCTAATGTCAACTCTGTGCATGGTTATTAATAATCACTTTTATGAAACGAGCAAGAGGGGTAAAAATAAATAGAAATTAAACAGTTTGAAAAGAAATATAGCATGAGGAAATATAATGTTGGAGGTAAGGATTGTGCTAAAATAGGTAAGGAGACCAAGGTGACGCCTGATCCACATAGAAGTAAAGAGAAGATCCCACACTGCTAAGCTTCCAATTTATAAAAAGACTTAAGGAAATTTCTGTTCCTAGAAAACAATAAAACAAAAGCTGCTGTAAATATTATTAAGGAAATCAGGCTCCAGTCCAAGCAAGCAGCTGAACTTAGCAATGTTATCCATGTGTTTATTGTTTTAGAAGCATAAAGGATACAGAAATAAAGGGATTATAGAATTTTCCTCCATGATTAAAGAGAGTCACTGAAGCCAGGCATGTAGCAAGTATGAAGACCCTGTATGAAGACCCTAAGAGGCCATTTTATAAAGCTGTCAAGGTGACAGCTGGATTGCATTGGCGATCCCAAAATATTACAGGTGCCAGAGCTATGGGAGGTCTACCAGGGAGAGCTACATACCAGGGGAGTAACTAGCCCAGGAAAAAGAAGTGTGTTGCAGGCTGCAAAGCTGGAAGGGAAGAATCATCTAAGTTCTTTGATATTATACATGGAGCTACAAGATTTGATTTGGAGTTTGCCCTGCTAGTTTTTCATCTTGGTCTTGTATTTCCTTGTTGTGAACCATCCTCCCTTTTGTAATGATAATGTTTATTCTGTGCCACTGTATGCTGAAAGTATGTAATTTGCTTTCTGATTTTAAAGGGGGTCACAATTAAGAGAATGTCTTTAGCAGTGGCTCTCAACCTTCCTAATGCTTTGATCCTTTAATATAGTTCCACATGTTTTAGTGAGCACCCCCCACCCTGCTCTGTAACCACAGAATAATTTTCATTGCTACTTCATGACTGTAATTTTGTTACTGTTATGAAATCATAATGTAAGTATCTGTGTTTTCTAATGGTACTAGACCACCCCTGTGAAAGGAACATCTGACTCTAAGGGGTTGAAACCTACATGTTAAGAACCATTAGCCTTGGGTATCAGAAGACTTACTTTAAAACAGTATTAATATTGAGACTGTGACTATAAGACTATTAAGGACTTTTAATGTTGTGCTAAATGTATTTTGCATTATGATATGACCACATACCATATGACTCCATACTAGGAGTCATGGAGTGAAATAGTGAATGAGAATGGCCCCCATAGGTTTGTATGATTGGATATGTGGTCCTCGGTTGGTGGAACTGTTTGGGAAGGATCAGGAGGTGTAGTCTTGGAGGAGGTGTGTCACTGGGGACTGGCTTTATGGTTTCAAAAGATTTCTACTACTCCCAATGCATATTCTCTCTCTCTCTCTCTCTCTCTCTCTCTCTCTCTCTCTCTCTCTCTCTCTCTCTCTCTCTCTCTCTCTCTCTCTCTCTCTCCCCCCCTCTCTCTCCTCCCTCTCTCTCTCTCTCTCTCCCCCCCCCCCTGTCTGCTTAAAGATCAAGATGTGAGCTCTCCCCACTGAGCGGTAGTGGCACATGCCTTTAACCCCAGCACTAGGGAGGCAAAGGAAGGCGGATCTCTGAGTTCTGAGTTCAAGGCCAACCTGATCCACAGAGTGAGTTCCAGGACAGCCAATACTATTACACAGAGAAACTCTGTCTCAGAGAAAAAAAAAATAAAAAGAAGAAATGAGGTCTCAGTTATTCTTGTGCTATGTCTTTGCACCACCATCACGGACTCTAATGCTTTCAAACTATAAACCCAGTTGAATTCAGGGTTTCATGCACGCTTGGCAAGTACTATACCAACTTATCTAAATTCCCAGCCCTAGATGTAAATTTAAATCATACCTTTGACTTCTGATATATACTAGTAGTCTACTAAAACTTCCTGTATTACATTTTAAAAAAAGAGGAGGGAGAAGTTGGGGGTGAGCAGCACTTTCTTACTAGTAAATGTATTCATCATACCATAAAAGAAAAATCTGATACCTCAAACACAAAGTCAAAGGAACTATACTTAAATTAGATAAAGAGCTACAGGAGATATAGCTCATAACATTTTCTTTATATCTCTGGGAAAAAGAAAAAAAACTATTTGTAGCAGAAAAACTGTTCAACTTGACCAAATCAAACCTACACTGTTTGTTTTTGAGATGGTTTCATTACGCAGACTAGAACTGTCCTGGAAGACCATATATATCCAACACATGTTTTCAACACACAGCAATCCTCCTGTCGCAGGTCCTAAATGCTAAGATTATACACAAGTACCACTGTGCCTGGTTCAAGTTTATGTTAGATTCATTGTTGTTGCAAATAGGACCTTTCTACCAACCCCAGACTATCCTTAAACTGAAGAAGCTCCCCTACTTCAGACTCCTGAGTGCTAGGATTTCAGTAAGGCTGCATGGCTTAAAGACTTTTCAGCCATGCATGGTAGTGCATGCTATAATCCCAACACTCTTAAAGGTTGAAAAAAGAGGATTTTTGAGGGCAAGGGCCATTCTGGTCTACACACTGAGACCATAGTTCAACAACTACAACAAAGACTTTTAAAGATATCAAAGTCAAGATTATTTTCAGAAGGCTTCCATTTATTTCCCCCAATAATCTATTTTTTTTAGATTACATTTATTTGTTTTGTATGTAAATGAGGTGGGATATATGTATGCCATGGCCTGAGTGTAAAATAAGAGGTCAACTTTCAAGAGTTGGCTCTCTCCTTCTGCCATGTGCATCCTGGAAATTGAAGTCAGGTTTTTAACCCTGGCAGCAAGTAGCTTACCCACTGTGCCATCTCACCAATGCTCTATAATCAAATTTTTATTTATCATGTTATAATAAATTACATATTTTGTTTTTTTACTTTTGAGATAGAGTTTCTCTATGTACCCATGGCGGTCCTGGACTCGCTGTAAAGACCAGGCAGTCCTCAAATTCAGAGATCCACCTGCCTCCATCTCAGGAGTGCTGGGATTAAGGCAGTCAATTTTTAATATAATAAAAAAAATTACGTCAATTTTTCTTTCATATCAATTTATACATACCTGTTGCTGACTGGGAGTTGACATCTGCATCATGAAGAAGTAATAATTTCACAATATCTAAATAACCTCCACTGGAAGCTGCCATTAGAGGAGTTATATCTCCTTTATTCCCTCTGTCTTCAACATTAGCATGCATAGCTAGCAGTACCTTTAAAAACACACAAAGATGTTATTATTGCTTACTGTTAATAGTACTTACAGACAAAATATTCCATCTGAGAAGATAACCTTTTGAGATAGGGTCAAAAAATAGGTAAAAATCACTTTTTAGGAAAATCCATTTTTTACTAGTTAGGGTAACAGGTCAGTTCATATATTTTTCTAACACCATTTGAGAGAGTATCTCATGCATATGAGGCTGCTCTCAAACTAACTAGGCAGCCAAGGACAACCTTGGTCCTCCTGTCTCCAGATGCTACGATCATAGGCATGCACCACCACTCCTAGCTATTATATGTTAATTTTTAAATAAAGATCTCATTAGCCATCCTATTATATGTGCCTGCTCTTGTAAAAGAATATGTGCTATGTTTGAGATTGTCTTGCAAGAGAACAATAAAAACTGTTTATTTCCCAAGATTGCTCCATTTAGGAGGAAAAAACAGAACAGGGATAATCTGAATGCAGTAAAAATAAACTTCTGCTTCCCCTTTTAGTTTTATGTTTTTGTTTTTTTCATTGTGTTTTGAGACAGGGATTCATTATGTAACCCAGCCAGGCCTTGAACTTGTTATTTGCTTGCCCTAGTCTTCCAATTGCTAAAATTATAGGTGGACACCACCACCCTAGCTATTTGTGCTTTTTTTTTTTTTAATTACATTTTGTTAATTCTTTGTGTGTGAATAGGCACACAAGGATCACAGCACACAAGTGGAAGTCAGAGGACAACTTGTAGGAATTGGATCTCTCTCTTTTCACTATGTGGACCCTAGTAATCAAATTCAAAGTTGGGTCCTTGGCTTGGCAGTAGGTGATCTTATGCTGAGCCATCTCACTTGACCAGTTATCTTATTTTCCTTTTAAAAATTTTGTGTGTATGAGTGTTTTGCCTGCTTGTATGTCTGCATACCACATCCGTGCATGGTGCCAGTAGAGGCCATAAAATATCATATACTCTGGAACTGGAGTTACAGATGATTGTGAGCTGCCATGTGGGTGCTAGGTCCTCTTGAAGAGCAGCCAGTGCTCTTAACCACTATGTCATCTCTCAAGACCCAATTATACATTATTTCTTTTCTTTTCCAAAATAGTTTCTCTGTGTAGCCCTGGCTATCTTAGACCAGGCTAGACTTGAACTCAGAGATTCACCTGCATTTGCCGCCCAAGTGCTGAGATTAAAAGTTTGTGCCACCACTGCCTGGCTTATATACTATTTTTAAAAGTTTAGAACTGAGGATATGGCTCAATAGATGGTGTTAACCAGGAAAATATGAGGGCTGGAGTTTCCAGGAGAGGCAGATACAGGAGATCTCCAGAGCAAGCTGACTAGCTAGAGGAGCAAACTGGTGAACTCCAGGTTCACCAGGGTAAAAGAACCTATCTCAGTGAACAAAGTAGCAAGTGGTCAAGGAAGACACACCTAATATCAACTTCTGACCTACACATGCACCTCCACACATATTCAAACACACACACACACACACACACACACACACACACACACACGTATATACACAATTCCAAAACAGAAGAGCTTAAATATGCTTATAAGTGATTCTTATTTAATAGGATTAGCTTTGAATATATGATATAAAAATAAACCTAACTACATACACACACACAAAAGAAATAAATTGTGTTATTTCTAAAAGGGAAGGTCTCTGGCCTCTAATTATAGTTTCTTTTACAAGTAATAAAAATAACTAAAACACACAAGCCCCTCTATAATTTTAAACACTAACAATTATTTTGGGGCTGGGACTGTAACTCAGGGGTAAAGCATTTACCTCACATGCTTAAGACCAAGGATTTGATGATCTCCTGTACTACTAAAATTAATAAAGATTATTTCTGCTTACTTGTGCCAGTTCATAATATCCTGCTGAACAAGCCAAACACAGCAAGCTTTCTCCTTCTTCTGTATGTTCATTTACACTTCTGCCTTCATCTAGCAATTTGCGAACAGCATTCACATCTCCATCTGAACAAGCTTCTGCCAGACTTCGACTAAAATCAAACATTATACAAAATTAACTGATGTAAAAAGACTCATGAACCTATGGTACAAAATTACATCAAATAGTTAGACACATATAAAAATTGCATTAGGATAAATTTAGGAGTATTTTATGTACCAAGCATCCTATTTGTAAATGTAATTATACACACAAACTTCAACTGAGCAAAAATAAAAATGTGAAAATAGCTATCATTTTTATTATTATAGATATATTTTATAATTTACAGACAATTGTTAGCTACCATGTGAGTTGCAGGAAACAAACCCAGTTCCTCTGTAAGAGCAGCAAGTGTTCCTAATGCTGAGGCATCTCTCCTGCCCTATTTTTATTTTAATTTTTTAATAGTATATATAGTATTGGTTTCATTACCAGATTTTCATACATCCTTTACTTCTGTTGATTCTCTACTCTTCCTACACTGCTTCTCAATCAACATCCCCCAGTAACTGCTGTTTTTGTCTTTCAAAACCTTTCTGGTAAACTTTTCATATCTGAAATCGACTACAAAAAAATAGCAATCCTCAAAGCTTACAGGCTCAAAAGCAACTGTTGGGATTTAGAATTTACAAGTAAAATAACTTGTGTTTGTTTATTAGTATGGGTCTAATGTAGTCCAGAAGGTGCCCAAACTCTATTATGTAATGCTGGGATTACACTCACATTCAACCAAACTTAGACAAGTACAGAATGACTGAGGACCAGCAAAACAGCTGAGTGGGGAGAGGAAAGTACTCAGGCCTGACAATCTGAGTTTCAAACCTTACTGGCCCTCAGACTTTGTAACCTCAAGTTTATGAAACATGAATGTTCTTTTTCAAATGCAACAATACTGGAGTTCCTAGAAGAATATCTGAGTAATATTTTTAAAAAGACAGAGTCTTTCTACATGTCCCTGGCTGTCCTGAAACTCACTATTTAAGCCTCGAACTCAGAGATCCACCTGCCTCAGCTTCCCAAACGCTAGGATTAAAGGCATGTACTACTATGTCATTTTAGCAATTTAAGATTTTGAAAATTTTATATAATCTTAATTTGAAAGAAACACTTTATTCAAAACTCACATTTAGACAATAGACTCACATAACAGCAGCAGTGAAAACACCAGCACTAGCTCTGCAGTGGGTTTCTCAGCAGAGAAAACAGTAGAATCTTAGGGTGAATAATATATTACTTTTAACATTTACTTAATTGTGTGTATATATACATGTATACTTCAAACCTCTGCCATAGCATAAGTAAGTCAAAGGACAACTCACATGAGTTTATTTTCTCCCTCCAACATGTGGGTCCCAAGAATCAAACCTTTTACCACTTGAGCCATCTTTCTAGGCCAGAGACGTTAATTTCAAATCTCAAACATCAGCAAGAAAAGTAATTTGGTACAAGTCATATAGTAGAATTATTCATCAACAAAGGTCATTATGGGGCTAGAGAGAGGGCTCAGTGGTTAAGAGAACGGGATGTTCATGTAGAGGACCTGGGTTCAGTTCACAACCATCTGTAACTTCAATTACAAAGGATCTGACACTCTTCTGACCTCCACAAGCACCACACACAAGTGATGCAAATACAGACAGGCAGCATGTATTCTCACACTTGCTATAACATTTTTAAAAATAATACTGTCATAGTGTTAGCCAGTTTGTTTAGAGTTTTGTTTTTCAGCTTTAAGTGTTAAAAATAATTAAAAATGTAGTCCAAAGGAACTACCTTTTATCTGTTGCTATTTTCTGGTATGGGCTGAAGCTTAGCTTTTCTCAAAGCATTAACTTACAGTAATCATAATCTACAAGTGAATCCAGAGTTCTTGTAATTAAAATTGACATCACATTTTTGGCTCTACTATTTGTGTTAACAAACACCAGTATAATAGACTGCATAAAAGCCACCCATGGTGAGTCCAAATAACTGGCCTGTTGTTCTTTGAGACAGGGTCTCATTATGTCTCTGGCTGTCCTAAAACTCACTATGTAGATCTGGCTGCTTTGAACTCACAGATTTGCTTGCCTCTGCCTCCTTAATGAGTCAGATTAATTGATCTTTTGCAAAGATACTATCTTTTTTTTGGAGACAGGGTTTCTCTGTGGCCCTGTCCCGGAACTAACTCTGTAAACCAGGCTGGCTGGTCTCGAACTCAAGAGATCCACCTGCCTCTGCCTCCCGAGTGCTGGGACTAAAGGTGTGTGCCACTACCACCTGTTAGATAAGCATCCTTTTAAAGGCTACTGCCATACTGATTCACAAAGATATTTTAGTACATGAACCTATAACTTAAAGTCTTATCTTGGTAACAATTGCTGTAAAATAACTAACTGAGCTTAGCAATGGTGAGGCATGCCTTTATTTCCAGCACTCAAAAGGCAAAGGCAGGAGGATACCTGTGAGTTCGAGGGCAGCCTGATCTACAGAGCTAGTTCCAGGACAGCCTCCAAAGCAATACAGAGAAACCCTGTCTTGAACAAACAAACAAACAAAAAAACAAAATACTTATGCCACCACATATTGCCTATGACTGTACACTTCAAATAAGCTCTGATATATACTCATACTCCACAAACCATATTTAAACAACCAGCAACTAGACTGTTGAGTAAGTAATCCATTTCATTTATGACTAAATAAGTAGTCAGGTTAGATTTACTGTAACTTATTTTGAAGTAGAAACTAGTCTACTCAGTATGGATTTCTCATATACTATAATACTAAATACCCACAAAAATACTTAATAGTGAATGCAAAGCTAGGGATGGTGGCTCACACTTTTAATACCAGCATTAAAGGAAGCTAAGGCAGGACTGCTGAGAATTTAAGGGCTACAGGGGCTACAGAGTGAAATCTGTCTCAAAACAAAACCAGTATCTAGCAGGGTGAGACATCTTTAATCCCAGGACTCAGTCTCTGTGAACTGAGTCTAGCCTGGTCTAATATGTAAAGTATTCCAGACTAGCCAGGGCAAGACAATAAGACTCATTTTCAAAAAAACAAAACATTTTCTGGTCCATACAGAAGATTGTGGGGGAAGGACAGCATACATGTAGTGAGCATACATACACGCAAACACTCATACACATAAAAATAAAAATACTCAAAAAAAAAAACTAGGCATGGTGGTGGTACATGCCTTTAATCCAGCACTTAAAAGAGGCAGGCAGGGGGCTGAAGAGATAGCTCAGTGATTAAGAGCACTGGCTGTTCTTCCAATGGACCTAGGTTCAATTCTTAGCACCCACATGGCAATTCACAACTGTTTGTAACTTCAGTCCTCGGGGATCTGACATGTTCACATCAATCCACATAAAATAAAGTTAAATAAATTTAAAAAAAAAAAAAAAAGAGACAGAGAGAGAGAGAGAGAGAGAGAGAGAGAGAGAGAGAGAGAGAGAAAGAGAGAGAGGGGCAGGCAGATCTCTTGAGTTTGAGGCTATCGTGGTCTACATTGTGTTCCAGGGCATCCAGGGCTATGTAGAGACTGTCTCAAAAAAGATGAATAAAAATATCATTTTTATATCCATATGGCATGTACATTCATATGTCAACTGAAAATATAACATCCTTTCGAACACCCAACTGGCTCATGTTTTTCAGGAAAACTAGCAAAGCACTGAATACATACGTGTCCACTTGTCCTGTGCTGTGTGTGTTCTCTGCTCTCATCCGTGTTAACGCAGCAGCAGCTTCATCCAGTGCACAGCTGACCGAAGATGTCAGTCTCCGCAGTACTTCAGGGTCTGCAAAAGCTTTACCATCAGCAGTTGACAATTTGCCAATTCCTTAGTCAATGAGGCAGTGCAGGGAAAGAAAAAACAAAAAAGTGTTGAAATTATATTTTAAGCATCATTACACATGCCAAAGAAACAACACAGACCCCCATAAATGAACCTGACAGCAAATAAATAAGGTTGAAGATTTCAGTTCTACCACTAATGTCAAAGCCATAGCATAACCACCCATGTTTCAGTATTCCCATCTTTACAATATACATATTAGCTTTTCCTATACCTAATTCTGAATTTGACTTAATATGACCCTTATTATACCAACTGAGTAATATTTCATTTGAATATCATAAAAATATATGCATATCAATAAAATCACTAGTACATGACACTTGCCCATTCTATTTTCAGTAGCAATAAAAGAGGAACCCTGTAATTTATCATAATAAACAATTCAACATTTTCTTCCTTTTGGTCAAATATCCACTTAACATCTTCTGGGGTAACATTTTAAATTGAGTCTGACAGATAACATAAATGAAAACCCAAAAACCCAGTGAATTTATGTAATTTATAAAAAGGTTCCATAATTTCCTTTATATGTTTTTTCTAGACATTAATTGGTGAAATTTAAATTTTCTTTCCTTTGATATGAAATGTTAAAAGGCTGTTAACAATCTTTCTGAATCTCTAACAAAATAGTTTGAGGTTTTGGTTTACGCTATTGTTATTATTTTGTTTGTATATGCATGGATGTATATGACGGTATGTGTATGCAGTATATGCACATGTGTACAGGTACACATGCTTTTGTATAGGCCAGAAAAGGATATCACATATTTTGCTATAGTACTCTACACCTTAGTCCTTCTAAACTCATCTCTCACCAGGGAATCTCCTGCCTGCTTCCCCCATAGCACTGGAGTTACAAGCCTGCCACACCTGACTTTTTATGTGGTTGTGGGATCCAAACTAATGCCCTCATACTTGCACAGCAAGCACTCTTATCCATGGAGACATCTATCCTAATATATATTTAAAGATATCGACTTGCTATATAGCCTAGGCTGGTCTAAAACTGATCTTCTAGCCTTGAGTTTCCTGAGTACTGAGATCATTTATGTTTACCACACACCTGGTTAGTAGTGCTAGTTTAGTAAGGAAGCTGAGTTAATTTATGTGCTTTAAGACTTTTTATTTTGAAATTTCAGCATTTTAAAAGTCTTTATTCCCCTGGTTTTTATATTGTCTTGGTTGGCCTCAAATGAAATACACAGCCAAAGCTGGCTCTGAACTCCTGATTCATCTGCCTCTAACCCACAACTCCTAGGATTTTAGGTGTGTAACACAAGGCCAGCTAACAGCTAATATAGATGTATGGCACTTAATGTGTAGCTAACCATTTTTTATTATTTTATTTACTTATTTATTAGAGACAAAGTCTCTCTTTATAGTCCGGGTTATTTCTTTATTTGTTTTGTTGTTGTTGTTGCTTTGTTTCGTTTTTTCTTTTGGTGGGGGGGACAGGGTCTCTTTATGTGGTCCTGACTGCCCAGGAACTCAATGTGTAGATCAGGTACACTGGCCTCAAACTCAGACATTTACCTGCCACTGCCTCCTGAGTGCTGGGATTAAAGGCATTAAAGACGCTATGCCTAGCTTAGGGACTATTTTTAAAAAAGAATAAAAGAGGAAAATGAGGTGGCTCATCAAGTAAAAGCACCTGCTGTCAAGCCTGATGACCTGAGTTTAATCTCAGTGACCTACAAGGTAATAGGAGAAAACTAACTCCTGAAAGTTATCCTTTGACCCTGAAATTCATGATGTGGCACAAGTACCCACATACATACATATGTTCAGCACAAATAAAAAAGAAAAGCAAACAATAAAAATTAAATAAATAATTTTAAGTGAACAGTAAATTTATCTATTAATTTCTCAAAAAATTTTTTTTGAGATAATGCCAGTATGTAGCCAAGGTTGGCCTTCAATGCTTGATCCTTTTACCTTAGTCTCCTAGGGCTAGAAGCACAGGTATGAGCCACCATACCTATCCGTACAATTAATAAAAAAAAAAAAGAATTTCAGTTTATAGGCCATGATAGCCACAGATTTGTAGTAATCTTTCTACCTCAGTCTCCAAAGACAGAATTATAAGCATGTACCACAACTCATGGCTAGACTTCTTTTTTTTTTTTTTTGTGAGAAAAGGTCTGGTTATGGAGGCTAAACTGGTATTGAACTTGAGGAATTCTCTGGCTTCAGTGTCCCAGGTGGCAGGATTATAGGCTTGTGCCACCACACCCTGCTCTAGATATCTGTATTTTAGGGACGATAAAAGGCTTTAATTGGAATGCAATGGAAACTGTAAATAATGAGCAGACTGTACATCATAAAATAATAAATAGGGGCTGGAGAAATGTCTCAGTGGCTACTCTTCCAGAACACCTAGGTTCAATTCCCAGTACCCACATAGCAGCTCACAGTTGTCTATAATTCCAGTTCAAAAAAAACCAAAAAACCACAACACTGATCATAAAAATTAAAAAGTAATAAATTAAACAATAAAATAAGTATTATTTTGAAAAAACATATTACGTGTGCTTTCTTTCTTAAGTCTATGATCCATGTGCCCCAGCTTCCCTTACACATGTGTACCATAAAACCCAGTGAGAAAACATGTTTATCATACATTTGGATCAGTTTTTTGTGTGCATAGATTTAGTTTTATGTTGAGAGATTCATGTGGGTGCTGAGAATTGAACTCAGGTCCTCTAGAAGAATAGCCAGTGCTCTTAACTGCTGATCCATCTCTCTAGACCTTGAAAAAAAAAAAAAAATTTTTTTTTGGAGACAAGTTTTATACTGTAGCTCCTCCTGCTGGCTTGGAAATCACTATGCAGCCCAAGCTGTCCAGGAAAAAAAAAGAATAGCCCTACAGAGGGCTAGTATTATAGGCATGAGCTAGCTATCACATTAGGCCTATCACAGAATTTCTTTGCTGGCACTTCAAAACCAGTAATTTTGCACAGCCTGGTATATTTAATTTATGCTCACTTAAAAATTAAAAAAGAAAAAATAGCTATTTATAATTAAGGTAGCCATCAATTAAAATGAATAAGTAAAATATATTAGAATTCCCTAAATCAGCTCAAATACAGTAAAAATTTTATAAGCTAAACTTAACTTCTGTTTTCCATGCACCTGATAAACCTGATAACTAAATATCTTTACCAACTTAAAAAGAGTCAAAAAAAATTATTCATTGCATTTAACCAAGAATTTTTAAAATACAGTGTGAACATTTTTAGGAAATGACAAAATTAACACCAGAGATTATAAATTTGGTGTGTCAAATATTCCTTAGATAATCTTGGATGACATCTTTAGAGAGATCTATACTTTTTGTTGTCATTGTGAGACAGGGTCTCTCCATGTAGACCACAGTCCTACAGAAGAGAGCCTCCTGCCACTGCCTCCCAAGTGCCAGGATTAAAGGCATGCTCCACCACTCCTGGTGAGATCTACTTTTAAAGAGAAAATCAATGGAGTACCCGCTGCTTCTAGCAATGCTTCCAGTCTTGCTTGGGTCTCCGGATCCACCGTGCGTAAATCAGCTCCTTCTGCTGAACTTGATAAGAATATCTCTGACGTTTTAAGGACTGGGTTATCCAAATCTTCTTGGTCCAAAATAAATGATTCAACCTATTTATGAATTAAAAATGGAATAATGATGAAGCTGATGCCAACATGACTATAATAACAATAACCTAAGTCAGTATTATTTGAAATTTAAATATAACCAGATAATTATATAAACAAGAGTTATGAGGACAGAACTTGAGGGAGCATTCTGTTAATCTTCAAGCATGATGACAGATATAACCCAGACACACTAGTAAGTTTCTTGGAGAGCATTGTATTTTTATGTTCCTAGCACAGAGCATAAAAATCTTTATATATACATGTGTTTTTTATGAAGTATATGCATATAACCTTTTAGGAAATTGTACACAGAACTAGATAGAAAAATAACAATCACAAACAAACGCATACAGCTAGGAATCCTAGTGAAGACTTGCAATCCTAGCTGCTCAAGAAGCTGAGGAAAGAAGATCTAAGTACAAGGTTTACGTAGGCAACATAGTAAGACCCTTGTCCTAAGTAAACAGAAAAAAAACTTGGTGGGGTGGGGGAGTGGATGGCTGAGCGTTAAAAAAAAAGTACTTGCTGCCAACCTGAGATCATAGTTTGATCATGAAAACCCACATTGTAACAGAAAACTGAATTCTGCAAGTTGTCCTCAGATCTCTACACTGACACCTGTATGTGCACACACAGACCTCTGTCTACACTGACACTCATTAGGCACATACGCAAACACAGATAAGCAAATAAATGTAATGGGGGCTGGGTATTTTTCTTATATTAGAACATCTGTCTAACATGCAAAACTCTAGGCTCAATCTCCAATACTGAAAAATAGATAATAGCATTGCAATTGTCTTCTTTTCTAAATAATTTCTTCTGACTCTAAAAAAATGAGTCAGATTTAAATCATTGCTGGGTGTAGTGGTGCAAGCCTAAGGATACATCAGACTTAGCAGGCATTTGATGTGTATTTTGTTGAAATTAATAAACAGTATGAAAAAAAATAAATTTAAAAAGTATACATGGAACCCTCCATTTTTAAATCAAGTTAATTCTGATTAAATTTTTAAAAATTAAGGTGCACAGCCAGGGGTACACGCCTTTAATCCCAGCACTTGGGGAGACAGAGGCAAGAGAATAATGTGAGTTTGATGCCAACTCGGTCTATAGAGCAAATTCCAGGACAGGTTCCAAAGCCACACAAAGATACCCTGCTTGAAAAACAAAAACAAAAGAACAGAAAAAAAAATTAAGGTACAGTTTTCTTGGAATTTGTTAAGATTTATTTTTAATTATTTGTATTTGTATGTGCCTGTGGGTATATATGATAACATGAGCACAGGTACTCTCAGAAAACAAAAGACAAGGAAGCTATCAGATCTTCAGAACAAAAATTAATGGTGGTTTTGAGCTACCTAACATGGATGGCTAGACATCTAGCTCAGGTCCTCTGCAAGAGCAGTGTAACACAACCTTAGTACTAAGTCATCTTTCTAGCCTACAATTAATATTAACATTTTCTATCTACTGTTCTGTTTCCTATACCATAATGGTATAAAAAATTGAAACTCTCAATTTTACTAATATGGTTTAAGACTAATAATGGTAAAATGATTTGAAAAAAAAAAACCTTCCAATAATCAGTATCTAGTTCTTATACCTTATCTTACTCTTAGCCTATATTTCTAAAACCAGATTTTAATTTTTCCTATTTTTCCTATTTTTCTTTCTATTTTTTGGCCAGGTGGTGGTACACGACTTTAATCCCAGCACTTAGAAGGAAGAGGCAGGTTGATCTCTGTAGGCCAGCCTGGTCTACAGAGTGAGTTCCAAGACAGCTAGAACTATTAAACAGAGAACCCCTGTCTTGAAAACAAAAACAAAACAAAAAAAAAAAAAAAGACATTTAGACATTTTAGAATGGAGGTATAGCTCAATGGAAGAACACTTACTTGGCATGCTGAGGACCCAATACTAACCCCCTCCAAAAAAAAAAACATACTAAAATATATGCATTATTTTGGTTATATACATACTACACTTAGCCATGTGGTCACACCATGCAAAGACAAGTGACATCACCTAAGTGCTCAGATACAAATAAAAAAAAAAATTGTATTGAGTATCAACAGCTAAATATTAGCAACCACAAATTTCATTTTTGGTAGTCTTTACAAGCAAGGTGTGGTGGCATACCTGTTATCTCAGCACCTGGAAGGTAAAAGCAGGAGTTCCAGGATAGCCTTGGCTACACAGTAAATTTGAGATCAAACCTGGATTACCCTGTCTCAAAAACAAGCAAAAATGGAGTGGGGAGGTCAAGATGACTCAGTGGATAAAGATGCTTGCCATACAAACCTGGCAACCCAAGTTCAAACCTTAAAATTCATGCAGCAGGAGAAAAACAACTTCCCCACTTTGTCTTCTGACCTACATACACAGCCATATAAACTTTTTTTTTTTTTTTTTTTTTTGGTTTTTCAAGATAGGGTTTCTCTGTGGCTTTGGAAGATGCCCTGGAACTAGCTCTTGTAGACCAGGCTGGTCTCGAACTCATGGAGATCAGCCTGTCTCTGCCTCCTGAGTGCTGGGACTAAAGATGTGTGCCACTACCGCCCAGCACAGCCATATAAACTTAAAAAAAAAAATCTCATCACTCAAGAGATAGAGGTAGGAAGATTGAGGGTTGAAGTTAGCCAGCTATGCAGCACACACACACAAAAAAAATTGGTTATAGCATGGTGCATACCTGTAGTTTCAGCTACTTGGGATGCTGATGTAGAATAAATGATCAGTGAGTCCACAAGTTGAAAACTAGCCTGAACAACATAGCAAGAACCCATCTCACAAAAATAAAATAAAATAAGCAGTAGCTATAAAGATAAACTTATCATTCCTCAACCTACTGGCTAAAATAGCTGGGCAAGGTGACACATGTCTTTAATCCCAGCACGCCAGAGACAGAGGCAGGCAGATCTAGAGTTCAAGTCCAGCTTGGTTTACATAGTGAATTCTAGGACAGATGGTTATGTAGAGAGATCCTGTCTCACCCCACACCCAGCCCCACAAAAGATAAGAATATAAACAGATTTTAAAACTCAGAGGTCTGAATCAGGTCAAATCCTGACTCTTGTTAGATGTGGGAGTACACATCTATATCCTAGTCAGAAGCTACGAAAGGAGATGTCAAGTTCAAGGCTAGCCTGAGCTGGGGTATAGAAATCCTGCCTCAAAAAATGAACAACAACAACAAAAAAAAAAAAAAAAAAAAAAAGCTGGGTGGTGGTGGCACACACCCTTAGTCCCAGCACTTGGGAGGCAGAGGCAGGCGGATCTCTGTGAGTTCGAGGCCAGCCTGGTCTACAACAGCTAGTTCCAGGACAGCCTCCAAAGCCACAGAGAAACCCTGTCTTGGAAAAACCAAGGAGAAAAAAAACTTTCACTATCATTAACCAAATATAATTGTACGTTATATATTGTTTATTTCCTCATATGCAAATTAAGAATATTATTTTCCTTACCTGGTACCTACAAGATTAATTTTGAGAATATATAAGGAAGCATGTTAGTACAATGGACAATGAGCCCTCAACATATCAGTTATTACTGATTCTGGAAGTAAAGGCATATATATTCCAGGGCAAACAATAGTCTGATGTTCAGAACTACAGCAATTTGGAAGGGCTCAAAAAAAGCAAATGGAGGTCAGTGAGGAATAGTCTGGAAAAATAACAAAAGCAAAAGCAAAATCCTAAATAATCTTGCATGCTATTTTTTTGGAACTTTCAACAGCCCAGTCTAGCAGCAACCCTATTACCTCAACCTCCACAGTTCCAAGTTTAAGTCACCAAGGCAGCTGAAATAGTTTTGGTAAAAGAGAATTTACTCTGATGGCAAGGTAAAGAGCTGAAGACACAAGATTAGAGACATATAAACAGCTATAGTAAAGGTGAAAGACAATGAGTTACTAGTTTTAGGGTAATGCTACTTACAAAGATGATGAGAGTGAGTATTTAGTTCAGTGATAAAAAAAAACATGCCTAACATGATGCCCAAAGCCATGTATTTAATGTCCAGTACCCCCCACACACACACACACGAAGGAAGAAGGGATGGGGTGGATGAAGGAAGGAAATAATCACCTCAGTTTTAGGACTGGAGAGCCTGAGATATTTACTGAAAACAAGCAATATATAGTTGGAAGGTATTTTAAAAGAATCTGGGAGTGGTAGCAGAGGGCTGTAATCCCAGCACCAATAAGGTTAAGGTATGAGAGTGTGATACTAACCTGGGATACACAAGGAGCACCAAGCCAGCCAAGGACTACCCAGAAAAAAATTTAAATAGCTTAAGTAAGTGGGCATATCAGGCTAGTGATGTATGTAGTACCTCAGTGTTAATAAGTAGTCAAGTCAATGCTACATCAAACACTAATCAAAAGAACAAAGATATCCAGCAACACCACCCCCAGATAAAATTTACTCATGAGAAAGGGAAGAGGGAAGCTACATAGATATCTTAAAAGAGAACATTCTTATCAGAGGGACCCAAAAATGGCAAAGGCCTCAAAGTAGAATATACTGGTATAGTATATAGAACATTAGGCCAGGGAGTGGCTTGGCAGACAAAAGTACTAACTGCACTTGGCCATGAAAGTCTGTCAATCAGGGTTCAACTCCCTGAACCCAAGTAAAAAGCCAGACATGAGACAGAAGGCAAGGAAGCTCATGGGACAGCTAGCCTGCAGGACACGGTGCTGCAGCAGAAACAAGAGACCTTGTCATGACAAGGTAGAAGGTGAGAGCTTACTCCCAAAAGTTTCCTCTGACCTCAATACATATGCCATGGCATGCTCCTGCCTAAGCGCACACACACACACACACACACACACACACAC
Organism: Cricetiscus sungorus; assembly: GCA_030556225.1. Lineage (NCBI taxonomy): Eukaryota > Metazoa > Chordata > Mammalia > Rodentia > Cricetidae > Cricetiscus > Cricetiscus sungorus. The sequence goes on from JANBXA010000651.1 coordinate 124,457,011, forward strand.
ACACACACACACACACACACACACACACACACACGAGTTGGACTTTTGCTAAAACATGAGCACAAGACAACAATCCATGATAACTCAGTAGGAATGCTTTTATTTTAAATTATTACCCTTGTAAGTCCACCTCTTTTCTAATTATTTTTATTTATTTTTATTTTATATGCATTGATGTTTTGCCTGTATGCATGTCTGTGTGAAGGCTTCCAGTCTCCAGGAACTAAAGTTACAGACAGTAGTGAACTGCCATGTGGGTGCTGGGAATTGAACCCAGGTCCTCTGGAAGGATAGCCAGTGCTCTTAACCATTGAGCCATCTCCCCAGTCCCAGTCCACCTCTTTTTTAAAAGATTTATTTATTTATTGTATGAGTGTTCTATCTGCATGTAAACATGCACACCAGAAGAGGGCATCAGATCCCACTATAGGTGGCTCAAAGCCACCATGTGGTTGCTAGAAATTAAACTCAGGACCTCTGGAAGAGCCCATGCTCTAAACCACTAAGCCATCTCTCCAGCCACCTCTTAAGGCGGATCCATGGCCTCAAGTAAAGAGTCAAACAGTACCTTTATAGAGATCATCCAATTAATGCACAGCAAGAGTTATACATTGAATTTCATGTCTTGGATTGTCACAGAACCATAACAAAATTAAAGACAATGAGTTAAATTGCAACATTTCTGGGACACATAATATTGAAAGGAGTTTAAATGGACTTGCAAAGTTTTCTCATTCCCTGAAATGCCCCTATTACTGAAAAAAAAAAAAACAAAAAACAAAAAAACAAAACAAAACAAAAAAACTGGTATCTTTAGGAGCAAATAACATGAGTAATTAAATAAATCTACTCAAAAATGCCAATCAGGTAAGGCCTGGTGGTATAACCCTGTAATCTCAGATACCTAGGAGATTGAGGCAAGAAATTCAAAGCCTTGAACTGAGTTCAAGGTTAGCCTGGACAATTTACTGAGACTCTTATCACAAAAAATAAAAGAGGAAAGAGGGCTTGAATCCTTAGCACCACAAAGAAAAAAATATAAAACTGGGAGCTAGGCATCATTGGTCATATCTATAATCTCAACACTTAGGGAAGCTGAAATAGAATCGCTATAAATTCCAGGGCAGCCTGGGCTATACTCACTGAGTTATAAAACAGCCTGGAATACTACAATATGAAATGATATCTTTAAGAAAGAAAAATGGCCGATCAGTGGTGGCCCAATGCCTTTAATCCCAGCACTTGGGAGGCAGAGGCAGGTGGATCTCTGTGAGTTTGAGGCCAACATGGTCTACAAAAAACCCTGTCTAGAAAAACAAAACAAAAAGACTGGGGATACAGCTCATCCACAGAATACTCTCCTGGAATATACAAGACCCTAGGTTTCACAGTCCCCAGCATGGATGGACAGATGAATGCATGGATGTTTGACCAACCAAAATTCATTTTAGTTTAAATTTTTTTTTTTTTGTGCTAGAGTACGTGTATGTGTGTTTTCTGTGTCCCATAGTATACACATGCAAGTCAGAAGACAACTTGTGGGGATCAGGTCTCTCCTGCTATAGCTTCTAAAGATTGACTCAAGTCATCAAATTTGACAGCAAGCATTTTATCAGAATTCTTAAATAAATAATCAAGGACTAAACTTTTGAAAGACTTTTTCTGTTTTCAAAGACAGAGCCTTGGTCCCACATAGGATATAAGAGTACTCCAACACTAAGATACAATCACCAATTCTTATTTTGAGGCAGGGTGTTGTGTAACTCATTATGTAGCTAAGAACAACCTTGAATTTCTGATTATTCTGCCTCTACCTTCAAATGCTGAGATTACAGGTGTACATCACCAAGTCTACTTTATGTGGAGATCAAACTCAGAGATCCAGGTTAGCACTCTACCATATGAATTATAGCCTCAACTGCTTAGGACAGGGGTAGAGGCGGAGGCCAGCGAACAATCTCAGATGCCCTTCCTGCTCAGGCATCAAACACCTTGTTTTTTGAGAAAAGGTCTCTCACTGAGGCCTGGGAATAATAGCCAATTAAGTTAGGCTAGGCTAGGCTAGGCTAAGCTGGCTAGCTAGCAGCCAGCAAGCTCGAGGGGATTTACCTGTTTCGGCCTCCCCAGGGTGGAATTACAAACACACTGCCACTTGTGGCTTTCTACTTTTTATGTGGGTACTGGAGATCTAACTCAGATCACCATGCCTGCCTGGCAAGCACTTCATCAACTGAATTATCTTCCCCAGCTACCCTTATCCTTTGATTCCTTAATGTACAGCCTGGGCACTCCAAGGCCCTCTTGCCTTAGCTTTCCTGTATCCTATGACACAGGCAGGGACTTTTAGAACTCTTCCATTATTTTCTTTCTTTTGAAATAGGGTTCATTGTAGCCCCTGCTGTCTTCTAACTCCTAACTCAGCATACACTGAGGACAGTCTTCAACTTCTGATCCTCCTGCTTCTACCTCCCAAGTACTGGAATTATAGCCTTGCACCACCAAGCTTGGTTTTATGCTGTGCTGAGATAAAATCCAGATTTTCCTATTATACTAATCAAGCTCTCTACCAACTGAGCTACATTCCCAGCCTGGAACTATGGAATTTTATTATGAAAGATGAGCTCATAAAAAATGAGTAAAGAGTAAGACTAGAGAGATGGCTTAATGGTTAAGAACACAAACTACTGTTGCAGAGGATCAGAGTTCTATTCCTAGCACCCACCTAAGAACCACCTCTAATTCCAGCTCAAGCAGAATTTGATACCTCGGGCCTCCACTGATACAAGCACTCATATGCAGACTCCACACACAGCTCCACACAGACACATAATTAAAATTAAAAATAAGACTTGAAAAAATATCAGTAACAGGGTTCCAAATCACACAGTTACATTATACATCTATAATTTATCTTCTGGCATGCAGGTGTATATGCAGATAGGGCACTCACATACATAAAATACATAAATAATTTTAAAAATTATTGCACTTCTGGTCATATATCCAAAGAATGGAACACAGTATCTAAATTTGTCCACCTATGTTCACAGCAGCATTATTCACACCATCAAAAGCTGGGCATGGTAGTACAATCCCTATAATTCCATTCCAGAGTTTAAAACCAGGCTGGGTGTGATGACTTTAATCCCAGCACTTGGGAAGCAGGAGGATCTCTGAGTTTGAGGGCAGCCTGGTTTGCACATGGAACTCCAGGACAGCTAGAACTAAATAGAGAACTATGGTTGGTTTGTTTTTTAAAGGAGTTCAAAGCCAGCATGAGCTACAAAGCGAGACCCTGTGCTTCCTCCAAGACTAGAAAGCTGGGTGATTATGGGAGGAGCAAGAGTTCAAGGTCATCCTAAACTACATAGCAGGTTTGGGGTCAGCTTGGGCTACATAAGACCCTACCTGAAAACACACACTAGAGAAAAGAACTGAGGGGGGAAAGGAGATAGGCACCCTGTAATCCCAGCTTTTAGGGCTTGAAGGTACAATGATCCTGAGTTCCAGGACAACCTTGGCTGTATGTGTGACACTGTTTTACAAGAAACGGGGAGGCAGAAACAACAAAGATGGCTATGCAGGTAAAAGTACTGCCACACAAACCTAACAACCTGCATTGGATTCAGATCTCCAAGTGGAAAGAGAACTAACTTCCAAAATTTGTTCTCTGACCTCCACATTCAGGCAATGGGTCATGCACTTCCTTTCTCACCCCCCTCTCCCTCCTTCTTCCCTCTGCTTTCTCTCTCACACACATTTTTTAAGGAACATTAAAAAATGAAAAAGGAAGTTCATTACTTGTCCTTTATTAGTTTTATAAACTACATGTTATATGTTTAAAGATATAAAAAAAAACCAACAAAACAAAATCTTCATGCATTTCACAATAAGGTCTTCTTCCACTCACACTAACCAGTTCTACATTGCTCTAAATTCGTAACTCATATAATCACAAGCAACACATTAATTTATATGCTGTCTTACTTCTTTATAGAATATTATCTTGAAGTACATAAGTTACAATAATAGTACATAGCCTCTTCTTCATTTAAGATTTCCAATGTCCCCAAAATTTACACACTAGAATACAAAGTTATATTTCCTATTTCATCACTGAAATAATTCTTATTTATATTCATTTAAAATATATATGTTCCTATATATATTTTAAAGTTATATTTCCTATTTCATCACTCATATAATAAAACTCTTTCTGTCCTGAACACACTAAAAGTCTTCATAACACTTTTTGTATGTTTACTTTCATGAAAAGTAGGTAAACTTTTTGAAAATATCAAAAAAAATAAAAGGTCTTTTAACTGATAAACTTACTTTAGGAAGTTTAAAATCTTTCCGATTAACATTACTGATTAACATTAGTTTTACATTAAACTTTTCAGTACCTTCCCTCTATTTCTCTCTTGTTTGGGTTATGTGTTAAGCCTGGGGATGCTATTAAAAGCAGTGAGTCACCTTGTTTACCTCAAGTTTGAATACAAAGTATTCATGACAAAATTGCCATCCCTGACAAGAGTGGTCTCTATACCAATAAGCAAGAGTGATTTTGTTCCCAGGAGGCATCATATGAATGTCTGAAGGTCTTGGGTCTATCTCAATTTCGTGGTTTCTACTGGCATCTAGTGGATAGATACAAATGCTGCTAATGCATGGGAGAACCTCACAGTGAAGAATTAATCTTGCCCAAAATGTCAGTATGCTACTGAAAAACCCTGCTCTGTATTATATAACAAATAAAGGAAATTGCCAGTGGAGGAAAAACAAACTCTATATGGTCTGTGCTTTTGACTTAACTACTGACCTACCTATCCAGTCTATGCTTTTGATTCTAAAAGTAATTTTCAGAGAGAGAAAAAAAATCCCTACAAAGCTTTTACATAATTGTAAATATGGCACATGCTTTAAAAACTATAAATTTATTAAAAGAAAAAGGTTTTTGGCTACAGGGCTAGTTGAGGTGAGAACATACAGACATACATATACATAAAAATAAATCTTTAAAAAATAATTTAAACTCATTTATAATGGTTTTGTTTGGCTGGCCTTTAGTCCCTGATCCTCCTGACTCATTCTCCCAACTCATTGAATTTATTGTTCTGTAGCTAGCTCTAAGAAATTTTTAATCTGATTTCTATTACCCAATGCAAGTTCTGACTCCTCTAGTCAAGGACTTATGTAGAGGAGAGACTCAATCACCCTCAAGAAATACAAAAGAGATATTACCCTATATTTAAAACCAAATGCAATAGGTGGATCTGGTGACATCAGCCTATTAACACTGAGGCTGAAGCAGAAGTATCAAAAGTTTTAGATCTACAGGTACCTGTAAATCCCAACATTTGGAAAGCAGAGGTAGATGGATCACCATGAGTTTCAGGACAGCCAGAGCTTCACAGTGAGACTGTATCACTCACACACACTCACACACACACACACACACACACACACACACACACACACCAACAACAAAAGATTTAATCCCTGCTTCAGCTAAAGAGAAAGTTGAAGGTTAGCCTGAGCAACTCGGTAAACCCTTATCTCAAATCTTACAAAGTAAAGAGGTAGGGATGTAATTACAGAGTACTGCTAGCATATGCAAGGCCCTGGGTTTAATCCTCAGCACCACTAAACAAATAAATAACCAAATGATGGCTTCCCTAAGATAATATAACTTTGGTGGGGTTTTTTTGTTTGTTTGTTTGTTTGTTTTTTGTTTTTAATTGCATGGAGGCTGGTAAGATGGTTCAGCTGTTACAAACATATCAAACCAGACCACCTCAGTTCAAACCCTAGAACTCAGAGAACTGACTTCCACAAGGTGTCCTACAACATCCACAAGAATGCTATCACACACACATGCATTTGTGCATGCGCACATAATAATAGTAATAAAATAATAATAAATAAGATTAAGAGAAAAAAAATTTACTAATAGTAGTAGTCCTAGATCCTCACCTCAAATTACAGAACCTTTTAACCTAACCAGCAAAACACAATACTGGGTCTTTTATTTCTCATTTCTTACCTTCTGCCCCAAATGGGGAAGAAGACAATTGTCCACTTCCAACTATGTAACAACTAAATCATTGTCTCTAAAATAATTTAGGAAATATGAAAACTAGGATTTTATCATTATTCATCAAATACTTCATAGGTTAGTATTTTTTTTCTAAGAATATTATATTATCTCTTCCAAAGCAACAGAATAAAACAGCTCATGAAAAAGAGCCAGAAAAGGTAAATAACTAACTTAAGCCCTACAACACTTACTGCTGCTATGAAATATTTTAGGAATTTCTTCTCTGAAAGAAAGGAAAAACCACAAAAATAGCTTCCCTTCTCCGAAGGTTAAGAATCTGCATGTACATCAAACCCACCCTATCTCCCCAAAATACTATGTAAGCTCAGAGACGTACATTCCAAAACCAAAGAGTTTTTTGTTTTGTTTTGTTTTCTGTTGTTGTTTAAAGGGGAAGAAAAAGAAAAGAAGGCCAGCCAGCCAACTAGACATAATGGTGGCAAAGACAGAAGACTGCCCAGCACACACAAGTACAGCCTGGGCTACAACGTCCAAACCTGTCCAAAAAAGAAAAAATCTGAACATACACTCATACCCAAATTCATTTTTATCACAGAATATATAGTTAAACAAGAGAATAAGAATAAGTGTTCTGGTTAGGCATGGTGACGAGAATCCCAGCACTTGGGAGGCAGAGGCAGGTGGATCTCTGTGAGTTGGAGGCCAGCCTAGTCAACAAAAAAAGTTCCAAGACAGCTAGGTCTGTTACACAGACAAACCTTGTCTTGAAAAACCAAAAAAACAAAACAAAAAAACAAACAAAAAAAGACAAAACCAACAGCAGAACAGGTGTTCTGAGGCTGGAGAGATGGCTCAGTGGTTAAGAGCACTGACTATTCTTCCAAAGAACCTCAGTTCAATTCCCAACATCCACATGGTGGCTCACAAACAGCTATTAGCTCCAGTTTTAAGGGGCATAACACCCTCTTTCAGACTCTGTGGGCACCAGGCACTCAAGTGGTGCACACATAAGGCAAAACACCATTACATATAAAACCAAAAATATTTTAAGTATGAAGCTGGGCATAGTGGCACATGCACTCAACCCTGGCACTTGGAAAGCAGAAGCAGGCTAATCTCTGTGAAATCAAGCCAACCAGTCTACAAAGCTAGTTCTAGGCCAGCCAGAGCTATAGTAAGACCTTGTCTTTAAAAAAAAAAAAAAAAAAAAAAAAATGAAAAGGTATAGATTATACCATAGCTTTAACACAACACTGTATGAAATGTGTAAGTGCTTGTGTGTGTGTGACAGACACAAACACTGAGACAGGAATTTGACTTGAAGTTCACTAGCACTTTATCTGTGAAGACATTTAAACACTCTTCATAAAAGCAAATCAGGAACCTCTAATCTCATCCATGCCAATTATGTCAAAAGTGGCTCCCCAAATCAAGGAGACTATCCTCCCATAGCATTCAGAATAAAGACAACCTTTTTCAGGGTCTCCCTTAAGTTACAAAGAAAAATGAAACAAAACTTTAGAAACTAAAGTTAACCACCACTTTATTTCTCAGCTAACCATATGTGTTCTGAGCTAGCTCTCAAGTTTCACTGAAAGGATAAAAACCTTCCACAAATCCAAAATCGAGGGACCTACAGGCTCTCCCAACCACTGACTACCCAAGAAAAATTCTTCTCTCATCTTAGCTTAGAATTAATTTCCTTACAGTGAAATTTAAAAATACAGATGGATAGCATACATAGTTTTTCCCCTCCCCCCGAAGTAAATTATTGAGTCCAAATAAACTCCTGTTCAGACCTAGGAATAACAGTGTGCAATCATTTCTCCTTATTCCTCTAAAACGCACAAGCCAAGATCATTGTGGCATAGAGAAATTCCTGTACTTTAACACCAGTACCAGAGGTTAAAGTCACAAAGGATGAGCCAGACATGTTAGGACCAACATAGAAGAAATACTGAACTAGGCATGGTGGTACACCTGTAATCCAGCACTAAGGAGATACAGGTAGAAGGATCACATAAAGTTCAGCCAGCCTGGTCTACACAGCAACTCACAGGCTAAATTAACACATTCAATAAATCATACCCCCCCAAAGCAATCCTGAGCACTTTAAACATCACAGCACTCTATCCTGTACACTGGCAAAGAAGATAGCAACTTGTAAATGTATGTGTATGCGATTAAGTGTGAAAATATCTACAACTATGTATGTAATCTTTTCCCCCAAGAGACCAAAGACAGTACCTACATCCTAAGTTGCTGACACCTGAAATGTGCACGAGGGAATAGACACCTGTGCTAAAAGAAATGGAAGAGCTCAACTCATTTTCTTCACAAGAAAAGTTGTCTGTAGGATACCTCACCTTCTCCCAGGCTAAAACCTCAGCGTTCGACTATCCAGCAATTCCGAAGCTCAAAGATGCCCTGGAACTTCCTTTTCCTGTCTAACTTCACAAAACGTCCAAGAGCCAGTCACGTGATTTTTCAGCGTGAAAGCTGAGAACTTAATACTCACCTGCCTCAAACTAAAGAGAAAATAAGAAGCGTTCTACTTAAATGCATGGGCAAGGCAAAACGTAAGGCAAAGGAACAGCAGAACGGCTTTCTGAGCTGGCAGTGTCCGCCAGTCTGTTTCTCCGGCTCCCTCAGTACCAAGGGCAGGGACTCTGGCTTGAAAGACCCCGCCCTCCCCCATCTCCAACTCGGGGTGGGCGGGAGGTAGCCTGCCGAGTCCGGGTTCCCGCGCGAAGCTCGCAGACCAAAGAACTCCCTATTGTGGGTCTACAGGCGATGACGGGAACCCGTCCCGCTCCAGACGCGCGCCGAAGAGCAAGCAGAGTGCTCGCTAGGCCCGCGCCGCTGCCACCGTCGCCCTGCAGGCGACTGCTGTCAGAGAACACGGCACCCGGGAAGCGGGACAGTGGACCAGCCGGGTGCTGACCCAAAGAATTCACGTCTCCCGCAATGCTAGAGACAAGGGTCCTGGAGCTATACCTCGGACACCTCGTCCTCGTCGCTTCCAGAGGCACCACCTCCGCCGCCCGTCCTCAGCACAGCAGCCGCCAACTTGAAATCCAGCGCTGCGTCCCCTCCGCCCGCGCTGCCGCCGCAACCGACTCCCGGAGCGGGCCCAGCCTCCCCAAAGAGCCTCACGGTGCGGATTCCCAGCCCGACCCCTCCCGGCGGAGGCGGCTCCGAGGCCCCAGCTGGGGCGGATCGCGGAGCTACGGAGTCCAAATCCTCCTCAAAGGAGGTGCCGCCGCCCCCGCTGTCCGTCAGCATGGTTCGCACGCGGAGCCGGAGACGCCGCCGAATCACTCGCGGCCACCGCCGCGGCTGATCCCAGGAAGGTGAGGAGCAGCAGGAGGAAGAAGCGTCTCCTTCCCCCCCGTCCCAGCAGCGCCACTAACTTCTCACTGCCTAACCTGCTGCCTCCCGCCCCTTAGACTCATCACTGGTTGCGACTCCCAGGCGCCTGCAAGTCATTGGCCGACGAGGTCTGTCGCTCACGCTCTCCGTCACGCGCTGCTAGCTGGCTCGCAGCCCCCAAGCTGCGTTGACCCGCGCAGGCCTAGGCGGTTGTGAATACCCGCCTCCTCCTGCTCCCGAGCTGACTTCCGGTCTTCGTCTCTGACTATTGGCCAGCCGCCGTGACTATCGTATCACGACCTTAGAGCGGATTAGTCGGCCTTGCGGTCACTCACAACGAACCCTAACAATGGGGAGCTCAATTGGCGCCAGAGATTGTCGGTCATTTTGTCACGGGACGTCGCGTGGCTCAATTGGCCTGTGAGGGTACTGTTCACCCCGCCCCCATCTGAGGTGACGGGAAAGGGCTGGGGAATTTCCATTTCTCGTTAAAAGCAGGGCTCAAGTGAAAACCCCCAAGAATTAACAAAATACGAAGTAAACCTAACCCTTGGCTTGGAGAGTCTGGCGCGTCCAAAATGCAAGAGGTACCGAGGAAACCAAGTAGCTCCCACCTGTCGCTCTCCCACGGGCGCCGCGGCTATGGCCGGAAGTAGCTGCACGGAGATTGGCGGAAAGATGCAGTCAGTCTCAGCGAAGCCCCATCTTCCTGCCATTTCCTGGTTGGAGGGCCGCGACGTCAGTCACCACAGCAGGCTCCGCCTCTGGGACAGGTGAGGCTACTTAACCCGTTTGCCTCCGGCTGTTTGGGAAGGAGTCGGGGACTGGGAGCGGCCGCGCGGCTCTCCTCGGGCAGGGCTGACTGTGTTTGGCGCCTCCCGCCTGGCCAAGCTGAACCCGGCGCGGGGAGGTTTAGCAACTCGGGAGCCGCTGCGGATGGCCGCCCCAGGCTCCTGGGCCCGCCCGCGCGCCAGGTAGAGGACGGGCGGGCCGGCTCGACGGCCCCCCGGCGGGCTGGCCCCGCGGGGCCGCAGGCTGGACAGCTCCACCCCTCGGTCCCGGGAACTGTCCGGCGGAGGAAGATGGAACCGTGCGTGGAATCCGACCGCCAGGCTGGACGCGGATAAGAAGGCGTGCTAGCCGGCTTATTTGTTGGGTGCCGCCACTTATTTGTTGGGTGACCTCGGCGCGTTTGATGTTACTCTCTGTAAAATGGGAACGTGAGCACCCTCCCGCTGGGTGGTTATAAATTAAAGTTGATTGCGCACAGAGTTTACCAGAGTGAGTAACTTATAGGGAAGATTCGTTTTTCTTAGTTAATCCTCCCTCTTTATTTCAGGAGTTCGCTGCCCATCCTGGTTTCTGCCAGCCAAACCCTTCCTCTCCCTCTCCTCTTTCCTCTTTTATTAATAAAAATGGTTCAAAGTGTTACGGTTCCTCACTAAGTCATGATTAAAAATCACAAAGGAATTTGGTGAAGTTTATATGACAATTTTTTTTTTTTGCCTAGCTAATTTACACGTTAGTTAAAAAGATTTGCCATTTTTTTTCTTGTGTGTGTGTGTGTGTGTGTGTGTGTGTGTTTGTCTGTCTCGATTGTGCAATATTCAATATTTCACCTCCGTTAAATTGGGTTTTGAAAATTCTATAAAGAATCTAAATGGGCTGGGGAGATGATTGTGCCATTAAAAGCCAAACTCATCAAAACATCAAAAATATAGTGATTTTTTTTTCCCTGGGCATGATCAGGCATATATGTAGTTAATACCAACACTTGGTTCTGCCAAACATTTAAAATTATTTTTAAAGTTTCTTAGACTTGATAATTGCTTATTTTGCATTTCATATGCAAAGAAGAATAGTGTTTTCTATGATAACAGCATACTAAGTAAATGTTCTTTCTAGATAGTAATTATAGAAAATGGGAGCGATCTTATATAACTTTTTATATAAACAACATATACAGGTTTTGTTGTTGGGTTCTTTGTTTGTTTTTTCAAATCAAGGTTTCTCTGTGTAGCCTTGGCTGTCCCGGAATTTGTGACAGAGAGGGCCACCTGCCTCTGCCTCCCAGGTGCTGGGATTAAAGGTATGCCAGGCTAACCTATACAGTTTTAATTACCCTGCATCCTATGACATTTTCAAGGCATAGATGACTAGCTCACAACCCAAACTAAGCAACTAAACAGGAAAAAAAAAAAAAAAAAAATTAGCATTGCCCAACCCACTCCAAAGCTTGATTATCCAGAATTGGTTTGGATACATCCTTAGGCAAAAACAGGTATTGACTGGTGCAACATTACAAAGGGACTACTTGTCATTGTTACCACCCAGACAAAAATAATTTCTGATACAACTTCATGAATGAATACATTAAAGTATTTAAATAAATTAATGAATCTGAAAGAGAGGAAACTGAAAACTGGGTATTTTCATTTCCTCCACCCATTTGATTCAGTGCCTAGCAACTAACCATGAGAGCATGGTCAATGTGATCAAGCAATCATCGTTGTTTCCCCTAAACTTTTATCTGAAACACTTGCCAGTAGTTTACCATTATGAAACTGTAAGTTTCCTAGAGTTTTGTGACTGGTGTGTGGTTCAGAATGATTGACTATTCCTTTTAACTACAGCTCTGTGTTTTTTTAAAAAAAGTCTTATGTGGGCCGGGTGGTGGTGGCGCACACTTTTAGTCCCAGCTCTCAGGAGGCAGAGGCAGTCTGATCTCTGTGAGTTCGAGGCCAGCCTGATCTATAAGAACTAGTTCCAGGACAGGCTCCAAAGCCACAGAGAACCCTGTCTCGAAAAACCAAAAAAAAAAAAAAAAAAAAAAAAAAATTCTTATGTGTATAAGTGTTTGCCTACACGTGTCTGTGTGCCTGGGACCCACAGAAGCCTGATGAGGGTGTCAGATCCCTTGGAAGTGGAGTTACAGATGATTGTGAGCTGCCATGTGGGTGCTAGAATCAGATCTCAGCTCCTCTGCAAGAACAGCCAGTACTCTTAACCACCAAGCTCTCTCTCCAAGCCTTATTTATTTATTTGTTTGTTTGTTTGTTTTATATTTCAATCGTGTGTGTGTGTGTGTGTGTGTGTGTGTGTGTGTGTGTGTGTGTGTGTGGTGAGTGTGTTTTCGTGTTTGCCTGTTGCACAGTGCTAATGTGGAGTCTGAAAACAGCTTGGTAGAATGGGTTTCCTCATTTCCCCATTATTATATAGTTGCCAGGGGTCTAACTGGGCTTTCCAGACTTGTGTGGTAAGCATATTTTACTCAGTGAGCCATCTCACCTGTTCCTGATCTTTGTTTTATTTTTATGAAACAGAGTCTCACCTAGCACAGGGTGGCTTTAAACTTTCAACATAGAGGAGTCTGACCTTAAATTCCTGATCTTCCCTATTCCACCTCTTGTGCCTGGTTGGATTTTTATTTTGTTTTGGTTTGTTTATTTGTTTGTGTTAATTATGTAGCTCTGACTGGCCTGGAACTCACTATGTATAATCAAGCTGGCCTCAAACTCAGAGATTCCCGTCTTCAAACTATTAGGAATAAAGGCTTGTGCCACTTGGCACATTTGTTGTCATTGACTGGAACTCTGTAGCCCAGACTAGCCATACATGTGTGTATGCATGTGTGTTTGTTGAGTTGGGTATAGTGGTCCACACCTGTAATTCCACCATTCAGGAAGCTGAGGCAGGAGAATTGAAAATTCAAAGTCAAACTGAGCTATATGGCATGACCCTGTCTTAGTCAGTCAATATTTGTTAGAAATGAGCATTAGAATAAAAATTGTCCCACAGAAAATTAACGGGAGTATTTACTGTACTGTTTGTTGTATTTTGTATTTTTAGGGTGTTGAGGACCTCACACCTCTTTCTGTATACTAGGTGAGGCCTCTACTCCTGAGCTACATTCCCAGTAATGCACGGTGTATTTGTAATGTTCCCACGTATGCTCTTCTCTATTTATTATTTTTCAGACAGGCAAAGAAAGCGGGGGGGGGGGGGGGGGGGGGCGTCTGTACAGCTCAGGGTTTTTGTTTGTGTTTTGGGGGCAGTGAGAGTAGTGAAGCAGGGTCTCACAGGATCCACCAGCCTTTGCCTCCTGAGTGCTGGCACGGCATGTGCCACCATCCAAAAATTTGAATTCTTAAAACTTAATAGAAGGGTTTTTGTTGTTGCTTTGATTTGGTTTGGTTTTGGTTTTTGGAGACAGGGTTTCTCTTTGCTGTCCTGGAACTCACTTTGTAGACCAAGCTAGTCTTAAATTCAGAGAGCTGCCTGCCTCTGCCTCCCCAGTACTTAGATTAAAGGTGTGTGCCATCACTACTAACAATAGAACAATTCTTAAAACTTAATAGAGCTTAATAGAGGCTCATTCCTCATAATATGATGGATTTTTAGGAATTTTTATTTGTTTGTTTTGTTTTTCAAAACAGGGTTTTTTTCTCTGCGGCTTTGGAGGTTGTCCTGGAACTAGCTCTTGTACACCAGGCTGGTCTCAAACTCACAGTGATTCGCCTGCCTCTGCCTCCTCCTGAGTGCTGGGACTAAAGGTGTGCGACACCACTGCGTGGCCATCTTTTCTTGTTTTTAATTATGTGTATATGTGCCTGTGTGTAGGTGTGTGCATTTCAGTGCAGGTGACCTCAGAGGCCAGAGAAGTTGGATCCCCTGTAACTGGAGTTACAGGCATTGTGAACCACTCAGTCTTGGTGCTGGGAACTAAACTCTTGATTCTTTTCAAAAATAGTAGGTGCTCTTATCCCCAGAGCCATCTCTTCAGTCCTATTGGGTTGTTGTTGTTGTTATTAGGTTGTTGGTGGTAGTGATGGTGGTGGTGGTGGTAAGAAAAAAACAAGAAAGCGAGCTGATTCTCCCCCTACTCAAATCATGCAATTGAGTTTCTCACACTTGAAGAAAATGCAGAGATCAATATGTTAGAAAGCCCTGGGAAAGCCATTTCCTTGATCATAGTGTCTCCCCACCAGCTATGTATGAGTTTGACAAACAAAATCGTGAATGCAGGGATTGACTACATGTAGTTTTTAAGGTTTATTCTTATTATTTTTAGTTATGTACATATGTGATGGGGGTGGTATGTGCACCTAAGTAGAAGTACTTACAGAGATGTCCGATCTCCCTGGAGCTATAGCAGTTATGAGCCTCCTGATATGAGTGCTTAGAACTGAACTCAGGTCCTCTGGAAGAACAGCAACTGCTCCTAACCACTGACCCATCTTTGCAGCCCATACATGTACTTCTTTCCCATAGAACAGGAATTTTCTCAGAACAGTGAGTTTCTGCATATCAGTCTATCACAGTTCATCCCATCTATACAAAGAAAGCAGAAATAAACCAATAAATTTGTTTCACTTTGATTATGTCATTAAATCTTTATAATTCTGTTCTTCAGGTGAACTAGGGAGATGGCTCAGTGGATAAAGTACTTGTTTGCAGAAACATGGGAACCTCAATTCAGATCATAAAAACCAGGTATTGGAGCTGGAGAAATGCTTTAGTGGTTAAGAGCTTTTGTTGTTGCTGGGGAGATGGCCCAGCAGTTAAGAGCACTTGCTGCTCTTGCGGAGGACCTGGGACCATATGGTGGTTTACAACCATCCATAAGCAGGGCATGGAGGCTCATGCCTTTAGTTCCAGGGAAACAGGCAGCTGGATCTCCTGAGTTCAGTGGCAGCCTGGTCTAAGAGCAAGTTCCAGAACAGCCAGGGCTACACAGGAAACCCTGTCTCAAAACAAAATAAAAAGCAAACAAAGAAAAAACAGCCATCCATAAGTCATAACTCCAGTTCCGGGGATCCAACCCCCTTTTATGACCTTGAGCAGCAGGCACACATGCGGTGCATTCATGCATATCAAGTAAATAAGTCCAGATTTTTTTAGGCTAAGCATGGTGATGCATACATATCTTTAATTCCAGTACTTGGGAGGCAGAGGCAGAGGCAGAGGTAGACAGACCTCTATGAGTTTGAGGCCAGCCTGGTCTACTCAATGAGTTTCAGAACAGACAAAGACTATATTGTGAGACTCTATCTCAATATTAAGAAGAGAGGGGGGAAACAAGAGAAGGAGAATGCTTCCGCTGCTTTTGCAGAGGACCTAAGTTTGGTTCCTGGCACCCACATCATGTAGCTCAGTATCATCTGTAACACCATCTCCAGGGGATCCAACACCTTTCTCTCTAGCCCCCTTGGACATCTGCACACAAACTGATATACATATAAGTAAAAGTAAAATTTAGAAGGAGTGTGTGGTAGTTTGAATAGGTATGGCCACACAGATTTATGTGTTTGAATACTTGACCCATAGGCAGTGGCACTATTAGGAGGTGTGGCCTTGTTGGTGGAAGTGTGTCACTGTGAAGGTGAGCTTTGAGGTATCATATGCTCAAGCTGTGCCCAGTGTGGCACACAGTCTCCTCCTGCTGCCTGGGGATCAAGATGTATCACTATCAGCTCCTTCTCCAGCACCATGTTTACCTTAATGCCACCTGCCATGACAATAATGGTCTAAGCCTCTGAACTGTAAGCTAGCCCCAATTAAATGTTTTCCTTTATAAGAACTGCCATGGTCATGGTGTTTCTTCACAGCAATATAAACCTAAATTAAGGCGAGGGAATGGAAAGATGGCTCAGTAGTTAGGAGCATGTATTCCTCTTACAGAGGACTAGGGTTCAGTTCCTAGCACCATGTTGAGCACCTCACAGCTTTTAACTCAGGCTTCTAGAGGACTGATATCCACTTCTGGCCCTTGCATGCACTGCATTCAGATGCACATACCTATATGCAGACACATAATAAAAAATATTTAAAAAAAAAAAAAGCCAACTGTATGTGTGTCTGTAACCCCAGTGCTGGGGTAGAGGTAGGAGGGTATGGATCAACATAAGACTGACAGATCCTGGGGGTTTGCTTGCCAGCCAGTTTAGTTAAAATGTAAGTTCCATGTGTGCATAAACCAGATGCACACATATTACATACAAAAAGGTGGATGGTGCCTGAAGAATGACAAACCCAAGGTTGACCTCTGGCCTCTACACACATGCACACAGACATGCCTTTACACACTTGTACTTGCAAAACCTAATGAAATGCCTGCAAGATGACTCAGCAGGTAAAGACACTTGTGATCCAGGAGCCCACATGGTAGAGGGAAAGAATTGGCTCTCACTAGCTGCCCTCTGACCTCACACACTCACCATCTATGCTTGTGCCCCCCCACACACACACACAGATGCGCGGGCACACAGATTTTATTTTTAGTGTGTGTGTGTGTGTGTGTGTGTGTGTGTGTGTGTGTCTGTGTCTGTGTCATATTCCCTGGAGCTGGAGTTACAGGTGATTGTGAGCCATGTGATGTGTGTGTGCAGGGAACTGAACTTGGGTCCTTTTCTAGAACCAAAAATGTTCTTAACCACTGAGCCATCTCATCAGCCCCTCATTAGTTTTGTCCTTCCTTCCTTCCTTCCTTCCTTCCTTCCTTCCTTCCTTTCTTCCTTCCTTCTTTGCTTCCTTTTCTTCTTTAATGTGTGTGAGTGAATGGCTATGTGCATTGCCAGGAAGAGTATGTGGTGGTCAGAACAAAGAACAACTTGAGGGAGTAGATTCTCTCCTTTCACCATGTGGATTCTAGCTAGAGATTGAACTCAGGTCACCAGGCTTGGTAGCAAGCCCCTTTAACCACTGAGCCATCTTGCTGACCCATAAGTAAATTGTTTTGAACTTATCTATAAGTAATACATTACCCTGTGTAATCAGAAGATTCAGTTAAGGTGGTAAGAAAAAGATCACTATAGGAGGGTGGAAATATAACTCAGTTAGTAGAGTGCCAGCCTAGCATGCACAAGGTTCTAAGTTTTATCCCCAGCATCTCATCAAACCAGGTAAGTTTGGGTGGTAGTGGCCCATGCCTTTAATCCTAACACTTGGGAGACAGGGACAGGTGGATCTCTGTGAGTTCAAGGCCAACCTGGTCTACAGAGTGAGTTCCAGGATAGCCTTCAAAAGGTACAGAGAAGCCCTGTCTTAAAAAACAGTAAATAAACAAACCAGGTATGGTTGCAATCCTATAACTTGGAGGGGAAGGCAGGAATTAGAATAGAAATTCAAGATCATCCTTGACTACATAGCATGTTCAAGGCCAGCCTGGACTACATGATTTTTAAAAAAAATCACTGTATGTATAAAATGAAGAGCTAGTCAAATGGGATACTTGACAGTATGCAGGGGTGTTTGTTTGTACTTCTTTTACTTGTTTTTTTGAGATATGGTCTCGCTCTAGCCATAAACTCAAGGGAATTGTCTTCTTTGGTCTCCCAAGTGCTGAGATCTTAGGCATGCACCACCATGCCTGGGCTAGGAATGGTTGTTTTTCAGATGAAGGTGTAGATGACTAGTTCATCCTTTGGAGGAATTTAACCCATTCAAAATCCAGAACTCCTGAGAAACTGCTAAACAGAAACACAGGTCAGTGGCTCTACAGTAACTAAAAACATGTTACAAAAAGCTACCAAATTGCAGAATATAGACTAAACGTCGTCGTCTCCCTGTGAGTCCTTGGAGAGTATACCTTGGATATTGCCTTCCCAGGAAGGTATATCTTTCCAGTGAAAGATGAAAACCTGTAGTAGTTCTGACATTTCCCCCACATGGGTACATGGGAAAAGCCAAACATAGAACTGAGGATTACATATCAGCAACTGTACAGGAATGCAGTGCAGTCTACATTTGTATATGCTCATTGCAAAAAAAAAAAAAAAAAAAAAAAAAAGTTCTAAATGCCTACTATCAATAGATCCTTTGGAAAAGTCCACTCCAGACTTCTGCCTTACACACTACACACTACAATACTACAATTTAGGCAGTCACACCTGCTCTCTTTAGAAGCTCTACTTAGTGCCATGTCCTGATAGTCTTTAAAGTTCCCAGGTCAGTGGAAGCTTGGGTTCTCAAATATAAACACTTGGTTGATGAGGGAGCCATTAGATAGCAACCCCAACACAAGAGCTCACTCATTTCATAGGCCACTCTGGCCTGGCATCAAGTCAGGTAGCACTTTTGAGTCAGAAAGACTCCTGGGGATTCTCTAGCTTTCATAATCATATCATCTTTTTTTTTCACTTGTTTTTGAGACAAGGTCTTACTGTGCAGCTCCAGCTGCAGACTGGCCTCACTTGAACTCAGTATTTGAAAAGGTTTTCGTTTGTTTTCTTTTTCCTTTTGGAGACAAGGCCTCTCTATATATCCTTGCCTAGCCTAGAACACATTATGTAGACCAAGCTGGCCTTAAACTCACAGAGATCTACCTGCCTCTGCCCACCAAGCATCAGGGACGTAGGCCACCATACCTGACTGTTGTTTTTGAAACAGGGTCTCTTACACCCTAGATTGTCCTCAAACACAACAAATATGCCTGAGGCTGGTCTTGAACTCATGAGCTTCCTGCCTCCACTTCCCAGGTACAGTAATACCCGTGTTCACAATCACTCACAGCTCACACCTCTATTATTACTGTTGTTGTTGTGTGTGTGTATGACGTGGTAAGTGCTTTTACCTCTGAGCCATCTTGCCCTCTCTCATATTTCCCTTTTTAATACAGTAGTAGGTGAAGAACTGGGCATTAGTATCAGTATCTCCTGGGAAAATCTCTAAGATAACATCTAGGATCTTACCTGTTCCACTGTTTTCTCTGAGACTTAGAAGCACTTACCCAAGTGCGGAAGGAGCAGGCCCAGGACTCCAATTTGAGGAGCAATTTTAACTTACAGGCGAGGGCTGAGTCATTCTGCAGTCTGATCTCTGAAACTCTTATGGAGTGTTTGAACTTAACTCAGTTTGCCACACCCCTCACTCATCAAGGCAGGCTATAAATCAGGAGACGCAGCAAGGCGTTTACCTGCAGGGCAAGGTGACAGTGCCACCTACCAGGTGTTCTTCATTACAGAAATGTCTGCTGTGGCTTGAAGAGCATGTGTACAGAAAGCCTGATTGAGTCATGAGTCTGGTAGAAGCTCCAGAAAAGAAAAGTGGTCAGGGCTCTATCTGGAAGGTTTCAACTAGAAGCCCTTCTTAAGCCCTGCGTTGGCAACACTAGTAGCACTATTGGACTTTATTAGAGGTTTAGATATAAAGGTTTACCAGTTAAAGAGAATCACTTCATTATTACAATGTTATATAGAAAACATGTCTGAGAAGTAGGTAGGCTGTCAGTGACCTCTCAAAATCTTTGTTCATAAGTTGGCAGTTTTTTATCAAGATTGAGCCATACTAAAAAGTTCAAAGGAAACAGCAATACTGTCCTATACACCTAGCATTTCGTGTGAATGTTAGGAATTCTGGGAAATGACAAAAGAACTCAGAAATATTTAAAACAAAGCTGGTTAGGTCACTACTTAGAGCCTTGTAATCTCATGTCCAATAATTGACCTCTTAAGTCCTCTAGTGCCTCTAGTGCTTTCTCATATGCCATGAGCACTGGAGCAGAGTGATAGAATCTTTAGTAAGATCATCTTAGAGGTGACTTCATGAGAGAGAGAGAGAGAGAATGAGAATGAGAATGCTATGGAAAGTCAGTTCTCTTCCTTCTATGGTGTTGATGCTTGGTCTTTCTTGTTTCTACCATTGGGATTATGCTTCCAAATACAGCTTTTTATTATTTGTTTTAATGTGGGTTCTGGGGGTTGAACTCAGGACCTCAGGCTTACACAGTGACTGGCCCATCTCGCTGGCCCATGCTTGGGGGATTTTTTTGTTGTGGTGGTCTTTTTTGTTTTGTTTGTTTTCGATTCATTTTTATTTTATATGCATGGGTGTTTTGCTTGCATATGAGTCTTGTACCATGTATACGCAGTACCTACTGAGGCAAAAAGAGAGCATCAAATCCCCTGAAACAAAAGTTACAAACTACAGTGTGGGTGCTGGGGATCAAACCTAGATCCTCTGGAAGAACAGCCAGTGCACTTAAATCTACCACCATCACCGAGCCATCTCTCCAGCCCCACTCCAGATTTTTTATGAATATATCTTACCTTTAGCAAGCCTATCTAATTCTGGGGGAGACATGGTGAAAAAATTCTGAGCCAAGGTGTGTGTGTGTGTGTGTGTGTGTGTGTGTGTGTGTGTGTGTGTGTGTGTGTGTATACATGAATATTTATTAAAACCTTATTTTTTCATCAGTAAAGAAATGGTAAATATCTTGTGATACAGCTAAAATATTGCCTGATTCTATATATACTTGACTAAAAGTATCTATGCTATTGTTCTTGAAGGATCTTATGTAACCCAGGCTAGACTTGAAGTTCTGATCTTCCTATTTTAGTTTTTCAAAAGGCAACACTTTACCTGTATATGCACTGTTTGAATTCGTTTATAAAACATGTGGCAGTTTTGTAGTAACCTCTAAAATCACACAGGTCATCACCCTAAAATATGTAGCTCAGGAGGACTGCAGAGGTGGCTCCATGATTAAGATCAAGGCATGCTCTTGCAAAGGACCTAAGTTCCGTTTCCAGCATCCACATGTAAAGCAGCTCACAACCACATGTAATATTATTTCCAGGCTGTCCAGTGCTCTCTTCTGGCCTTTAAGAGCACCTACATGTGTACATGGTGTACACATACAAACACACATAAATAAAAAATAAGGATATTAGGCTGGTGGTAGTTAGTGGAGCACGCCTTTAATCCCAGCATTCAGGAGGCAGAGGCAGGAGGATCTCTGTGAGTTGGAGTCCAGCCCGGTCTACAGAGGTAGTTCCAGGACAAGCTCCAAAGCCACAGAGAAACCCTGTCTCAAAAAAAAAAAAAAAAAAAAAAAAAACAAAAACAAAACACCTAAGTACTTAAAACCTTAAGGGAAATAAGAACCACAGAAGAGGCCAGGAATTCACATAGTCACCCTGAATTTTAATGCCCACAAAAGTTTGAAACCATTATGCCATAGGTTCAGGCTGGAGATGAGAGGTCTTAAGTGTCTGATATGAAGGGTTTCCCTTGACCTTGGGAGGCCCTAATAATAGCTGTAGTTCTTTCATCTTAATATTTCCAACAGTGTTATAGGTATTAATTAATTTTTTGCAGCACTCAAGACTGAAAATCCATGGTCTTGGCCCTGTTTTATTGACAGGAAATAGTAGCTTATGTCTTAAAATCATTTGGCCTGGAGAGTGAAGGAAGTCCTAAGTATGTGAAGTATTAAGTGTATTTTGTTGGTATAGACCCTAGCCTCAAACAGAGGAAAATAGAAAAGCCTTCTACCTGCCCTCCTGGTGTAAGGCTCAGAGAAATGGCAAAGCCTTTCTAGTGGGTCTAACTATAGATAATAATAATGTGCAGAAAATGTCCACCATAGCTTTCTCCTCCCAGATATTTTATGGCCTGAAAACTGCTCACCTTACAGAGACTGCTCTTATAGAGATTAGCTAAATTCATTTGAGATCCAGCTGAATTTCATGAACATTTGCCTACTTGTCTTCTTGTTTATCTCTATGTAGTGACCCTGCCTCCGTGTTCAACTCTGTATAATAAACACACTGAGTTTCTGAGACGCTGCAGGTCCTCCATCAGGGTGCTCAGTCCACACCAACCCATCTTTTCTGTGTGTCCTGTGTCTGTGTCTGTCTTTTCTTCATTCCCTAACTGCCCCTAGCTGATCCATCCCTGGAGCTGTGCAGTATGAAGCCAACACTGACCTCAAGTATCTTTCCCCTAAAACAGTGATGTGTGGGGCTGGAGAGATGGCTCAGAGGTTAAGAGCACTGGCTGCACTTGCAGAGGTCCTGAGTTGGATTCCCAGCAACCACACGGTGGCTCACAACCATCTATAATGAGATCTAGTGCTCTCTTCTGGCGTGCAGGCATGCACACCAGCAGAATACTGAATACACATGATAAATAAATAAATCTTAAAAAAAAAAAAACAGTGATGTGTGTGTATACATGTGTGTACCAGCACTAATACATGTGTGTTTTTTGAGACAGAGTTTCACACTATACACTTTGCTGACCTTGAACCTGTACCAGTCTTCAGTTGAGAGTTTGAGACCAGTTTAGGCTATAACAATGTGACCTTGTCTTTTTTTCTCTCTCTCCCTCAGCAGAGTTTTCTATGTAACAGCCCTGGCTGTCTTAGACCGTCCATATACATATAGTGATAACATTCAACTCTCAGTTCTCAGTTCTGTAAATCTGCATATATCCTTGTGATAGTGCTTAGGTTTTTGTTGTTGTTTGTTTGTTTTGCTTTTGTTTTGTTTTGATTTTGAGACAGGATTTCTCTGTGGCTTTGGAGCCTGTCCTGGAACTAGCTCTTGTAGACCAGGTATCCGACTGCCTCTGCCTCCTGAGTGCTGGGACTAAATAAAGGCTTGTGCCACCACCGCTCTGCTTAGTGCTTAAGTTTTTTCACTTAAAAACAAAGAAGCAAACAAATACCTTTGAGAGGCTGGGAAGGAGGCTGGAGAAATGGCTCAGTAACTAAGTGTACTTTCTTTCAGAGCTTCCAGAGGACCCTAAGTCTATTTCCAGCACTCATGTTGGTGGCTCTCAACTGCCTGTAACACCAGCTCCAGGGATTCTAGCACCCTTTTCAGACCTCTGCAGGCACCACATACATGTGCCACACAGACACACACAGACATAAAGAACATTGTTTGTGTGTTTGTTTCTTTGTTTTTCGAAACAGGGTTTCTCTGTATTGCTTTGGAGCCTGTCTTGGAAGTAGCCTCAAACTCACAGAGATCCACCTGCCTCTGCCTCCTGAGTGCTGGGATTAAAGACATGTGCCACCAACACCCGGCATAAAGAACATGTTTTAATATGAAAGAAAAATATTAACCTTACATTTATTTGGGAATAGGTGGGTACATGTGTTCCACAGCAGGTATTTGGAAGTCAAAGGACAAATTTGGGACATGGTGTTTTCTTTCCACCATGTGGGTTTGAGGGATCAACTGCTGGTGGCAAGCACAATAAACCCTCACAGCAAGGGTTTTCTTTTGGTTTTGGTTTTTAATGTGTATGGTGCTTTGCATGCAAGTATGTCTGTGCACCACTGTGCCTGGTAATCTCCAAAGCTGGAAGAGTGTGTCACGTTCCCTGAATCTGGGGTTACAGATGTTTGTAAGCTGCTAGGTAGGTTCTGAAAATCCTATCTGCCCTGGACTTCTAGAAGAGCAATCAGTGCATTGTTTGTGTTTGGTTTTTCTGGCTACATTTATTTAGTGGTGTGTGTGTGTTTGTGTGTGTGTACATGTATATACCACAACATGAATGTGGATGTCAGAGGATTTGATTCTTTCATTTTACCAGAGGATTAAATTCAGATTTAGCAAGTCTTGCTTAGCCATTTTGAAAGTTTTGTTGATTGGTTTGGTTTGGTTTTTGTATTACTTTGTGGCTTTTATTATTTACTTACTTATTTTTGTTTTTTTGAGACAGGGTCTTTCTATATAATCCTAGCTGTCCTGGAGCTTGCTATGTAGACAGGGCTGGCCTTGAACTCACAGAAGTCCTCTTGCCTCTGCCTCCCAAGTGATGGGATAAAAGGCTTCCACCACCACACCAGCAAAGATAAATCTCTTCACCACCTGCTAGAGAATGTCACCTGTACCTGTGACAGTCTTTCATATCTTACTGCAGGAAGATTTGCATCTTAGGCATTATCTACCCAATCAACCATCTTTGTTTTCATGAAAGAAAGCTGAGACTGAGACAAGGCCCTTCACCAAGGACCCCTGAGAAAGTCTATGACATCACCAACATGAGAACCAGGTCTTTGAATTCCAGGGTACACATCCAGGGCTGCCCCTAACACAGCATGCCTTCCTCTGGCCCTGTCTAGTCTATGAGACCAGAGACTGGCCTGGCTTCTAGGCAACTCCGTTACTGTCCAACTCTGAGCACCCAGGCTCTGAGGCTGAAATTCAGTCTGAATCTGGAGAGCTTTGGTGCCCCCCCCAGTCTTTTTTCTTTTGTTTTGGTTGGTTGGTTGGTTGGTTGGTTGGTTGGTTGGTTGGTTGGTTTGGTTTTTGAAACAGGATCTTATACAGCCCAAGC
Organism: Cricetiscus sungorus; assembly: GCA_030556225.1. NCBI lineage: Eukaryota > Metazoa > Chordata > Mammalia > Rodentia > Cricetidae > Cricetiscus > Cricetiscus sungorus. The sequence continues at coordinate 124,481,516 of JANBXA010000651.1, forward strand.
TAGTCTTAAACTCACTATGCAGTTGAACTCAGAATTCACCTGCCACTGCCTTCTAAGTTCTGGAATTACAGATGTGTACCTATGACCCAGTCTAAAATACCTTCTTTTTAACATAACAGTGTTCTCTTCATTACTACTCTCTTTGAGAAGGGCAGGACTATCTGTGGATTATGTACTTTCTAAGCAAGAGCTCTACCATTGGACCAGTTACCATCCCCTTCATTGTTACTAGTTGCTCTCCTTTGTTTTTGGTGTTTTGAGACAGTCTTGTTATATAGCCAAGGTTGGCCATGAACCTACCCTGTGGCCTAGGATTACCTCAAATTTGAAATCCTCCTACTTCAACATCTCCAGTGCTAGGATTTTAGGTGTACATTGCTACACCTGGCTCATTATTCCTTTTTTTTAATCCACAAAGTATTTTTAAAGATTTATTTTTATTGTATATGCATGAGTATTTTGCCTGCAAGTATTTAAGGGTGCTTTGTACGTGACTGGTACTCAAGAAGGCTAGAAGAGGATGCTAAATTCCTCGGAATTGGAGTTGGGAATGGTTATAAGTTGCCATATGGATGCTGGTCATCATACTCAGGTCCTCTGGAAGAGCTGCAAGTGCTCTTAATTGCTGAGCCATCTCTTCAGTCCCTAAAAAAATATATATATATATACTTTAAGTTCTTTAGTTTATATACAATTGATGGATCTTATTATAGCATTTTATACTCCTTGTTATTCTTTAATTCCATTCCTAGGTATATACACTATGGAAATTCTTGTACTTGCAGAAGACATTTTGTGTATTCTTTCTGTTTTTTTGTTTGTTTGTTTTCTGTTTTTTTGTTTTGTTTTGTTTTGTTTTGTTGGTTGGTTGGTTTTTCTGATACAGAGTTTCTCTGTATTGTTTTGAAGACTGTCCTGGAGTTCTAGCTCTGTAGACCAGGCTGGATTCGAACTCAGAGAGATCCGCCTGCCTCTGCCTCCCAAGTGCTAAGATTAAAGGTTAGCGCCACCAACGCCAGGCTTGGGTATTCTTTCTTATCCTTTTTAACTTATAAAATTATTTGCCACATGCATATATGGTGGTTTGAACAAATAGCCATGGGCTCATATATTCAAATACGTGGTCCCCAGTTGATGGAGCTGTTTGGGAAGGATGAAGAGAGGTAGCCTTGTTGGAGAAGGTGTGTCACTGGAGGTGGACCTTGAAGTTTCAAAATAATGGACCACTTCTGAATCAGTCTCTCTCTCTCTCTCTCTCTCTCTCTCTCTCTCTCTCTCTCTCTCTGTCTTATGTGAATGAAGATGTGAGCTCTCAGCTACGCTAGTGCCATGCTTGCCTGCCTGCTGACATGCTCCCCACTGTGACAGTCATGAACTCTAACTCTCTCAAACTGGAAGCCTCAAATTAAAATTTTCTTCTGTAAGTTGATTTGGTCATGGTGTTTTATCACAGCAGTAGAAGAGCAACTAAGACAATAGATAATTAGATAGATATATATGTTGAGAAACTATCCAATGGATGTTAAGTAACAGGTGTGTTATGAAAACCCATAGTATGATTAAATTTAATAAACATTGTTTAATAAACATTGTTGGTGGTGGTGCACACCTTTAGTTCCAGCACTTGGGAGCCAGAGGCAGGTGGATCTCTGAGTTTGAGCCCAGCCTGATTTACAGAGTGAATTCCAGAATGGACAGCCAAGGCAACACACAGAAACCCTGTCTCAGGGGGGAAAAAAAATAACATATTGTTGATTGAAATAAATCTTTTTGTTTGGCTGCAGTATTTTTGTTTTGTTTGTTTTTCGAGTCAGGTCTGAATGCCTAGAACTCACTCTGTAGATCAGGCTGGCCTTGAACTCACAGAGATCCACCTGCCTCTGCCTCCAGAGTGCTGGGATCAAAGGCTTGTGCCACCACTGCCCAGATCCTTGAAATAAATCTTAACATCAAAAGTGAAAATATTTCCAGTAAATTTCAATTTCAAAAATATAAATTTCTATAATGTTTCAGTGCTTTCCAGTAACTTCATTTACTTTTATAATTAATCAATAAAACAATAAAGGTTATTTTATGTACCAAAAAAATCCTTTTTTTTTTTTTTTTTTTTTTTAATAGACAGGATCTTTCCATACTGGCTATCCTTGAACTTGCCATGTAGACCAGTCTGATCTTGAACTCACAGAAACCCACTTGCTTCTGCCTCCTGAGTGGTGGGATCAAAGGCATGTGCCACCATGCTTGTCCATCCCTTTTTGTTTTTTTTTTTTTGGATAAAGTCTCACACTGTGTACTAATACTTAAATCTGTGGCAGTCTTCCTGCCTCAGTCTGCCCAGCACTGGGATTAGAGTTGTGAACCACACACCTGTCATTCTTTTCCTTCCTTTTTTACAAGTAGAAAAGGTGATCCCTACAGGCTATCCCCGTCTTTAAAATAAAAAAAAATTAACATGCTCTGACTTTCTGAAAAAAAACAGCTATAAACTGAGAAAAGACATGGTGATCCCAAAGCAAGTGCACAGGGACACAGCAGGGCAAGGAACAGGACATGGGAAGCCTGGGAGACGTTTTGGCTAAGCCAATGGGTTGTTCTTTTGCTATTAGGCTCTCCCACACACACCCCTAAGCATGCAGAGCCAGACATGATGGCACACATTTGTAATCTCAACACTCAGCATATAGCAGAAGGGTCACAAGTTAAAGGCCAGGCTAGGTTATATAGTAATACCCTCTCAATTGAGAAAGAAAGAAAAGGTCCTTTTCAAGCAGTGAAGGTGCTTGGGCAGGTAGAAGTTCGGAGAGAGGTGCCCTGTTTTTCCCAAGGAAATTTCAGTTTCTAGGCTCAGATGGTGTGGCATCTGCATAGAATATTTTCCCTCCATCTTTTTCTGGCTCACTTCTACCCACTTCTATTCATTCTTCAGATTTCAAATTATGGGCTACTTTTAACTAAAAACCTTTTCTTACTCCCACCTCACCTAGATGCAAGGGTCCTCTGCTCTCATGGCCTGTGCTTCTTCCCTTATCCAGCACTCTCCCACTAAAAGCTGCCTCTCCCACTCCAGTTTAAGCTTCTTGAGATCGGGGTTAAGATGATTTTGTCTATTCTGAAGTGAAAGGTTGGGAGAGCAAGGGCTAGAGAGCCCTCCGCTTGTCTGGAAGGAACATGGTTCTTACCAAGTCTCAGGGAGGAGGCTCCTGCCAGAGGAAGGGAGCATAGGCTTTATTCTTCCCTCTGCCCTTCCCATTCTTCCCTCCCGGGCATCTCATCCTCTGCACCTCCATCTCCTGGGATCTGTTTGGAATGAGCTTGAGCTCCCTCTACTGGCAAAAATTCAGAACTGCCCCTGGGAATTCATTCTTCCCTCGGGGAAATTCCTTCTACTTCCTCCACAATTCCAGAGTTCATGAGGGACCGGAATATGAGTAGAAAACAAGGATATCCGTCCAGCAAACAGAAGGTTGCAAGATCTGATCCCACAACTTTCCTCCCTCAACACCAAGAGCACTCTGCCCCACACCCTCACCTTGTGTCTGTTTCCTGGGATCTTCACACTCTGACTCCAACTAATTCACAGAGATGTTGATTTCTGGAGATTTTGGCTGATACATCAGTTCTGACTGTGGAAGAAATATCCAAAGACAGTTGTTTGGGAACAGACAAAAAGAAAAACAAGGACTCAGGAACTAGAAAATAATTCACATTCAAAACAAAAGATCGTGTGATAACTCACACGGAGCTGTGTGCCTAGCTCTCTCTATCTCCGTGGGCTAAATAACCAGAACTCTGCCTGTGGAGGAAGATTTCCCTAAGCCCTTCACTCTCCCTACATTAATACAGAGACAAGTGGAATGACTATGATGATCGGGTCTTCAGGTTAAAGGACAGCTCTGACCAACAGTCTCTCAACCTCTCCCCATCCCCTTAGAAGGACTCAGCCAGGAGCTTACATCTTCATTATCACTTCTACTTAACAAATGATCTGGCTGCAGTCCATTCTCAGGCATGTTCTTCTCCTCCTCTGGCATGAGCTCATCCAGCCAGAGGAGTTCCTGTGGTGAAAAGACGCACTCCAGTGCTTTTCGGACTCCCACCAGGCCCAGTAACTGCAGAAACAGAAATAAGCCCCACGGTTGTCAGCAACAGCAGCTGGAACTAGCAGTCTTATGCTTCCTATTATTTCACTGAGTGTTGACTCATTTCTATGAAGTAGACTCATTTTTGTTTGCTATTGCTTTGTTTTGAGGATAAGGTTTTATGTAGCTCCTGGCCTTGAATTTGCCATGTAACTAAGGATGACCTTGAGCTCCTGATCCTTAACCTCTCAAGTGTTAGTGTTGGGATTACAAGTGTGCACCATCATACCTAGCTTTTTTTTTTTTTTTTTTTTTTTTGAGACATCTAACTGTGTAGCTCTGGCTGGCATGGAATTCACTATGTAGATTAGGCTGGCCTTGAAATTGGGGTGATCCCCCTGGCTCCTGAGTGCTGGAATTACAGGTGTCCACCAACTTACCCAGTTTTATTTTGTTTTGATTTTTAAGACAGTATCTCACTTTGAGGTTCAAGCTGGTCTCAAACACAATGTGATCCTTCTGCCTCAGCCTCCCAAGCACTGGGGTTACAAGCAAAAATCACTGTACCCAGTTTACTCCCACTGTACATAAAAGGCAACTGAAGCCCTGAAAGATTAGTAATTTCCCTGAGGTCACACACCTGGCATGTAGTAACCAGACTGGTCCTATTGCAAATCCTGTGGCTCTTAACAGACAGCCTCACTGAGTAACAAAGAGTCAGTATTACCTTTCCAGGAGCTCAGTTATTTGGCGGGGGTTGGGGGGGGTAGGGGAGAGTAGGGGGGTGTTTGTGGACAAGCCCAAATTAGTTAGGAAAGTTGGTGAATCGAGAGTCCTAGAAGTAGTAAGTATCCCGCAGCCATCTATCTTTCTTAGTCTTGGGATTTCCAACCAGGGAGAGCCAGGGAAAGTAAGAGAGATGAGTATTCTTCAGCCACCCTCCCAAGCTCAGAGTCTCCCAGAACCGCTCAACACTCCCCCTCCAAGTTACCATAAGAGGGAAGATAATGGCTGCAGGGGTAGACTTGATTACCCAAAGCAGACCCAGGCAGGCAATCTGGATGGCTGTGAACAGGTGGACTCTGCTCAGAGGTACATGCCGCAAGAGCAGCATGTCTGGCTGATGTTTTGTTGGCATCAACAATAGCTGCACTCTCTTCATGAACTGGGAGAATGAGGAAACAAAAGCAGGATGATGGGGTAATTTGGAGGGTGTCGCTGTTGGCTACAAGGACTGCAAAAGAAGGCTCCTTTGGCATCTCCATCTAGAGCATGATAGCAGAACTCTTATGTTCAGGAGGAACAGGATAATGGAGATGAGGGAGCTTGGCAAATGTGGGGAGGAGGAGTAGGGTTGCTAGGTGATTGTAATGAGCTTACCTGGATGCTGCTGAGTGCTGATACCCCCATGTACAGGAAGATGCCATAAAGCACAGGCATTGGGATGAACTAGTAGAAGAAGAGAGATAGCAAAGGAGCTTACCTTCTAGCCTCCCAGGTGCCCCACCTTGGGCTCCAGATTGGAGCCTGCCGGGCCTTTCTTTTCCTTTCACACCCCACATGCCTGATTTCATTGAGTCTTTTCATGCAGTCACATGAGGTTGATTATTATTATTGTCTGCATTTTACAGATGAGGAAATAGAGAGACAAAGTAACTTGTACATACCTCACCTATCTCACCAATATTTTTATTCCATCATGATACTGCTAGTCTAGAATTCTATGTCCTCCTGCCCTAATCTCCTGAATGCTGGGATTACATTGTGCCACCACACCCAACTTCCTCTTGTGTTATTATCACATTGCCCTCTGCACTATGTACTCCCATATACTGTCCACTCTCCATTCATAAGCTGACATTTGATCGTTACCCTTTCAAAGCCTTTTGCTTTGCTATTCTTTTCTCCTAAAATGTTCCTCATGTCTGGGCATGGTGACACACACCTGTGATCCAGCATTTGGGAGCCAGAAGCAGGAAAACATATATAAATTCTAAGCCACCTTGGTCTATATAACAAGTTCCAAGATAGCTGAGGCTACATAGTGAAACCCTTCCTCTACCAACCAACCAATCAATCGATCAAATATTACTCTCTTGGACTTTATATCCACTCATACTTCATCTCATTTCACTCTGGAAAGGTCGTCTCTGACTGCTCAATCTGAAGTAACCCTGTCACTGTTTGTAAAATGTTTAATGTTTATTTACTACTATTATTGAATATGTGTTCCACAGCTTGTGTATGGAGGTCAGAGATCAACTTGTGGGAGTGAGTTTCTCCTTCTACCATGGGTTCTAGGTAGAACTCAGGTCAGTCATCAGTCTTGCATGGCAAATGCTTTTGCCCACTGAACCATCTTGCTGGGCCAGCCCTATCATTCTTAATCACCTTATCCACTTTATTTGCCTCTGAAGTTATCCTATTGCTTTAACTTCTAAAAATCTGTCCTCTCTCACCAGACTCCCACAACGACGGAGACATATGTTATCACCACTGTATTCCTGGAACAGTGGTTGGTATACCATTTATGAGAGTCAACCTACTTAGCAAGTGGTTAACCCAGTCCATCTGGCTCTCCTACTGCATTACTCGTATCCAGCCTCCATGACCTTGGCCCTGCCTAACCTCCTGCTCTTGTCCTTCTGCCAGTGACTCTTGTTTAACATTCCCACACCCTCCTTGACTACTTTGCTGCTTGGCTTGTTGACCTTTTCTTCTGTAGCTAGCTGGTTATGTGAGTGTGTGTGTGTGTGTAAAGTTTCTGGCAAAGTTTAGTTTTATATTCCTTTTCAGTATTCTTCCTCCCCTCTCTTAAGTACCAAGCACAGTGGGATCCCCAGCAGAAGTTTCATAAGCCTTGAGAAAGAGTAAAAGGCTTTTTGCTTCAAAGTTTTTCTGGGATATGAATATACACATAGTCATAAGCTTGTTGGGAGACTGGAACAAGGACAGAGCTAGAACCCTAGGGATGATGGCATCCACATACTACTCCACCAAACAGAAATCCCGCTGGCCTAGAAATTAGGTACATTTTTTTAAATCTTTATTTTTTAGATAAGGTATCATGTAGACCAAGATGGTCTCAAACGCACTATAAAACCTACTATATAGCTGAGGCTAGCCTTGAATTCCTTATCTTCCACCTCCTAAGTACTTGAATTACAAGTATGCGACCACCACACCTGGTCTATTTTGGTTTCTTTTCTTGTCATTGTTATTATATTTCTTATTACATCCCTCTCTGTCTCTGTCTCTGTCTCTCTGTCTCTCTGTCTCTCTCTCTGTGTATGTGTCTGTCTGTCTGTCTGTCTGTGTGTCTGTGTGTAAGCTTGGAGATCAGAGAATAACTTACTAGAATCAGTTCTTTCCTTCCATCTTGTAGACTCAGGCACAATGTCAAATTCAGGCCTTCAGTCTTGTTAGCAAATATCTTTATTCACTGACTCCACACACACACACACACACACACACACACACACACACACACACTCCACATTTTTGTTTCTTTTGAGACAGGTTTCACACTATAGCCCAAGCTGGCCTGCAACTTATTGTGTACACAACCTGAGCTCAAAGTCGAAGCAAGCCTCCTGCCTCAACCTCCTTGGCCCTGAGGTTACAAGTGTGATCCACCATGCTCTGTAAGCCTGGGTTTTTTAATCTGAGAAATTGCTGGGCACTAACAGATTACTTTACATCTTTAACCTTTGGGTTTCTCGTTTGTAGAATATGTATGTCTCCCAGCGTTGGTTAGTATGAGGATTTTTGAAACAATGCTCTAGTTCCTGGAGCATTGTAAATATCCAACCAGAGTCAGATCTGTTGTTATTGCTGCATGGGCCCTGATCCTGGCCAAACATGTACCTTGAGTACTGGAGCCAGGAAGATGGAAGCACCTGTAAGGATGAACACCACCAAACCCGTCACCCTCTGCTCCCTGTGGGGAGAAGGAGGAATGAGCTGGGTCTAAGAGTGTTCCTGGAACACCCAGGCTAGACCCCTTAACCAGTCCTAGCACAGATCTGACATCTAGAGAGAAGAGAGGTTCCCTTGATAGGTTACCTGGCAAAGGCCCTGTGCCTGCTGTGAAAAATCCTCCCACATGGGGCTCCCGGCCGCTCATCAGTCCAGGTTCATTGTTGTTCTGTTTTGTTTTGTTTTTTAATGTTTTATTACATTCTACTTATCTATACTGTGCATGTATGTATGTATGTATGTATGTATGTATGTATGTATGTATGTGCCTGTCTTGGTGTATGTGTGATGGTCAGAGGACAACTTGCAGGGGTCCGATCTTTCCCTTTACCCCCAGATCCCAAGAAGTCATGAGACATGGCCAGAAGTACCTTTAGCCACCGGACCACCTCACCCACCCATTGTGGTTTTTGTTTGTTTGTTTTAGTGGTTCTAGGAATCAAACCTCATATGTACTAGATGAGCGCTACCACTGAAGTCCATCCCCACCTTCACGGTTCATTGTTTATTTATTTATTTTGGTTTTCCAAGCCAGGGTTTCTCTGTGTATCAGACCTGGCTGTCCTGGAACTCACTCTGTAGAGCAGGCTGACCTCTAACTCAGAGATCCACCTGCCTCTGCCTCCCAGGTGCTGGGACTAAAGGCGAGAGCCACCACTTGTTTTTTATTTTGGTGGGAAATTAGCAATTTCCGATGCCTTTAAAGATTTACATTTCATAATTTACAAAGGAAATCAATTTCATGTATTTTAGGTAGACTCTGTTTCTAACAGCTAAAAAATTGTTTCTGTCATGGATTCCTTTGCAATGTTCATGATATACTTCTACATTGAGTGGGGACTGTTAGGTGGCATCTCGCCCTCCACTTTAACCCTAGCTACCTTCACCCTTACATTTATAATGTTCTTCTTTTTGAGGGGGTGTTGTTTGTTTGTTTGGTTGGTTGGTTGCGTGATTGGTTGGTTTGGTTTGGTTTTTGGGGGACAGGATTTCTCTGTGTAGTCCCAGCTGTCCTGGAACTCACTCGGTAGACCAGGCTGGCCTCAAACTCACAGAGATCTGCCTATCTTGGCCTCTCAAGTGCTGGGATTAAAAGTATGCACCACCATCACCGATATAACACTCTTCTTGAGACCCTTCACTCATCTCAAAATGCACCTACTTTCCCCACTGCAGTTCTTAAAGGGCATAAGCTTAGAATTGAAGATGCCCAAATAACTCACACATCCCATAACCCTTTGCCACACCCTTCTCACTGCAGCCTACTGATTACATGCTTTACCTGATGCCCAGGAAGTGGGGGGCTTCACCAGGGACAAAGGCTTTGCTCTCTCTCCGAAGACTATCCATGTGGGCCAGGGAGATGACAGTGGCTGAGACATACCAGGGCAGCCCAAGCGCTGATGTGAGCAGCATCAAAACAGCTACACAGAAGAGGTCCAGGTGAAAGCCAGCTCCCTTCTGCAGGAAATGGGAGTTGTTTTGAAGCTAGAAGTGCCATCTGGACCCCACTCTGGAGTTTCTGTCTCTTGTCTAGGGTCTTACCTGCAATTTGTATTCTGCACGGTTGAGAATGACTGCTGTGATCTGCTGGTCCATGAAGATAAGGATAGACAGCAGCAGAGCAGGCAAGGCAGCTGCCACACTCAGCCACCAGGGGTTAGCTCCAAAAGGAGACACCAGCCAGCCACGCCCAGGGAGTGTAGGCTGAAGGGACATTCCGTGGACAGATTGGAAAATGTCTCCCAGGAACACCTCACCTCCACACCCCTACTCTCACCTTGGTACTCTACCACAATCCACCTCTGCTTCCAAGATCTTAGATTCTAACTGGGAGCGCTCCTCTCCTCTCCTCTCCTCTCCTCTCCTCTCCTCTCCTCTCCTCTCCTCTCCTCTCCTCTCCTCTCCTCTCCTCTCTCTTCTCCTCTCTTCTCCTCTCCTTCCATGTATCCCAGTGCCTTAAAAGAGAGCAGAAAGGAGAGACTAGTCTGGATGCAGCCAAGGGCTCTGGCCTTTGGTTCCCCCACTCCCCTCCCCCACCGGAAGAAGAGTTGATGAATATAACCTGCACACATTGCTTTGTTCTTATTCCCAGCCTTCCTCCTTAGATTCACACCCACCCCACCATCCAGAAAAGAGCAGCTCAGGTTCAGACCTGCCTCGGTCTGGGGCAGAGGTGGGGCAGGATTAGGTGTGACTGCGTCTCTCCGATTATAAGCGTCTGTGGTGGGGAGGGGGCCTAGGTGATTAGCTGGGGTTCTAAGCCCTAAAACCACTCCCCATTAGAACCCCCTTGCTGTCCTGCCTTGGGGGAGTCTGGGGGTAAAAGTTTCCTGTTGTCCAAGCAAAGTCTGGTACTATATACTGTCATTCCCTACAGAAGGAGCTCCAGCTTTACTGAATCAGAGTTGGCACTAAAGGGTATAAAGAAGAGTAGGGTGTATGGAAGTGGGTAGGGACATGCCAATGGCAGGAAGAAGCCATAACAGCAGCATTTACATAGTATGTGATGTGTGCCAAGCATTGTAGTAACTATTTACTACACTATGATATGTAAACTCAAAAACAACCTATGGGAGAATGGCTATCAATTATCCCATTTTTACAGACTAAAATTCTCAGGGGAAGTACGGTGATGCACGGCTGTGATCACAGCACATGGAGGGTTAAAGCAGGAGGATCAAAAGTTCAAAGCCAGCCTCAGCTACTTATGGAGCCTGAGGTCAATCTGAACCATAGGAGACTCTGTCACCAAAAAACATAGATGCCTACAGCCTGCTAGGAAGAGGCAGAAATGGAATTCAAATCCAAGCCTGCTGCCCAAAGCCCATCCTCCAACACCTACCCTGTAATAATAGCTACCATATACAGCATTCTTTGTTCCTTATGCGTCTATTGGAATACCTCATTTTATCAGTCAACAGCTCTGTGAGCATTGTTCTTACTGTTTCTATCACAAGTGAAGGAAATGGCTCAGAAAAAGAGAATTTGTGCATCTTATTACTTCAAAGTTACTGGCCCTACTATCCCCTCCTCCCCTCCTCATTTTGTCCAGCCCTCACCTTGAATTCTGTGGGCACCAAGAGCTTCGGTGTGGCTAGGCCCAGAAGGGTGTCAAGGCCACAGCCCAACAGGATGGCCAGGATTGAGGAAAAGTCGCTAAACACCTTGCGTACCTGGTCATGTAGGAGACAGTTTACTTTGGGCCTGCCATCCCATTTCTTTTCCTTTCCCATTTGCAGACAAAATCCAGGGCCACACAGAAAGAAATATGTCACTTACCACAGAGGGGAAGAGACGGCTGTTCTTTACATGCTTGAGGGCCATGGCACAGAAGAAGGAAGTAAAGAAGAGAAGAAGGGAGAAGAAGGCAATGTCTGGCACCGTATGACAGCTTGGACCACTAGGGTAGCCTCCTTGCTGGATGCACTCGGGTGGAGACAGCAAGGATGCATTGACCAGGCCTAGGTGCTGGATAGAGGAGTGGTGAGGTATTGGATAGTGGGCAACAGAGGAAGTGTCCCACTCTGTTGGACCCACCTCAAAGGAAGGGGAACCCACTGAGACATCAGGAACCCAGGATTGGCCATAGGTTAAATCCAAGTAACCAAGGAAGCTTTCTTTCCTCTTCGGGTGGAAAGAGCCAAAAACCTCTAACAATTTTCTTTCTCAGACCTTTCTAGGCACAGGCTCTCACCACGCTTAGGACATCTGTGTCTTTGTGCTTTGTACTTGTCCACTCAGATGCATTTCCTGGAAAGCAGAGAATTCTGGTGTAAGCCTTCATCCTCGAGAAACCTTTCTCCACAAGGATTCGAATTTGTTATTCCACCTGAATGAGAAAGTTCTTTTTTTTTTTTAATTCTTTTTAGCTGGGTGGTGGTGGTGCACACCTTTAGTCCCAGCACTCGGGAAGCAGAGGCAAGCGGATCTCTGTGAGTTTGAGGCCAGCCTGATCTACAAGAGCTAGTTCCAGGACAGCTTCCAAAGCCACAGAGAAACCCTGTCTCAAAAAACAAACAAACAAAAAAAAAAAAAAAGAAAACCAAAATTTTTAAGAGATTTATTTATCATGTATATTGTTCTGTTTACATGTACGCCTGCAGGCCAGAAGAGGGCACTGGATCTCATGGCAGATGGTTGTGAGCCACCATGTGGTTGCTGGGAATTGAACTCAGGACCTCTAGAAGAGTAGTGTCTGCTGTTAACCTCTGAGCTATCTCTCCAGCCCTACAAAGTTCTTGATCCTGGTCATTCTGCTGATTCTGTTGCACTCCAATGTGTTCTCAAGTTGCGAGTCCATACACTCACACCTTAGATTCCACCAGCTGTGTCTCTTGTGGTGAGCACAAAACTGAGCCACAGCTCATCAAACATTGACCAAATGCATGCGCCCACAGATCTGTGTCCAGAGCAAGAAGTGGTCTCATTCAGGACTAGTAGAATCAGGGATTAAAAAGGATGTTTTTAGCTAAGTACTTTATACTCTCAGCAGTTGGAGATTGAGGCAGGAGATCAGAGGTTCAAGGTCATCATAGGTTACCTAGTGAACTGGAGACCATACTAGGCTGCATGAGACCTGTCTCACCCTGGATTGCCCCCTCCCCTCAAAGGGCACCTTCCCCCATTCCTGGTACCTTCCATGTAGAGGGATCTATGCAAGCATAACACGCCAAAACCTTCTACCTAGTAATGTACTTTCTCTCAGGAGCCAGGAACTGTGATGTATTCGCTTTGGGATTTTAGGAAGTGAAGGTAGGCATGCCTGGTCCTCCCTTTCCTCTCTTCTCTGGAGAGTAAGCTGCCCGGTTGGTGTATTTCACTCTGCTTCTCTGGTGCAAAGCAGTCCCCCATCCAGTACTGCCGTGCTTGGGTGAGTAAGTCTAATTTTGGCTCCACTCTTAGGAAGCCCATTCACCCATACTCTTCTGTCAGGGCTCCCAGAAATAAAGATAATCCTGGAATTTCTATAGATTCAATTTGTAACTGATCCTGAACCAGAAAGGAGACCTCTAGCTTTTGGATAAGTACTCAACATTCTCCTGAACTTAGTCCATTTCCCACCTCTTCCCTCACCTGGCCAGGATACCAGTTTCCCTCACCTACCTCCTGGGCCTGGGTATTGACAGAAGCAACCATAAGCAGGCGATCCTGGCCTTTGGATTGGATAGGCACGAATCAAGTTCAGCATTTTCCCCACAGCATCATAAATGAAGATGAGGCTGATGAGGGCACAGAATCCTTCCTCTGTGAATCGCGTGAAGTAGCGCACCAGCAAGCTGGCCTCTGTAGCCACCAGCACCAGGCAAAATATGGCCACCCAGACGCCTACCCACAGGCGGAAGGGCAGGTAGTCCAGGCTATAATCTCTGTAGGAGTGAGAACAGTCAGGACTGGCTGCTCCCCACCTAACCCAGAGACAGCCCCGCACCCTCTCCTCTCCACCCACCAATAGACTGGAGAGGTGAGAGAGGCCTCCTACCTGCTAAAAGAAAAGAGCAGGCGCTCAAACACCAGCACTGGCCCCGTGCTGCTAAGGATGGTGAGGGGCTGGCCTGCCATCAGGCAGAAGGCAGCTCCAGCCACTGCTGTGCCCAGGAAACTCTCCAGAACTCCCTGGAAGTGGACATAGCTCCTCATAGGACCCCGGCATCCCAAGATAGGAGCCTAAGCTCCTGTGGTGTCTCAGCCCAACTCACAGTCCCAAGAGGTCAGGCAGATGGGACATGAAAGTTTATGCCAATCCTACCATACAAACCCACACACCTGGACACCTTCAGTGGCGTCTCCCAGCAGACCCCCAAAAGTGATGGCATTCGTGACTGTGGCCAGGTAAATGTAGAGCACAGCTGAGAAACACTGGGGGTGTAGGGCGTCCAAGAAATCGCTGGGGTACCAACATGCCTTCCGGCGCACGTCCTGGACAAGACCCCCAAACAGCCTCCCGCCCGAGTGCCGTCAGCGATCCATGTTTCTACACCCCACGACTGCATCCTGCTTTTCTCTGTATCCAGGTGCGCCCCTCCCGCATTGCCTGCACATTTCGACGTCCCTGTTATACTTGCACAGGATCCCAACCCCTGTTCCGACCCAGCTCCCCTTACCTGCCTGTCCCTTGCAACTCCGGGCTGGGTGTGTGCTGTCCATGGTGGTTCCTTTCCTCTGCGTGGGCCACACTCCCGCTGGTGAAGCCGGTGACTTCCTGCCGTTCTGAGCGTTCTGAGCGGTGTCTGAGCAGAAAGGGAACCCCAGGTGGGCTGACATCTCCAGCCAACCTGAGATTTGACTCCAAAGTACGTGATGCCCCGCCCCCTGGAGGCTACTGCGGTGGCAGCTAAGGGCACCCTCACACGGTAGAAAATAGATCCAGGTTACAGCCCCACCATGTGAATGCCAAACTTAGCTGGGGAGCGCTGTAGACCCCCATAACCAAGGGGAAGATCTGTGGAATAAGGACCCCAGGTACCTTTTGTGCTGAGAGGGTAGGCATTTGGGCGGGGGAATCCGGGCTGTCCGGTCCCACCGACCTGGGGGTAGAGTTGTCACCTCCTGTAGGAAGGCATCCAGGGCTGCCAGAAGGTCGTGAATATTACTTGCCCGACGAACTGACCGCTGGAATTGCTGTATTTAAGGTCAGAGTGGACAGTAAATGCATTATTTGGACTCTTATATGTGTTTTCACAAAACTACAAGGAGAAATTCACAATTTACCCACAAATGCATTCATTCATTCTGGGTCTATTATAATGTGGCTACATTGGTAGCTATGGAAACATCAGCCCCCATGTTACAAACACAAAACCACACTCAGCCTCATGGTTATTTCTGATCGGAGTCTATATGAGTGCTCCTCACACAGATATGCACAGAGGAACACCTGCCCCACTCACCGGGTCACTGAGGACGACAGCTGCCGCCCTACCCATCTCATGGTAGCTCCTTCCCTGGGTGGGAGGACCCAAAAGGAGGCAGAAGAACCTGAAGAAGGAATGGGGCCCCAGGCTGCTTTTCAGGGCAGCAGTGCCTGCTAAGAGTAACCTCTGACACTTAGCTCTGACCTCCCTACTTGATCAAGTATACGCCAGCTCTTCAGAATGACCCCTGTGTGGCATTTCCTAGACAGTCCTAGGGAACTGGACCCAAAGACCCCACCCTCCTCAGTAAAGGCCCTTCTGTGCCCAAGAGCCCCGATTCTCAGTCACCTCACCTGCTAGGCAAGATCACCTCTGTAAGAGGCTCCAGCACCACTGGATTCTGCAGTCTTACGAAGGCCCCTAGTGGTTGAGCCAGGAAACCCAGCTCTCCTGCTAACACGGCTGCCGCCTCAGCTCCAGGCGGCAGCTTCTGTCCCAAGGGATTCCAGTGCTGGATGGCAAAGTATGAGAGATTATTTAGGGAGGGAGATATTGGCAGAAACTCAACTGAGGAGCCTGGTGGAGGGTGGATCTCTTAATTCCTATCATCCTCCCAGCCTTGCCCAAGGAAGGCCCACAGACCTTAAAGGGGGTGTCCTCATCACGAGAAGCATTTCTGAAAGCATTCGATCCTACAAAACAAGAATGCATAGTGGTTAGAGCACAAGCTTTAGGGGCAGGCCTACTGGGGGATAGCTGTGATACAAGTCTCCAGGGTAACTGAAGGCTAAATGAGGAGATACTGCGCGTGAAGCTCCTGGCGCAGTGGCTGCCAAGTACACCCATTCGGAGGCTGTTACAGCCCTGGCACTCCCCTCTTCTGTCTTCACCATCACCACCAGTTTTCTCTTGCCCATGAATCTTGGCCTGAGGATTGAGCCAAGTCAAGGCCACTCCTAGCTCAAGACACATAGAAGATACCTGGCGTCCTCCTATCCCAGAGTCTTGATCCCAGGGCCAAAGAAGCATCACTCACCTCTGCAGGGCCTGATGCCTGGGGTCTGGATGTGGTGCTGGGGTCTCTGCAGCAGCAAGGCTTGGAGCTGTCCTCTCAGTTCTGGGCTCAGTGACTCCCCACTGATTACCTGCTCTGCAGAGCAGACATGAAGTTCAAATCCCTCCTGAGAGCTCTCTGTCCTACCACTGGCTCCCTTCCCTGCTTCTCGATCCTTGAGTCTTTCTTTCTAGAGTCTCAGGAAATGAAAGGACTAATGAACTCTCCCCTCTGTTGTTTTGGGACAAGGTCTCGCTACACAAACTGGGCTGCCTAATAATCAGTGGTCCTCCTGTCCTCTGCTTGCCAGGTACTGAGGCTGAAGGCATGTGTCACCACCCCCAGCTGCTTTTCCATAACTATCTCTATGACAGAAATTGGCAGTGCCTAGGATAGGATGGGGGTGGGATAGGCTCTGGAAGATTCTAAGATTGGGGGGCGAAATTCCCAGGGAGTGGAATGTCTCCCAATCCTACCCACAAGCTCCAAGAGGCTCTGAGCTCGACAGTCCAGCAGTACAATACCCTCGGCCAACAGGCTTCGAAGTTTCTGAAGGCTGGGTAATGCCAGGGTAGGCACATGCGGGGCACTCCACCGGCCTGCACCTACTTCTAGCTTTTCTTCAAACAGCACCCACCTGTAATGAAGGGATAGGTAGTGCCATCTGGAGACTGCCCATGTCTAAAGCATAGGGCAGTGTGGCTGCCTTTGACCCAGTTGTGCAGAAAATGTCTCTCCCAGAGCAGTCACTTCACATCACTGGGTCTCAGAGAACTCAAAATTACATTGTAGAGGAAGCTGAGTCTTGTGGGAAGAATACAAGGGCAAAATCCTAATTTGAGGTGGGAAGGATGCTGTAGAACTAGTCATGTTTCACTCACCTGCCTGTCTCTCTCCACTCCAGTGCCTGGGGCCAGCCCAACAGCTCATTTAGTTGAATGAAAAGCAGGGGGTCCTTGGTCCCCGGTTCCCCACTGTCTGCGTCTGAGGGACCACCAAGGCTGGAACCAGGGCCAAGGCCACTGTTCAGTCCCTCTGCTAGAATGTTTTCATGAGCACTAGAAAGTTCAAAATCCTCTTGGCCTGGCAGCTTCATCTTGGAGAGGCTTGCACAAAATCTTGGGAGCTGTGCTATCCTGGGGCCCTCTGACTGCATTTATACCTCACCCCTCACCCCAGCACAGCACAAGCAAAGCCAAGCCTGTTGGCTCTGGAAAATACCAGTCATCTTCTCCTCTACTTGTTCTCTGACCACGGCTGGCCTAAGTGTTTGTAAAACTAATCTGGCCATTCCTAGACCTTTCAGAAGTGCTCAGCCCGTGTATGTATGTCGGGACTGACCTCAGTCTATTTTGTGTAAATAAATAGGAGTAACTGACTCCTAGCCCAGATTCTGTTGCCCCTGGCCATCCTGTATCAAATAAATATTGACACCAAAATTCTAGGACTGTTTGGATGTCAACAATATCGCATAGGGGCTACAGACACACATTTGGACAAAGAAGGAACTAATAAATATCTAGGCTTGTGAAAGCTAGGCAAACAAGAGAGACAGATATTAGAGGGCTATTAAATGGACTAAGTTTGCAAAGTGGAGACAGGTCATGGAGAACACAATGCCTATATTTTAAATTCTTCTAGCCAATATCTGGAAATCCAATTTAGCTGTGTGCCCCTTTAACTCAGACCCTCACTGAAGGTGATAGAGGTGTGTGTGTGTGTGTGTGTGTGTGTGTGTGTGTGTGTGTGTGTGTGTGTGTGTGTGTTGTTCCTCAAGCCAAAGTTACAAAAGAAAAAGTGGCCCTTTATCAAAATCTGTTGATTCTACCTTCCAAATGTGCCCAGAATCTAACTACATTCCCCAGCTCCAGCACTACTATGATCCAAACCACTGTCATTTCTTACCTGAATTAGTTCAGTAGCCCACTGGCCTTCTGTAACTTTGGCTAAGGATTCTTTTAACAATATTCTTGGGGCTAGAGAGATGGTTAAATGGTTAAGAACATTTGCTGCTCTTCCAGAGAACCCAAGTTTGATTCCCAGCACCAATCCACCCTCCTGGCCACATCTCCACCCTTCTTTTGCTGCCTTCTTTCTAACCTCCTACCCTCTAGCCCCCAGCCCCTTTCTGGGTAATGAAAAGCCTGCTCCTACCCAAGGGACTTTGTTGTTCTCTGCAAGGAATTTTTCTCCCTGGGTCTTCACATGCCTGTATCTTTGCACCTAGGTCTCATCTCAAATATGACTTACTCAAGGAATCTGGAGTTATTCTATGACATTTCTGTTTTGTTTTTCTTACTTAGCAGTTATCACTACTAGTAACCTTGTTTATTGTTTGTGGTTTATTGCCTGCCTCTCCACACACACGCATACAGCTGTACAACCCATGAAGCAGTATCTTACTTAACTTGGCCCCTGAGCCTTGAGCAGCCTGGCACATAGTGGCTCTCAATAAATACTTGTTCGATGAACGCATAGAAAGGAAGGGTTGGGCCAAGAGCCGCGCTTTTTCTGGGAGCCACACGAGGGCGCTGCTCCCCATGGCCTGAATCGGTGGAGCCGCTCCCTAAGGCCAAGTGGTTGTTTTTGTTTTTCTGCCAGGGCTCAGAAAAAGCAAAATGGCAGGGAGGAGTATTTTAATTTCTGCCTAGTGCTGGCCCAACGCAGACTGGCCCCAAGGGATGGCATGTGGAGGGTGGAGGTGCATCTCAGGACAGGGAGAAGGACAATCAGGTTCTTTTGAATGAGAATCAAAGCCCTCATTGGAAATGGGATTCAGATGTCCTCCAAACTCCTCAATAGTTCAGGAGGTTGGTCCAAGGCAGAGGAAGGAGCCACTAAATTACTGAGGTGGTTTCAGTCCCTAGGGGAGCCGAAACTGACCCAGGGGCTGAAAGAGCAAGGGAACCCGTGACCATTCCTTCAAGAACGTGTCCCAACCTTAGGGGGCAAGTGACTCAAACAGCTTGAGGGGAGAGAATCATGGGTTTGGCATGAGTAACCCCAAACACACATACACACTCTCCACCATAACTTCTGCCAAAGTTCAGAAAGTCTATCCTTGCCTGTCTCTGGCCCCGCACCGAGAGTTCCTTACAACTGCCGGTGCCACCAAAGCACTCCAGACCTCATTTCAACTTCTGAGCCTGGGTGCTCAGAGCTGGGCAGATTGGTGAAGGCGTTGCCTAAGAAGCTAGGTCAGCCTCTGGTCTCATAGACAGGGCCAGGGGAAGGCATGCGGTGTTAGGGGTAGCCTTGGATGTGCACCCTGGTTCTCATCCTGGCGATGTCATAGACTTCTCTGGGGTCCTTGGTGAAGGGCCTTGTCTCAGCCTCAGCTTTCTTTCATGAAAACAAAGATGATTGATTGGGTAGATAACTCCCAAGATGCAAATCTTCCTGCAGTGAGATATGGAAGACTGTCACAGGGATGAGTGCAGCCCCCCTCCCCACCTGAAGGTGACAATCTAGCAAGTAGTAAAGAGATTTATCTGTGCTGAAAAAAAATAGAGCTTGATGTGGTGGCTGGTCTACACAGAGAGTTCCAGGTCAGCCAGGGCTCCACAGTGAGACCTTGTATCAAAAACTAACCAAATAGCCAGACAATCGTGGCAAACATCTTTAATCCCAACACTCAGGAAGCAGAGGTAGGCACATCTCTTGAGTTTGAGGCCAGCCTGGTCTACAGAATGAGTTCCAGGACAGCCAGGGCTACACCGAGAAACCCTGCCTTGAAAACAAATAAACAAAAACCCAAACAAACAACAAACCAAATAACAATAAACATACACACACAAACAAAAACAGGAATTGTCTATACCAAATAGTCATGACAGTCAAACCCCACACTGCAAAAATTTGTAACAACATTTTTACAAAGTATTCAAGAGAACTCTTTTGGTGTGTATAAGAAAAAGTGTGTGTGTGTGTGTGTGTGTGTGTGTGTGTGTGTGTGTGTGTGCAGGCTGTGGGACAACCATTAGGATTCTGTTCTCTCCTACCTGTGATACTCAGGGATTAGACTCAGCTCCTCAGGCTTGGTGGCAAGCATCCTTACCCATTGAGCCATCTCACTGATCCTCATGCACATCTTTTATGTCAGTAGTTTTCAAGTCCTTCAAAATCTGGGCTGGGATGTAGTTTAGTTGGTAGAATATTTTGCTAGCATGTGTGAATCCTAGGGTTCAGTCCTTTACGCTGAATAAATAGGATATGGTGGTGCATGCCTGCAACCCCAGCACGAGGGAGATGGAAGCAGGAATCAGAGGTTCAAAATCATTCTCGGATGCTAGCTTATGAAACATGAGACCCTGTCTCAGAAAGAAAGAAAGTTCATTTTTATACTTCATTTTTATGACATCTGTTGTTAACTCTGTTACTATCCTGAAATGAAGTTCAAAGGTAATACCCTACCTGCACATTTTGTCTTAAAACAAAATCAACACCTGGAGGTAGGCACAATAGAGCACCTTTAGCTTCAGCTACTCAGAAGTAGAGGCAGAAGGAATGCCTGAGCCCAAGAGTTCAAGGTCAGCCTGGACTTAATAGCAAGATACTCCCCCATCTCAAAACAAAATCATTCAATATGTAAATCCTAGGTCAAGACTGTTCTAGAAATGACATTGCAAACATCTACACAGGTTTACCAGGGATATGACAGCTATGAATACTGACTGATGCAGATACCAGCAAAATGGGCATTCTGTTCTAATTCCTTCCTGGAAAAGTTCAAGGAAAACCTCTCTTTATATTTTGTGTACATCAGAAATCAGAAATAGGTTTAAGTTCAATTAGTCAGGTTTTCGTCCAGGAAGAATCTAGCAGGCAGCTCAAAAGAAGCATGAAATATGGCAATTTGTTTGTTTTTCCATTTATGTATTTTTAGATGTATTTTTATATTATGTGTATGGGTATTTTCTCCTCTGTATGTTAGTTAAGGCTACTATGTTCATGCAGTACCCTTGAAGGCCAGAAGATGGTGTCAGGTACTGGAGTTATAGACAGTTGGAGCTGCTATGTGGGATCTGGGAATTGAACTCAGGCCTCTGGAAGAGCAGCCATCTCTCCAGTCTCTCCTCTTTGGTATTTGGTTTGGTTTGGTTTGGTTTGGTTTGGTTTGGTTTGGTTTGGTTTGGGTTTTTTTGTAATGTTTTTTATTCTTTGAGAATTTCATACAGTATATTTTGATTATATTTTCTCCCCTCTCTCATCCCCCAACTCCTCCCAGATCCTCTGGGACCTCACTCCCTACCCAACCTCTTGTTCCATCTCTCTGTCTTTTCACTCATCAAGTTCATTTGACTGATTCCTCTGGGCATGGGGTCTGCCCTGGATATGCCACGTGTCACACCATTTAAAGAAAACTGACTTTCCTGTTCTCAGAACCAATCAAACACCAGCAACCCCTCAGTCAGGGGTAGGATTTGGTGACCATTTCTCTATGCTGGGATTTTTTTCTGGTTTAAAATTACGCAGGTTTTATTGTGCTGTCACAATCACTGAGTTCATATATGTATCTATCCTTTTATGTCTGGAAAATACTGCTGCCTTGAAGTCATTTACCAATCTTTCTGCCCCCTTTTCTGCACAGATGCCTGAGCACTGAGGGAGGAAAATGCTCTAGACATTCCATTTAGGGCCGAGGTCTCTCAGTTTTTGTTTGTTTAGACAGGGTTTCACTATGTACTCTTGCCTAGCTTGGAATTCCCTGTGTAGACCAGGCTGCCTTTGAACTCAACAAAGATCTGTCTGCCTCCACTTTTCATGTGCTGGCATTACAGTACAGATGTTAATCTCCACACCTGGCTGGGTTCAATCCTTAGCTATGTATCACTGACCCCTTTTATTCTCAGACACCATAAAAATTGCCTAATAACCAAGTACTGTCCCACAAATTCCTAGAGTTTCCTGGAGGGGGCAGTATCTTTTCCTTCCTAAACCATTGTCTTAGACCAGCCCTCACCGTACATGGTTGCTAAACTGTTAAATCCAAGCCCTGTAACTGCATACCAATGAGGAACTGAACGTGCATGTTTCCGGTAGAGAGTATGGTGTGACTGCATTCCACAGTTAAGCACTGGAAAAATTAACAAGTGTTCTAACTTACTCACCTGGAACTCTGCATTTTGTTAAGCACTTCTGAGACTATCTCCTTCAATTGTTCCAAAAACACCAGAAGTAGATGCTTTTGTTTATTTGTTTGTCTTTAGGTTTTTTTTTTGAGACAGGATTTCTTTGTGGTAGCCTTGGCTGTCCTGGAACTCCCTCTGTAGACCACATTGACCTCAAACTCAAAGATCCGTCTGCCTCTACCTCTCAAGTAAAGGCATGGGCCACAGCCACCAGCCTTAACTTTCAAGCAAAGAGACTGAGTCACAGACAAAAGCCATCATGGCTGTAGATCAACCACTGCATAGTCTGGAGACTATGTGTGTCTCAGCAAGCCTTTGAACACACCATGACAGAAAATAACACATGATGGCCCTCCATGGCCAATGCCTGGACATGGCTTGATTGCTTGCACCCTCATTGTTTCTAATGTGAGGAATCTAAGACTTAAGAGGGAGTTGGGTTGTTTGAGGGAGGAGGAATCCTTTGCTCCCTTCCTGCTAGCGGAAAACCACCCATGTTAGGGAATGACTGAAGGATAAAGTTATAGAAATGCAGTTGGAAATAGAAATGAATGGGAGAGAATGGGTAACATTATAAACGTCTTTTTCTGGCTGAATGTTGTGGTGTTCTA
The DNA here is from genome assembly GCA_030556225.1 of Cricetiscus sungorus. Taxonomy (NCBI): domain Eukaryota; kingdom Metazoa; phylum Chordata; class Mammalia; order Rodentia; family Cricetidae; genus Cricetiscus; species Cricetiscus sungorus. Next base: position 124,504,223 of record JANBXA010000651.1, read on the forward strand.
GACATTTCTACCAAAGTTTCTTCCTACCACACCCATCCCTATTCTTCCTCCCTCCCTCCCTCTCTCCCTCCCTCCTTTCTCTCTCTCTCTCTCTCTCTCTCTCTCTCTCTCTCTCTCTCTCTCTCTTTTCTAGACAGGGACTCTCCGTGTAACGGCCTTGACTGTACTGCCACTCACTCTGTACACCAGGCTGGCCTCAAACTCACAGAGATCCACCTGCCTCTGCCTCCCAAATGCTGGGATTAAAGGCTTGCCTGGCCCATCCTTATTCTTTATACTATTCAAATCCTGGCCGCACTCAGGAATCACAGCATGTCCATCATGGCTACCCGTTGCTAAAGCACCACCTAGTAGAAATGCTCTCATTCGTCACAGAGCTCTGGAGCTGCTCAGGACACAACCAGAACTGCTATTCTTGAGATGAGGTTTCTAAACTTGTAATTTTCTACCTCAGTACTATGCGTGGCCACCTCTGGCACTTCATCTCTGAGGAAGGCTGGCCCATGATAAAGCAGTATTTTAGATTAGCTACTCTAGATTGTCACAGAACTGTCTCAGCAAGCTTGTTGATAGCAGTATGACAAGAAAAAGAAAGGAAGGAAGGAAGGAAGGAAGGAAGGAAGGAAGGAAGGAAGGAAGCATGATGGCCCTCCCTGACCCAGACATAGCACACTCATTTAATCCCTCATTTTTTTTGTTTCTTTCCATATTTCTTTCTATTTATTTATTTTGGTTTTTCAAGATGGGGTTTCTTTGTGTGACAGTCCTGGCTGTCTTGGAACTCGCTTTGTAGACCAGGCCAGCCTGGAACTCACAGGGATCTGCCTATCTCTACCTTCCTAGTGCTGGGATTAAAGGCATGCGCCATCACAATCTTGCAACCCCTCCTTGATTTTCAAGTGAGGAATCTAGGGTTTGAAGCTAGCTATGCAAGGCACAGAAGTGTTGAGTGCATGGGTATGTATCAAATCCCCACTTGGGAAGAGAAAAAGGAGAAAGAAAGGGAGCAAATTTGTTCATAGTAACAACTGTCATTAACCACCTACCACCTACTGTATGTCAGACATCCTATTCTATTTTATATACATGATCTGATTTATTTATCACAAGAGCCCTATGGTAATCAACATCATTGCGTCCATTTTAGATGTATAAACTGCACATAAGAAGATTCTGAATAACTTACTACAGGCTAGAAAGCTGAGCAAAGGGGCTGGGGAGATGGTTCAGCAGGTGAGGGCATTTGCTGCCAGATCTGATAGCCGAGTTTGATATTTGGGGTCCACACGGTGGAAGGAGAGAAATGACCCCAAGAAGCATTTCACAACCAGTGAATAAAATAAAACAAATAAATGTGAAACAAGCTGAGGGGTGGGAGCCCACAAAAATCAGCACCAAAATTCGAACTCACAGCTGCCTGATTCCTAAGCATATATCTATTCATGCGTTGCTCCGATGCCCTCATTCAGCTTACCTTTCAGCCCACTCCCCAGGACTCCCTCAGTACAGCTGATGATGCCCTTGTCTGCAGAGGCAGCAGGGAAGCTGCTGTCTTCTCATCCACTTGCTCAGATATGATTAAACCAAAGATAGGAGCCCAAATCAAAGAGAGAGCTGCAAACTGGCCAGGCATAGCGATTCTAGCTGGGTGACCTTGGGCTGTTTCAGACATCTTTGAGCTCTAATCCTTTAAAATAGGGGTAATGTTGTAACAGCCTGTCTGATGTTGGAGAAGGATTGAGCACATGAATGTGTATCTCTACTCAGATTTCCTCTGCCCCTGCCTCAAAGGTTCCAATTTCAGTGGGTCTCAAGTGCTGAGATTATTGGTATGTACCACCATACCTGACTTAACATAACCTTTTGTTTGTTTGTTTTTTAGTTGGTTGTCTTTTATAATGCAGGGCCTTCCAATGAGTTACATCCCCAACCCTGAGTATAGGCCTTTTTTGCTTTGTTTTGAGACAGGGTTTCTCTGTGTAGCCCTGGCTGCCCTGGAACTCTCTCAGTAGACCAGGCTAGTCTTGAACTCAGATCCACCTGCCTCTGCCTCCCAAGTGTTGAGACTAAAGGTGTGTGCCACCACTTCTGGTTGGGTCTTTTCATCTTTAATATAGTCCTTGGTGATTTTGATGCACAGTCAGGTTTAGGGGAACCCACCTACAAGGTATATGTCCCAGCCCCAGAGGAGAAGGGATCCTGAGTGACCGCTCTCCAAGAGCGTCTTCTCACACCTGCCCCTCTCAGGTTTCTTGCAGCTACGTTTCTCCCAGCTCCTCCACACTGGCATGCAAGAGCTCTCAAATCACGGACCCAGTGCTGTGGCAGTGAGTCAGCAGCACTCAGAGTCCCAAGGAGCCTGCCTTTCTAGCTGCCTGGGAACCCAGCCTGGGCTGGGAAACAGGATGCCATGGGTTCTGCTCTAGATTAGTTCCCCTTTGAGTCACTAGTGGCAAAAGGCTAGTCAGTCTCCAAGCCTTAGTTTGCTCCTGCTCAATAGATAGTTCAAGAAAGCAGACTTGCCCATTGGAACTCTGCTTAGGATTGTGTCTCTGGCCCTTAACCAGGGCAGGTAGAGAGAGGGACCTGAGCAGAGGAAAAAAGAACATGGAACATTCTTGCATAACTCGGATTTCCCATTTCTATGTCATTTGACTCTCACAATGATGGGGAATAAAACTGTCTACCCCGATGTCTTCCTGTCCTTGGTTCTCTGCCCTAGCCTTTGTCCTACTGTGATTTCACATAACTCCCTAGCATCTGAAAAGTGTCGTGAATGCTTCTGGAATAAGCCAGGTGATGAGGCTACCCCAGGATGAATTATGATTGAGATATTTTGTTTTTGAAACCAATCCTAATGTGGTTCAGATTGGACTAAAATTCAATGTCTAGAAGAGGTTAACTTTGAACTCCTGATCCTTTTCCCTCCACCTTACAGGTGCTGGAATCACAGGTGTATCTCACCTTGCCTAAGGGTTTACTTTTGTTGTTGTTGTTTGGTGGTGGTGGTTTTTCTTTTTTGCCTTTTTTTGGGGAGTTGAAAATTGAACTCAGGGCTTTGCACATGCTAGGCAAACTCTCTACCACTGAGTTGCATTCCCAACCTGTAATTTTTGTTTTATTTTGCTCACTCTTTTGGTCCCAGGCTATCTGCAGTTCTGGGAAGGGAAGTAAGTGACTATCCCAAGTCCATTATTCAGGTCTTTCGTCTTCTTTACTCAGGCCCTTCCTTGTAAAACCTGACATACAGACCTGGATAGGGTGAGGCTCCTGAGTGTGATGAAAGGTTGGAGTTGCCCCAGTGAGGCTGAGCTGACGTGGGGGTGAGGCGGAAGGACCTAGCATAGGAAGGAAGAAGCAGGCTAGGACAGGAGAGCAGGGTGTGAATGGTGGGAGGGGGAAGGGGAGTGATTTGGTCATGTGTCAGGAAGTATCTCCCTCCACCCTTGCCTGGGGAGAACCCTGACCCTTAGATGCCTTTGGTTTTAAGAAGGTGATCAAACTCCTGCTGGAGGAGGTGAAGGTGTGGCTGGGGCGGTGGCCATCTGCTGGGGCTCTGGGCCCGATACTGAGCACCCAGAGGAACACCAACGTGGCTTTTGGCCAAATAGGTGAGAAGTAAGCTTCCGTCTGAAACCAATTTGTCTACACATGGATCCTGACACCTGTCCAGACTGGATGTCTAGAGAAGGAGAGAAAAGGGTATCTAAGGAAAAGGAGAATCAAGGTTGAATGTCCAGTGATAACAACAACAACAATAACAGGTCGCATTTATTGAGAGCTTGCGCCCATCACTTTACTTTCTACTTTATATTTGTTTCCTCATTCAATCCTTAAAAAGCACTCCACAAAGTAGGCATTGTTAGTATTACTATTGTTATTCCCCTTTGGGGTATGTGGAACCGAGGCTTAGTAAAATCAGTTCTCTTAGGGGCTGAAGACACGGCTCAGCAGTTAAGAACACTGGCTGCCCCTCCAGAGGACTCGGGTTTGATTTCCTACATCCACACAAGGGCTCACAGCCATCTGTAACTCCAGTCCCAGGGAATCTGATGCCCTCTTCTGACCTCTGTGGGCCCCAGGCAGACACGTTGTACACAGACATACATGCAGGCAAACACCCATACACATAAAAACAAATTAAACTCTTTCCAAAAAAATTAATCAATTATCTTGTCCGAGGTGACACAGTAAGTAGCAATCTAAGTCTGTACACATGGCAGTGCACTGTGGAAGCCTAGGCCTGGGAGTGTATGGGGAAAGTTAGGAGGGGAAGCCAGATTAACCCCTGCAGAGGTGGGGGTGGGGTGTGGAGAAAGAGTGGGATAGACAGTGTATAAATAGCAGAACTGTTTTTATCCTTACACATGGCTGAATCAGGCAAGTGCTCTGTCTGGCACAATTTGAGGGCTCTGAATGCCAACCCTGACAGCCCTGTGTCAAACTCCCTACCCAGCACGTCCCTGGGAGCTCAAATACTTACTGAGGGAGTCATTATTTGAGTCAGGACATGGACTCCAGGCGACCCCCTTCCCTGTAACAATACCCCAGTTGGAAGAGAAACACCAATCTGGCACGGGTTGCACAAGTCAGCTTAGCTGGTTGGGTCCTTTAACATGAAAGCTTATGTTTGAGAGAATGGTCTCAATATCCAAGGAAAAGTATGACGCTTGTCCCATAAGCTGTGTCTCTCTGATTGCAAAAGCCTGGGAATTGATGTTGCATAGCTCAGAAATCCTAAAGTAGACCATGTCCCTTGGGAGAAAGCAGTGGAAGCCACTCCTAACTTCTTTGCTGTTGCTTGGATTGGCATCAGATGACTGCAACTTCAGGTCTTGTCGCTTTGCCCTTAGGATACTAGCTGGCATTCGTGTACCTAATTTTTAAACGACAAACGAAATATTATTTACTGCTTGCTGTGTCGGTAGGCTTCTGAGTGCAGATCCCTAGTGTGGAATGGGGACTTGTCAAAGATGCAGGGACGCAGGCCTGGTACAGCTCTCAGCTCAGCTTTCACTAGGCTGCAGTACGACGGGCGTAGGAGGAAAGGTAGGATCTGGTCTTCGCCACCTGCTGGTCATTCGCCCTACACCCACACTCCGGCCACGACTCTCTGTCCCAAAAATGTCCTAAAAATGTGAGCGCGTCCCGGTCCTGCCGGTCCTCTCGCCGCGACCGCCTAGTCCGGGGCAGCGCTGTCGGCGCCTACAGCCGGGCGAGCTTCCCGGCCCGGGAGGGGGAGGGGAGGGGGCGGCGCCGGGCGGGGCGGGGCTCCCACTCCTTTTGCCGGAGCCTTATTCCCGGCCGCGCGCTGCGAGAGAGCGCTCAGTCGGCCCTGGGAGCTGCACGCAGCACGCGGCTTGTCGACCTGAAGGACGTGTAAGGGCTGGGCGGACGCGCGGACCGACTCTGAACAGATACACGTTTCGTGGTCGTAGGGCTCCTCGGCAGGATCGCACCCAGAAGCGGGCGGCAGACTGTGCCTGGTGGAATCTCTCTGCCCTCCGCCGCCTGGCCCTGGTGCAGACATCCAGCGGCCACCGCATCCAAAGTGATCGCTGCCTCGCCGTCTCCACCAGGTTCGGGACCATGAAGCTGCTGCCGTCGGTGATGCTAAAGCTCTTTCTGGCCGCAGGTAAGAGGACAGCTGATGTCTCCGAGGTCGGGGGTGGGGTGGGGGCGCCGTGCGGAGGACACATGGGAAGGTCGATGTGCTGCCTCCCACCCCCTAAGCGAGCCGCTTGGTGGGGCCGGTGCGCCCTAGAGGGCGGGCGTGGACCTCGATGGAGTGGTGGTGCAGGGTCTAAGCGATGGGTCTGACGCGGCCTCCTCTCTTCTCTTGTACAGTGTTGTCCGCGTTGGTGACCGGTGAGAGTCTGGAGCGGCTTCGCAGAGGTCTGGAGGCAGCAACCAGCAACCCTGACTCTTCCACTGGATCCACAAAACAGCTGCTACTACCCACGGGAGATGGCCGTGCTCAAGAAGTCCAGGACTTGGAAGAGACAGATCTGGACCTTTTCAGAGGTGGGTATGGAGGCCGCCCAACCTTAGATGCTGTTCACAGCTAAGAATACAGAGGCCTGAAATTTATGCTGTTGCCCCAACCCTGTCCCCTGAGGGGATGTTTATGGAAGACTTCAAGGAAAAGCTCGTGGCCTGATTGGAGATGGGTTCTGCAATATAGTGTTATCATTCCTATCTTTGGTCTCACCCGATGTGGGTTCATACTTCTGTATACTTTGGAGCAAACTGAAAGAGGCAGGTTGTCCTCCGAGGTAAACTAGATGACAGGAGGAAGGCATGGCTGAGATGCATTCTCTAGAATTTCTTTTGCGGGTGTGGAGGGTGTTTCAAAGCAAAGTTTCTCTGTGTGGCTTTGGCTGTCCTGGAACTCGATCATTAGATCAGTCTGGCCTCGAACTCACAGAGATCTGCCTGTCTCTATCTCCGGAGTGCTGGGATTAAAGACATGCACCACCACTGCCAGGTGCTTTCTCTAGAGTTATCTGTGAAAGAAGGGGGGTTGCAAGTATGATCTAGTGTATGTTTATATATGTGATGATTATATATGAAAAGATAATAGATGGGAACATTGGAAATATGCAGTGTTAGCCTCCTTCTTCTACCTGTCTCCAGGTTAGGGTAAGGGAGGGCAGTGAGGAACTCTTGGCTTTGGTAGATGAAGCTAGCACCCCCGCAGCTGGCAATGAATGGTGAATGCTGGGACTCTAGAAGGCTGTTTTGAAATGCTGTGGGTTTGAAACTTGTAGACTTCCTGCCCACTTGAATCTCTAAAGAAACTCCAAGAGCAAAGAGCTATGTGTGATCCCGTAACCTGTGTCTGTGGCTGAACACAGTGACGGATCAGAGTCCAGACTCTGATGGCCTCCCAGCCTCTAGCCACTTGCAGTGAGTCTCAGAGGTGGAAGCAGCACTGAGCCGTGGCCGGAAAGACTATATTTGGTAGGAAGGAGACACACCTGTTCAGCTCCACCTGCTACTCAGCCTGCCCTCTCCCTCCTCACCCCAGGCTTCCTGAAGTACCTGCTTTGCAAAAGTCAAGCATCTGCTCCAAAACTGAGGCTGGGGTCCCACACTTCACCCTCTCAACAGTGGACCATTGGGGCCACCAGTGTCCTGAACAGTCTGGATTCTCCTGGCTCAGGCTGGGTAGGGCTGGGCTGGGCAGTGACTCACCCCCCACCCACATGGCTGCTCCTCATACCTCTGCTAACCTGACTCACTGCTCCCTCTCCTCAGCAGGAACCTAGCTTGTCAATCTTATTCTTTCTCTCTCTTATTGCTTTGTGTCCTCCTGCTTTGCTTTTCCTGAGACCTAATAACTGGCCACCTGTAGCACTTTCTGAACTCTGAAGAAGCCTGGAACAGAACCAGAGACCACAGTTCTAATCTTTATCCTGTACTGCCCTGGGGCAAGTTCCTTCATTTTGGGGATCCTGTGGTTTTCATCTTGAAAATGCTCTGGTATTGTTGACATCTCATTTGTCTTGAGGATTCTATTTCCCTAGTCTAACTTATCATGTCCACCTTTCTGCCAGACAGAGGCTAAAGCTATAGACACTGAGCACCTTTTAACTATTGGGTTCAGGGATGGGAGAGGCTAGCATCAGACTCCTGGGCTAATTAATGGCCAGTCCCAGGTGAATGCAAAGTTGTTACCCCCAGTACCTGTAGCATGGAAAGAAAAGGGGAGTTGTCGTAGTCCAGTTCCTTTGGATATGTATTGTAGCCCCCCTCCCTATCCCAGGTATAAATAGGATATTTTGGAATAAATCTAAATATATATTTGAAAAAGTGGATCCATTGTTAAAGGGCATGGGGTGGGGTAGATATTTTGCCCAAACTCAAAAAAGGAAGATCTTTTAAATCAGGGATGGCCCATTTGCTGTTTCAGAGCTAGGTTCTGCACCAAAGTTTCCCTGATACCCTGATAGCTTTAGAACCCCAGAGAAGGGTTCTAAAGCTATAAACATTCTTATTTTGGAAGCTTCCTACCAAAAAACAGCCAAGTTCTTTCTCCCAGAGCAATTTTTGTCTGTGATACTATCTTCCTGCAAGTGGGTCACTGAGTACATATCAGGAAATGAGGCTGACTGAAGGCTAAAATAGAATCATGTAGATGTGCGGGAGTCACAGATGGGGGTAGAAAGTGGGCAGAACTCAAGTGCGAGGCTAGTGAGCTGCAGTTTACCTGGCTTTCTTAGAATGAGGCTCTCCTTCCTTGGAACACAACTCAACTTCTATTTCCTCCTAGAGCTTCCTCTTTCTGCTAGTTCTTAAAAAGCTTTCCCAGGCGAGATCAAAAAGTGTGTGTCTCCTCATTGGTTATAGGGGTATCCACCTGTAATTCCATGTTTCAGACACTGGGGTGGGAGGAACGGGGAGTTTGAGGTCAGCCTGACTTAGACCTGGAGATACTTTTTCCAAAGGACAGTCTAAAGGCTTAACTAAGTGCCTTTTTTTTTCCCTGCAGTTGCTTTCTCCTCCAAGCCACAAGCCCTAGCCACACCAAGCAAAGAAAAGAATGGGAAAAAGAAGAAGAAAGGCAAGGGGTTGGGAAAGAAGAGAGACCCATGTCTTAGGAAATATAAGGACTTCTGCATCCACGGGGAATGTAAATACCTGAAGGATCTCCGGGCTCCATCTTGCAAGTAAGTGGCCCATTCCAGATAGAATCTCATTATCACACTGTCAGCCACATGGTCTCTTTGTCACTGTTCCTTGAATTCATAATTTCACCCAGTTTCTTTTCAACCTCTGGGAGGAAGTTCAAAGGAAGAGACATATTTTTAGTCAGCGGAAGTCCCCGCCACCACCACCAAAGAGGATGCAATTTCCTGTAGCATGGGTTTGTGACGCTCCTTAATCCTCCAGGACATTTCCTCCTGCATACCCATAAATGAACATGTATCTAGGAGAGCTGACGCTTGTGAGGAGATCTTTCATCCTGGCCTTGGACCCTCCTCTGGAAAGGAAAGCTGATAGGAAACATGGCAGAGTGAGTTCCTAGAAGGAGTGCAGCTGATGTAAGATGTCTTAAGTCACATGCTGTGCAGGAGTGTGTACTCAAGGGTGTCCATGTGAGTGAGCAGGTGTGGATTGAGGCATGGCAGGACTACACAGAGAGGAACCATCGTGTAGAATGAGTTGAAACCCCTCCTCTTTACGTTTTCACCCAGGCAAAGAACAGAGGCGATGCGAGACATAGACCTCGTGTGCAAAAGGGGTTGGGGAACAGTTTTCTTTGTGCAGGATTATCAGTAGAACCTAACTCAGCCTGCAGCATCACTATTCCCTGTCAGGAGTGTGGGTGGAGGGGTTGTGGGTTCATTATCCTTTCATAGGCCAAACCCAGCAAGTGGCTACCTTGGCAACCCCTTAGGGATGGTGGTGGTGCTGCGCTCTCTGGCAGGTGTAATGTTATCACTATGCTTGAGGCTAACACCCCCACATCAGGCTATAAACATCCCCTCTCTTCCCTGGAGGGAGAGAGACAGAGAGAGAGAGAGAGAGAGAGAGAGAGAGAGAAACTCTTGGAGTCCTCTGATCCTTCCTAGGAGACTCTGGACAGTCCAGGATGCTGTTATGTGTACACTGCCTCCCATCCTGGCAAAAAAAAAAAAAAAAAAAAAGGTGGCTTCTCTTCTACCTGTGACTTGCGTGGGTCCTTTGTCTTTTAAAGGTATCCTTGTCCTGTGTAACCGCACAGCAGATCTGTCCTGTATTTAGCAGTTGGCAGACAAACCCATTGCTTCCTACCTTCACAGTCAGTGTGTCCCTTCCTGTAACACCCTGGGCAGGAGCTTGGTGTATTGAAGAGGCAGGATCTCTGTCTGCTCCTTCCCAATGCCCTGGGACAGGACAGGAAATGTTGTCTTAAATGTGTAAGATGGCATCATTAACTCAGGGAGGAGAAAGTGACTCTGAGGGTAGTCAAGATGGACTAGAGCCAGGAGTCTGTCTAGCCACACTGGCTCGGGATGTTTGTGGCTCAGCGTGTTTTGGCAAATGGATATGCAGGACTTCCATTGATCAGCAGAGAAGCAGAGCTTCTCCTGACCTCCTAAGCTCAAAGAGCCCAAGAAGTGCATAAGGCCACCTTCCCAGTGGCTCTAGGAATAGTGATAATAACCACATTGGTATTCTTTCTTCAGGGTCTTCATTGTTTGCATTTGCGTCGAGTTCACCCCAGCAGACATGATGAGCACTTACTTGGTGCTGCGCTCTGTCTGAAGGGATAAAAAGAGATGGTCTTTTGGGATTTCCAAAAGCCCTCTGTGGAGGGAAGGCAGAACTTTCTCTCTCTACTCGAAAAATGAGGAAACCACAGAGAGTGAGTAGGAAGTTATTTGTATGAGATCAACAGCTAAATAAATTCGTGGGAAGAAGATAGGGTCTCACTCCTATCCCAGCATGCTTTTCATGTCCCCAGGCCACACTGGGTGTTGGCTTCCCTCCTCTATCCCTGTCCTTATAGAGTCCAAGATTTTATGGAGGGCAGCTGTTGTCCTAGAACACTCGTTAGGATTTTACTAGTCTAACAGCATAGCAAGTGACCAGAAGACGTTCTGTCAGCTTCCAGGCACACTTCATAGGTGGATTCTCTGACACAGATCCTGGCTTAGGGCAATGTGACATCTGTGTACTGTCTGTATCCCTTTTTGTGGCTTCTCCTCTACTTTAGACCCAGAAACTTTCAGCAAGGGTGTGTCCTGGCTGCTGTGGTGAATTTGAGGCTAGCTGGCTTCCTAAACCAGCCCTTGACAGCCACCATGAACAGGAAAATGCTTCTGTGTCACCAGCAAAAAGTTTCCCTCAAAGAGCAGTTTTCTTGGGCTTCTGACTGATGGCTGACCCTGAAATTGGCTGCAAAGCTTCCTGTGGCTAGAGGAAACCTAGGGGGGTCTGGGTTGGGAAGGACTAAGACAGGCCTGGGGCTGCACTCACACTGCTCACATGCAGGGCCCCCCCCTTCTCTTGACTCTGCCTGGCATGAGCATCTTATTCTTAGAGATACAGGCTTGATTGTTTAGTAATTCACAGAAGTGAGGCCTGGGCTTTTCATGATGCTCCAGTGTGGTTGGCTTTTTTTATTACCTCTCATTTGACATGAGGAAACCAAAGTTTAGAAAAGTGATATGACTTGCCCAAGATCACCTGGCTAGAAATAGCATAACCAGTCTGGAACTCATCTATCCTCATTTCCCCTATCAAAGGATGTTTCCTCCAACTTCTGGGGGTAGATATGGGATTAGACTGTGTAGACACTATCTCTGGACTCTGGAATGAACTCCTCTTGTCATGAGCGCTCTGAAGTGGGTCACAGACATGGAGAGGAGAATTTGTGTCCTAGTTTGATAGATGTGTGTGTTGGCTTAGGGCAAGACACACCATCTTCCCCTGCATCCAGGGATGTGTGGAATGTATCCAGCCCCCTCCTTCCCTGGGGAAGCCAGGCTTTGATGGGAGGGAGATGTGGGTAATATTAGCACATTTACATTATTATCCTTTTGACTCAGGACAGAGGTGGTAGAGGGATTATATAACTGAATTGCAGGGCTCTGAGGCCAAGTTTTATTTCTATCATCTGAGTAACTACCTGTGGGGTTTGCATGATGATTTGGGAGTGCAGAACAGACTGAGTTTCAGCTTCCTTCCCCTGGAATAGTGCTATTGCTGAACTCACCCAGACTGCTGGGTTAGAGCCAGGCTCTACTGTTCACTAAGTTTGTGGTCTGTTCTTTAGCATAAATTAAGCCTTGGTTTCTTCAGCTTTAAAATGGGGATGATAACCTCTACTTCACAGTTTGACCTTAAATGCTCAGTGAAATCAAAGTCCCTGAGTTTGATGCTGAGGCCTCAGCACCAAAGATCAAATAAAATAATCCTTGTGAATCAGTTAGCCCAGAATGCTTGGTCATGGTAGGCCTTTATTGCTTGCTATTTACCAATAGAGCCATTAATAATAAACAATAACAAACAACAATATAGTCAGAGAATAGATCAGACAGCTCAAGACCTACCAGATATGTTTTCTTAGGTCACCTGTGTCTCTCAAGAGTGGACAGAATCATAGTGGTTTCTAATCTTGGCCTTGCTGCTTCCTAGTTATGAGACTTGACCAATTAATCTCTTTGACCCCCTTATCTGTATGCACACATGATTTTCCAGGGACACTCCTAGAAGCTTTCTTTAGGTTCTAGCAGGATAGGAATATATTTTTCCCCCGAGTCTGACTCAAGGGTTAGATATACTGAAGAAGCTAGGTAAAGCAGACGTTTTGTCCTTTGTGAGTCTGACCTGTCTTTACACTGCTGCCTACCCAGGAGTAGGTGCAGGTAGTCCTAAGGTAGGGACAGGGATGTAGTGCTACCAAGCCCCACCATTCCGCCACTGCCAGCCTCCCTGGGCCCTGCCATGGAGAAGGAGGGATGCATCCAGGCTCTAGGCTCCAGGCACACAAGCTTCTCCGGAGAAGATGCAGTGTAGAGTGGAGGACCACTAGGCTCCTGGTGCCTCCTTCAGCAGCTACTGGTCTAACATCCCCAAGCTAACAAGCCTATCCCCTGCCCCAGCTGGTGGGTGAACCGTAGTGGGGTGTGAGTGGACAGTTAGAGTCTGTGTCCATGCTGCTGCCCTGTGGCATGTATGACCTTGGGAAGCAATGCCACCTTTCTGTAGCATGGGGCTCCCACCTACATCAAAGGGTCTCAGGGGTGCTCAGAGGAAGGGATGTGAATGTGTTTCTTCAGCAGTCTTCCTAAGAGCTTCAAGGAAATGCTTTGTGTTCGAAGAGGCAGCTGTCACGTGATTTGTTTCTTGAGAAAGAAGAGCCAAGGGATTGTTTCTGACATTCTTTCATGCTCTGACAGGGTGGCTGGGCAGGAAGATGTTATCTCAGTTTGTTTGTTTTGTTCTGTGATGAAGGAGGCTTGAGAGCCCAGCATTCAGAGGCTAAAGGCTGTAGTTTAGCTCCCAGGCTGGGAGCTAGGAGTTAAATGAAGGAAATGAGAAAAATGATTCCTGGCACAGGGACAGAGCCTATTATTAGGCTGAGCAGCAGTGGGGAGGAACTGAATGCTGGATGCATTGATGGGCAAGGCTGGGTTTATTTCTGGGTCAGAATGTAGAAGGGCCTCTCTAGAGGGAGTGATACTGAATCCCCCAACTCAGTTCATCAGCCCTGATGCTCAAATCCTCTTAAGTGGCTTAAGCAAAGCACCTTAGTACAGATGTAATGGATTAGGCCCATGTGGAATACATCTGAACTGAGACCTTCAATTCCTCCCTCGCTTTTTCCCTGCCTGAAGCAGGACTCTTGGTGTAGAGCGGTGGAGAGAGAGGAAGAGAGAGTGCATACACCATTAACTCTAACTTCTTGTTATTCTAGCTGCCACCCAGGTTACCATGGAGAGAGGTGTCATGGGTTGACCCTACCGGTGGAGAATCGCTTATATACATACGACCACACTACAATCTTGGCTGTGGTGGCTGTGGTGTTGTCATCTGTCTGTCTGCTTGTCATAGTGGGACTGCTCATGTTTAGGTGAGTGTTTGGAGCCCTTGAAGACTGGTTCTGCAATTTACGCACTTCTTTCTCCTCCTAGAACTTAGGACTAGAGCCACTTCTCATACCCCTGGGCTTGTTACTGTATACTTTCGAGAAACTATTTTGTCTGGCACAATGTGTAACACCCAGGGTACCTATTGCCAGGCCACACAGGTTCTGTTCCTCATGGGATTCATTTCCTATCTCTGGCCTGGTGATTCTCCATGGAGACACTTCTTAAACATTTCTTTCTTCTGTGTTAGTGTGTAGTTTGGTAGTAAAGGCATGGATAATAGTGCTGATAATAATCTTTCTGGGATTGTACATTATTTGAGCACCAAATAATGTTAAAGTGAATAAAGTCACTGGAAACAGGTGTGTACCTGCTATGAGGCCAGTTGGGGCTACATAGGAAATGCTAGACCAGTCTGAGTTATAAGGCGCTGTCTCTAAAAAGTGTGTGTGTGTGTGTGTGTGTGTGTGTGTGTGTGTGTGTGTGTGTGTATAATGCTCTGCTGGTAGAGATAGGAATCCCTCAGGTAAGCTGGTCAAAGACCAATGACTTGCCATATGCCCTGGGCTTTTTCAAGAAATAGATAGACATCATGGTAGTTCCTTTAGAGGGCTGGCTCTGGGACCTGCACTCTGTCATCTTCTCACAACCTTTTATCTTCCTCAGATACCATAGGCGAGGAGGTTATGACGTAGAAAATGAAGAGAAAGTGAAGTTGGGCATGACTAACTCCCACTGAGAAGGACCTGTGCTTAAGGTAATTGTGCATTCTTTGCCCTGGGCAGGATAGAGAGGCCAAGGCATGGTGGGTCTTGGGTAGGTTTCAGTGAGTGCTAAATTCCTTAGATTAAAGGTTTGCAGGGGTCAGATTACTACTGTGGGGTCAGAGTCCCAATGCAGAATTATCTTCAGAGACTTAGTGAGGCACCTGCAGTTAGATTATAAGGTTAGCTCCCCTTCTGAATGCTCTTTGCATTTAATAAAATTGGACCCAACTTTAAATGTCTCCTCCCTCTTGTGCTTCAGAAACCTTTAGAGGATGGCTACCTCTGAGACACTGGTTCATACAAAGTTCTACAGAGGGGAACAACTTCACAAGCAGCCATGAAGACTTCTTCATTCCCAGTTGCTACCCTGACTGGGCCTCCCGTAATTACTCTGCAAAAGTGTCAGAGCCTCTAAGTGCCAAACAGACTGCCCACTGGGGTCCAGATCAGAACGCAGTGGAAGCAGGAGAGCCCTCCAGGCCTTTCCGATTCGCCTCCACCAAACCCATCGGCTTGTTTAAATTAGCTTCTGGATTAAAGTGCCAGCTAGATTCTGAATGCCCCAGGATTGACTGGAAAAAAAAGGAGAGGAAAGAGGAATGATTTATGGACTGGAAGGAAAGCAACGGAGTTGAGAAGCCATGTGTTCAAGTAGCCACAAGGGATCTGCTGTTTGGACCCTCCAGCACGCTGGATTTGATGAGCTAACTGTGAAATACCACAAGCCCAAGAACTCTGAATTTTGGGACTTCTACCCAGATGGGAAAAATAACAACTATTTTTTTTTTTGTTATTTGTTTGTAAAATGCCTCTTAAATTATATATTTATTTTATTCTATGTATGTTAATTTATTTAGTTTTTAACAACCTAACAATAATATTTCAAGTGCCTAGACTGTTACTTTGGCAATGTCCTGACCCTCCTCTTCCTCTTTGCAGCTCTGCCATCTAGCTCAGTGCCACACTCCCATGTGCCCTGTGACCCATCTGTAGTAATTTATTGTCTGTCTACATTTCAGAAGATAGCCCAGGAGCAGAGTATCCCGGGGGAGTTGTGTATGGTCAGAGTGCAGGGAATGATTTGGGCAGAGCCACTCTGTGAGTTGGACTGCAATCTTGCCTAGGTGATTTTCGTCTACTGTTTGTGTTTTGAAAGCCCAAGGTGCTGATGTCAATGTGTAATAGATATTGGTGTTTACCTGTGTCCTCTCCCTACCAAATCTCAGAAGACGCTGGGCATCCATGCCTGCAGTTTCCTGGCCCGTTTTCCTCCATCACCCTTTCCCGCTCTCTTGTGTCAAGACATTTCCCGTACTCCTGCCATTCTTCTGGTGCTACTCCCTGCAGAGGCTGGTAGAGCAGAGGACAGTTTGAAGAAGGACTTAGTAAAGGAAAAGGCCGAGGAGGATCCGGGAATGTTGAAGTTGACTACTCTCGGTAATTGATTACCTGTCAATTGCTTCAGAGAAGGTTGGTGTTAGGGAAGGTTTTGAGTAAGAAAACTAAACAGTCTTACCAAAACTGTAATGCTGTTATGGTCCCCATGGAAGTTTCTGGTGCCATTTATGAACTGTTACAAGCTATATTTCCAAAATCTGGTTCATATTTATACTTTGTGATCCAAATAAAGATAACCCTTACTCCATGGTCTGCTTAGTTTTGGTTTTTGTTTGTTTGTTTGTTTGGACAGGATATCACTATGGAGCCCTGTCTGTCTCTCTATGTAGAACAGGCTGGCCTTGAACTCAGATCTGTCAGCCTTTGTCTCCTGAGTACTAGGGGTAAAGGCTTGTACTACCACTCCTGGCCTGTGTTTGTTTTCATGTGTGTGAAGGTAAGAGGCTGGCTTCAGGTGTCTTGAATGATTGATCTCCTTTATTAGTTTCTCTCTCTCTCTCTCTCTCTTTCTCTTTCTCTCTTTCTCTTTTTCTTTCTTTTTTTGTCTTAAGAGAAAGCCTCACTATATAGCCCTAGTCCCCTAGCTGGCTTAGAACTCAGAAATCCACCTGTCTCTGCCTCCTTAGTGATGAGATTAAAGGCATGTAAGCTTTTTGGGGGGGTTGGTTTTTTCTAGGGTTCCTCTGTTGCTTTGGAGGCTGTCCTGAAACTAACTTTATAGACCAGGCTAGTCTCAAACTGACAGAGATCTGCCTGCCTCTGCCTCCCGAGTGCTGGGATTAAAGGTGTGTGCCACCACTGCCAGGCTTTTAATGCCAAGCTTGACCCACTTACTTTGGACTAGAGTCTCTCTCATTGGATCTGGAGCTCATCAATTCAGTTCAGCTAGGCTCATGGTTCATTTTGGCTAGGCTAGTAGGCCAACGAGCTTCAGGAATTCCTGTGTCTGCCTCTACTACTAAGGGTCTGGGATTATAGACACATTCCAGTGTATGTGTACAAACTGTTTGCATATTAAACATTTTACTGACCGAGCCATTTCCCCAACCCTAGTCTGCTTTTGTTTGTTTATTTTGTTTTTGTTTTTTTGTCTTTTGTTTTTTGAGACAGGGTTTCTTTGTGGTTTTAGAGACTGTCCTGGAACTAGCTCTTATAGACCAGGCTGGTCTCAAACTCACATCCGCCTGCCTCTGCCTCCTGAGTGCTGGGACTAAAGGTGTACATCACCACCGCCTGGCTTCTAGTCTGCTTTTTTTTAACTGGGAATTTGTTTGACATAGGAATTTCTTAAGCTGTTGGTCTCAGTGTCAGGAATACTTATAAACACTATTCTCACTATCCACAGCTCCAGGATGGGGGTAATATTGCTTATCTCTTTTTCCTAAAAGAAGAAATTGAGTCTCAAGCTGTATAAATTGCCTAAGAATACACTGTGAGCTGGGACTAGTTTTTTTTTTTGGGGGGGGAGGGTTGTTTTTTTTTTTTTTTTTTTTGAGACAGGGTTTCTTTGTGTAGCTTTGGAGGCTGTCCTGGAATTCACGCTATAGACCAGGCTGGCCTCAAACTCACAGAGATCCACCTGCCTCTGCCTCCTGAGTGCTGGGACTAAAGGCATGTGCCACCGATGCCCGGCTAGTTATTTTGTTTTAATTTGTACTATTTCTCAGAAAAGAAAGACTAGAGCTTTGGTATAGGAAGTTTGGCTGGCTGGACTTATATGTGTTCAATTGTCAAGTCCTGGACTCAGGAGTTAATTGTGTACTGTGCCTTCAAGCAGGAGCCTCTCAGAAAGATGTTTTTGCCTTTGCTGTCATGCGCCACAGCCCATCCACCAGCTGCTATACTTCTTGAATGCATCACCCAGTCCAACACACCATCCTCTCAGACCTGGACTCTGGAATGGCCTCCTGCCTTCCTAGTCCCACCTTGTTTCTTGGCCTGAATGACCCTTTATTTAACCCAGGGCTGGGAGTGGTGGCTCCATGGTAGAACATATGGTTTACATGCAAGAAGTCCAAGGTTTGAGACCCCATGTATGACACACTCATAAACAGATCTTGTCTACTCTGCAGGCCTTCCCTGGTTACTCTGTTGTACACAGAACATTCTTCAACATACCATCCTCTCCTTAGAGGGGTTTATGTCTCTCCATGTCCCCAAGTACTACTAATACATTCCTATTTGTTTACTGTCAGTCTGCTCCTACTAGATTGTTAGCCCCGTGATATGTTTATTGTTGTAATAAAACTGAGATGTAGGCATCTGGTATTTGTTACATTCCTACACTACTGTAAGAGAACTAAACTCCAAGACCATCAAGTGGGCAGAGTCAATCTAGTGTTGCCCTGAAATTGTTGGGTTTAGAGGGATGCTTCTGTCAGGGAGGGTGGGCTGTAAAACACGGTAAAAGTGAAATTAAGGGCCCCTCATGATGCGTGGTGTCCTAGGTGAGTTGGCAGCCAGGAAAGATATGTGACAAGTCCCCTTGGTTGTCCTCCTTTTTCCTGTTTCTCCTTGGAGAGAAGTGACTTTCTGAAGTTTCTCCGGAAGCCCAAATAGAGAGGTTTTCTTTCCTTCCTTCTAATCCTTTTTTTTTTTTTTTTTTTTAAGCAAAGGTGACCAGCAGACTAAACTATCTTCTGTACTAGTCAGCCCTTGCTAAAGGATGCATGACTACAAAGATTACAGCTCACTGTTTATTTATCATTACTGGGGAGTTTCATGTGTGTGAAGGTCAGAGGACAACCTGTGGGAGTCTGTTCTCTCCTTCTACCCTGGAGGGCCAGGGATGGAGCTCAGGACATCAGGCTTGGCAGCCAAGTACCAGCCTGAACCAGCCTCTTCTGCCTCTTCCTTTTCTCTTTGACAGGGTCAAACCCGCTATCTTCATGCCCCAGACTTCTGAGTGCTGGGATTACAAGTGGGCACCACTGTACCTGGCCCACACAGATATCACATACACACTTTTGAATATCTTTTTAAAACTGTAGTCATCAACCAGTGTGATGGTTTATATTGGCTGTCAATTTGGCAAGATCTAGAATCTCGGCGGGAGCAAATCTCTAGATGTGTCTATGAGGGACTTCTAGACCAGATTAACTGAGGTAAAAAGACACTCCTTGGTCTGAGCCCACATGGAATAGTAAGAGGAGAGCAAACCAGGCCCTGTCATTCATCTCTCTGCTTCTTGACTAAGGATGCACCGTATCTAGCTTCTTCGAGTTCTTGTTGCCTTGATTTCACTGCCATGAATTACTGTGCAAACTTTGAACCAAAATGAGTCCTGAGTTGCTGTGTCAAATATTTTATCACAGCCGTGAGACAAGCAGCTAATATACCCAGTAACTCTAAAAGTTTTATGGTTATTCTGTCATCCAAGAATTTTACTTCTAGGCATGTATGCAACAGAAACAAGTACCTGTGTTTACCAAGACTTCAAGTCACTGAAAACTAGAAACCAATAGGGTGTGTGGGATATCACCACAATCTTAGTATTTAGGAGATGGAAGCAGGAGAATTGCTAGTTTGAGATTAGCCTGGGCTGCCAGGCGGTGGTGGTGCACCCACCTTTAATCCCAGCACTCAGGAGGCAGAGGCAGGTGAATGTCTGAACTTGAGGCCAGCCTGGTCTACAGAGCTAGTTCTAGGACAGCCAGGGTTACACAGAGAAACCCTGAGTGTGTGGGGGGGGGAGTGGGGGAAGATTTAGCCTGGGCTACATACACCCTGTCTCAAAACATAAAAAACAAATAAAAACCAAAACCAGAGCTACTGACGGGGGGGGGGGGGGGGGGGGTCTGTACCTCAGGGATAAAGCACTTTCCTGGAATGCACAAGGGCCTGGAAACAAAACTCCACCAAACAACCTTTTTAATATTTGATGATGAAATGAATAAACAAATTGGCAAATTCTGAGAATAAAAAAAAGTACTAACCAGCAATGTGTAAAATCTTACAACATTCATGACAGAGCCAGACCTAAGTGAGGACATTCTGTGTGGATCCAATTACATCACAGTAAAAAGCTCCCCAGCGAGATGGCTCAGCCAGCCTGATGACCTGAGTCTGATCCCCAAGACACGAAGAGTTAGTTGACTTCCTGTTGCTCCTCCGACAGCCATATGCACAGTGGCGTGAGCCCTGCCTGCTCCCTCACAGTAATAAAGAACACGTGATCTCACCTCCCATCCAGTACTGTGAAAGACCAATGCCTGACTTTAGTGATCACAGGGAATAGTAAAGATGGCAGAAATAATGAGAGAGGTGGTTTCTTTGGCTCGCCATGGGGTTCTTTTGTTGGGCTCCTAGTTTCCAGTCTGAAGCCCTTCCACCAGCTGGGGCTAGATTTTCTGAGCACACTTTGTTCTTCAGCTGATGCTTTCTGCAGACTAGGGACCTACCGCCTCTCTGCCGTCCTCTCCTTCCCCGTTCCCGATGGTGGCTCTACTTGTGGTTGACATCATGGTCCTGGGTGTTGCCGAACTTGCAGCCACTTCTCCCCATCAGCCATCAGGGAAACTGGCACCCTGAGTCTCACAGAATACCTCCTTTTTCTCAACAAGCTTCTCCTCCAAGTGCTTTTGAGAATTTGTTTGTTTGCTTGCGCGATTTTTTGGGGCAGGCTTTCTCTGTGTAGTTCTGGTTGTCCTGGAACTTGATCTGTAGACCAGGCTGACCTCGAACTCAGAGATCCTCTGTCTCTGCCTCCCGAGTTCTGGGACCAAAGGTGTGCACCACCATGCCCAGTCTTGGTTTTCTCTTCTTATATCCAGAAATTACATAGAAAAAAAAATCATTTGAAAAAGATTCAGAGGCAAACCTGCTGATGCATGCCTGAAATCCAGCAATTGGGAGATGGAGATGGAATCAAGTGTTCAAGATCATCCTCAGCTATGAAAAGGGTTTTGTGTTTGTTTGTTTGTTTGTTTTTTAATTCTAAGACATCATCCTGTAGCTCCCTATACAGCCCAGGCTGGCTTCAAATTCTTCGACCTGTCCAAGGTACTAACTCGTGGCACATCTAGACTTGAAACTCAGGCCTCTGCTAGTCCTCTGCTCTTTGGGTAAAAGCAAACGATGCTTTCAGTCATTGTCTCACATTCAATGCCAAAGGGACCCTCATAAATATTGGGAAATTTAAGCAACCATGGGACAGTAATTCTGTCCACATATGTCATTTCAACTCAGCTGGTTTGAAGTACTTCCCTTTGTCAACAATGCCTGCAAGCCAAGCTCGGATTGGAGAATGCTAATTCCTAAGACTGGCTGGGCCTTCCGAGGGCGGCATTCTTTGCGGCGTAATTCACTTTAGCTTTATTCATTCAGCAAATATTTGTGGAGGCCTCCCTAACACTTTCCAAATGAGATCTCTACTCTAAAGGAGAAGGTATCTTGATACGGTCGTGGGAGGGTAGGTGCTGAAGCAAGGACATTCGTTTACTCATAAAAGGCCGGGGGGGGGGGAGGACATTTAAAGAATGTCAAGCTCTATTTTTGTCCCTGGAGAATCAATCGCTTGTCAGTGACTAACACTGACACAGGGGTTGATAACATGTGCATAAAGAAATCGAATCATCCCAGAAATTGGTAACTTTGGAATGTTATACTCCTGGCATTAGTGGGGACAAGATTCATTTATATGGGGTGGGGCTCAAGAAGGGTTCTCCAAGAAGACAACATTTGCCCCGAGACAAGCGGGGAGCAGTTATGTGAAGGCCTTGAGTTAAAAATAGGCTTAGGGGAAAACATGGATTTTGTGTGTGCAAGAGGCAGAAAGAGGTGTCTGCAGCTTCAACAGTCATCGGAGTTTAAGAGCGAGGTAAGGCCAGGGCACGTGGGGCCTCTCTTACTTCGGTAAACGGCTTGAAAGCCCAGGAGTTCTTTGACCCAGGGAGTGATGTGATTTGATTTATGTTTTAGAAATATGACTGTGAGACAGGGAATGGGCTCTATGGGCACAAGTGTTGGAAGTAGGAGTTGGTTGTTAGTAAGTTAGTAAGAAATAAAAGGCTAGGAGACCACTCTATTGGACTGGGCAAGAGACAGTGATGGGCAGGATGGGAATGGTAGCTGAGGAGGTAGCTCGGGATACTGCTGAGCTGTACTGATGGATGAGGGGGGACACAGGACCTGGAACTCCTGATCTTGCTGCTACTGCTCCCAAGTTCAGGGATTAGAGGTGCCCATCAGTACAGCCATCTCAAACCCTGGTCTTTGTATTATGTTTTCCCTATAGGATTTTATTTGATCCTCACACAAACCAGGGAGGTTTTAACCCCAAATTAGTGACTGACAGCTCTGGATTTTGCAGGAGTGAAGTAATCACACTTGATTGCTATTAGCTAACGTAATTTTGCCCGATGCTGACCTTGTCCAGGGGCTCCAAACTTTTCAAGGACCATGACTCATCCTGGCCACTATTCTCCAGAGAGAAGAGGACAAGGCTCTACCATTTCCTCTTTGGTGTGGAGAGGTGCCTGACCCAGGCCAAGCCTACTAGAAAATGGGCACAAAGCAGGATAGTCGCCTGGAGGTCAACCTCACCCAAGGACAGAAGAACTTAGAACTACCCCGTCCCATGATTGGTCTCCCAGTTGTCAGGCCACCACCGAGTTAATATAATTTGGGGGTTGCTTGCCAGTTGGCTTTTCTTTTTGAACTTTTTAAATTGCACACTTTTTTTCTTGATTGCCACTTTGGCTGATGGATTAGCTCATTGACACCCACACAACTGTGAAAGAGGCCAACTACCCCTCTCTTTCAAAGACTATGCCCTCCTCCCCTCCCTTCCTCGCTTCATTTTTCCCTCCCAGCATTTTGCCCATTACTAACCAGCAGGGAATCTCAGGAAAAGGTCTCCTTTCAGGGCTGGAGAGCTGTAGCTGGTGGCCACAGTCTGTGTGGGAGGTTGCCCAAAGACATATATTGTGGGTGTAGGAACCAGACAGACAGGAGGAATTAACTCACCCCTTTCCCCAGCCCCTATTTCTTCACTCAACCTGTAAGTCATAGCGTTGGTTTCTTTAAAATGTGGGTCTGGTTTTATTTTAACTATTGACCATTTCTGACAGTGAAGCAAGCTTTCTTGGGTATTGGTCAGAAGGCAAAAGCCCATTTTCCCTTTGTGTAGCTGAAAGCTACATAAACGATGTGGTTACTCAAGGTGAGGCACACAGGCAGGGAGTAGCTTAGGAACCCAGGACTACCTGGTTTGAAAGAGAAGCCTCCTCTTCTAATAATGCATTTGGCAACCTAACTCCTTTACTCACCACAAGCATACTCATCCCTCTGTGGCCAGTGCACCCAGGAACCCCAAACCCCCACACACATTCAGCTATATACATATATGCTACTCTCTGAACAACTGGAAAAGTTTTCCCTCCCCTTAATGACCATGAAACTTTGACAGTTTCTATTCAGATTATCCCTGATACACTCTGGTAAAGTGATAGGGGAAATTATCCAATCTGAATTGGTTTTTGGTTGCATGCTCACGATGCAAAACTTAAGTAGACTTAAGTTACTTAAGTAGACTTTTAGGAAAAACCTCCTATTTAGCATCTTATGCCTACACATAATGAGGTGTGAAGATAATTAAAATCAGATAAGTTATAGGATGTACACAGTAGAAAAATAATTATATGAGCTAATTGATCAACTCTCACTACACCCTTTGTTTGTTTGTTTTATTTTTGTTTGTTTGTTTGAGACTTGGTTTCCCTGTGTAGCTTTGGAGCCTGTCCTGGAACTAGCTCTTATAGACCAGGCTGGTCTCGAATTCACAGAGATACACCTGACTCTGCCTCCCAAGTACTGGAACCAAAGGCGTGCGCCACCACCACCTGGCTCACTACACCCTCTATAACTGCTTCAGTTAGCTTTTTATTGTTGTAACAAAGACCATAACCAGAAGCACTGTGTGGAAGAAAGGGTTTATTTGGCTTACATCTCCCAAGTCATGATCCATTGAGGGAAGCTGAGACAGGGACCCAAGGCAGGAACCCAAGGCAGGAACTCAGGGCAGGGACCCAAGGCAGGGACCCAAGGCAGGAACTCAGGGCAGGGACCCAAGGCAGGAATTGGAGTGGAGTCCAGGAGGAGTGCTGCTTCCTGGCTTGCTTCTCATGTCTTGGTGGCCCTTCTTCCTTGTACATCCCAGGGCCATGGGCCCAGATGTGGCACCGCCCACAATGGGCTGTCCCCTCCACATCAATTATTAATCAAGAAAATTCCCTACTGACTTGTTCAATCTGATGGAGGCATTTTCTCAACGGAAGCTCCTTGTCCCAGCTCCTATCTTGTATCAAGGTGACAAAAACAAATCATGACGTCACCAAACCTGCCCTCCTATTGAACCCTACAAAAGAAAGGGTAATCAGAGTTCTTGAGTTTCTTCTCACATGTGGTCTGCTGTTCACTGGCAGTGTGTTCTGATCATTTTATAAGACTCACTTCTTATGTATATATATATATATATATATATATATATATGTGAGTGTACACATGCATGCATCTATGAGCACCACATGTGTGCCTGTGTCCACAGAGGTCAGGAGAGAATGTGGGATCCTTTGCAATAGGAGTTACAGGTGGTTGTGAGGTACCACCTAGGTGCTGGGAACTTAAACTGAGTTTCTCTGTCTAATAGCTCTGGCTGTCCTGGAACTCACTCTGTAGAACAGGCTGGCCTTGAACTTACAGAGATCCACCTACCCCTGCCTCCTGAATGATAAGATTAAATAAAGGTGTGAGCCACCACCTGGCTTGTATTCCAATACTTTCTACTGCTTTATTTTACATAAAGTATCTTTGCTGCTGTTTGCAAATCTGTATGGGCTTTTATTTCAGTCTCTGAAGAAGAAGCCAAGAACCTGGAAAAACCTGAACTCCCACTGGTGTTCTTTCTATTTTCTGAGTGGGTGGGATGGCAGAGGAAGAACTAGGACTCAGTGTGCTCAGAAAACAGGGAGGGGCCTAACCAAGTCAATGTACGGGTATGCTGGTATAAGAACAGCATTCAATACTACAGACAGATTCCTCTTCAGGGGAGTGTCTGGACACATGGAGAAAGTATGCCACCACAGCCGATATCATCCTTTCTTCTTTTCCCCATTTCATGCATGAGAAACTGGTCTTCCCACAGTAGCTTTGCTGTCCCTCTTGCATGCCTCTCATCCCACTGTCCCCTGTCATTCCCTGTTTGCTCATTCATTTCTCCCACTGTGAACCCTTGGAAACTCTGATGGTGAGTTGTACGTTAACTTGGCATACGCTAGAGTCATCTGAGAGGAGGGAGTCTCAAATGAGAAAATGCTCCCATAAGACCAGGCTGCAGGCAAGCCTGTAGGGAATTTTCTTAACCGTTGACTGATGGATTGATGGAGGAGGCCCAGCCCATTGTGAGCGAGGCCACCCATGGGCTGGTGGTCCTGGGTTCTATAAATAGAAGCAGGCTGAGCAAGTCATGAAGAGCAAGTCAATAAGCGGCTCTCCTCCATGGCCTCTGCACCAGTCCCTGCCTCCAGGTTCCTGCCCTGACTTCCTTCAATGATGAGAAGCAAAATGGATGCGATAGACAAATAAACCCCTTTCCTTCCCTAGTTGCTTTTGGCCATGGTGTCTTTTCACAATTTAGAGACCCTAACTGAGATGGAGGACACAGGTCTGCTTTCCAGCTCTCAGTCCAGTCTGTAGCACATCATGGACACACACTAAAGTTTTGATTTATACACAAGTGAGTGAAGAATTGAATGACTAAATGAATTAGGGAAGATAAAGTCAAACTCTGGTTCTAGCTGGGTGTACTGTGATGTCAGTGCCAGAAAGGCTGACATAGGATTGTTGCCAGTTCAAGCCAGTCTGGGCTGCAATAGTGAGTCAGAGGTCAGCCTGGACTATACAGAGAGACAATATCTCAGCAATTAAAAGTAAGATGGTAAAAGCACTTGCCACAAGACTGAAAATATGAGTTCAATCCCCTGGACCCACACGGTGGAAGGAGAGAACAAATTCTCGAATGTCTGATAACCTCTACAGCATGCCAGCCCCACACCCATACACAAAGATGAAAAAGATGAATGTAATATATACACATTATGATAGACAGACATAGAGTCCAGGCTCTGGGTCAGATAAAACTAAAATCATACTGTTTATTAATTGCATGTCATCTTAAGGCATGCTATGTGGCCTGCTAGCTTTAACTTTCTTTTTCTCTTCCTTCTCACTTTTTTGAGACAGGCTCTCACTGTGTATGTCTTCCAGCTCATCACGTACACCAAGTTGGCCTCAAACTCAGATCCACCTGCCTCTGCCTTCGGAGTGTGGGGATCAAAGGCCTGTGCCACCATGCCCTCTCAGCTTTGTTCTCAGTAGGGTTTCTGAGAGATTCTAGTTCACATAGTGTTTATCACTACATCTGGGTGGACTGAGTAAGTACTCACGCATGATAGCTACTTCTCTCCTTTGACGTTTTCACCCTCGTGTTGGGTCTTGCTTTCACTTCCTCTTCTGGATTCATGGCCCTGCTGAATTCTTTCCAGACTCAAGGCTTAGCCAAAAGGGCTGTTCTAGTAGGTGCAAGTTGGGGTCAATCCATGTAAGCATGGTCCCCTGCCTGGGCTTTGCTGAGAAGAAGAAACTGACAGCAGCTTGTTTAATGTGAGACAAGCAGGTCAGCTGCCACCCCCATTGTTTCAGGCTCTCTCTGCTGACGGTGTCCTTAGGAAAACAGAAACAGTGCTGCATTTAAGGTGCCCAGATGACAGCCACATCAAATATGTGACCTTTTCCTAGCAAGCTTGGTTTCCATGGTGATCGAGGCCTCACGCTCTCTCTCAAGTCATGCTCTGTGGCTCTTAGGCTGCCATGGAATGTGATGGCAGTGGCCCCAGCAGCTGGGTGGGGACATCTGCCCAGGGGCTGCCCCCTCCAACATCTCCAGGATGGAGGAGGGGCAGAGCTACCCTGGACTGTCCGATACCCATAGTAGCCTTTCAACTGGGAAGGACTTGCGCTCTAGCCATGACACCCCCTTCAACTCCATCCTGTGTACACACTGAATGGCTCATGGCCAACTGGATGTCAGAAAGAAAGGGTCTCTTTCTATGCTCCCCATGTCAGGCAAGAGGCTTTGACCCCCTTCTAGCTCATCTTGGCAGATTGGGCTGAGAGAGTGCCTGCCCCCAGGGCCTTGGCAGAGAGCGTGTTCAACCAGCCTCTGCAGCTGCCAGAACAGGAGCCGAAGGTCCAGATCATCTGCCAAAGCTTGCTAACTTCTTTGAGCTATGCAAACGGAGGCGCAGAGGAATGCCTCAACAACTAACTCTCCTGCCCCTGGCCTCCCTCCTCCCAGGGCCTGTGTTCCCCCAACCCCCAGCTGGAGTCACATCAGAAAAATGTAGGGGAAGAAAGAAATCCCCCAATGTGTCATGACATTACATTTCCGCCTGGTGCCCAGAAACAAGAAAAGTAGGTGGAGGACCAGGATGTCATGTGCCCTAGCCAGCCAGAGGTGATTGCTCTATTTCACGGCTTCCTGGGGCTAATTTCATGAATATGTAGGCATGAGGCAGGCATGGTGGCACATGTCTATACTCCCAACACTCAGGAGGTGGAGTTCAAAGTCATCCTCTGATATGCAAAGGCTTGAGTCCCCCTAAGCTACATAAGACTTTAACAAAAAAGGGGGTGAGGGGGGGACAAGTCACCTTGACTCAAATAACAGAGAAACTGAGAATTTACTGTTCACTGTCACCAAGAACACTGACATTCCCAAGAGGTACTAGGGTGGTTTTTTGTTTTGTTTCGTTTCTTTTCAGTTAAGGTCACACTGTATATCCTTGTCTGGCTTCAGACTCAGAGAGATCTGTCTGCTTCTGCCTCCCCAAGTTCTGCGGTAGAAGGCATGCCCCACTGCCACCCAACAGGCAGTCTCTGGTTCTTGCTTTGCCTAGAGATTCAGGACACAAGCCGCGTCCAGACTCTTGTCTTTTAACCGGAAAGACAGTCCAATCAGTCACAGCAACCGAGAGGGTTGGGATGATCATGGGTCGGGGGTCTGAAGCTGAGACGCAAAGGGATCATGACAGGAGGAAGGCTGAGTATTCCAGGCAGGGGACATGAACCAGGCACTGAAAGGGACTTGGTGTGGCACATGCAGATAGGTGGGTCAGGGTCCGGAGAACTACAGTAAGAAGCAGGATTGTGGATCAGGCTGTGCCAAAGAGCCTGGACAGATGGGCAGGGTGATGGGACCTGGCCTAGAGCATCTGAACAACTGTGGGAAGGGGTTGCTGTGAGCAGATCCTCTCTGGGGAAGATGACCCAGGCCACAAGGCTGGGGGGAAAGCATGGGAAGTGAAGGTACATGGAGGGTGAGAGGCAGGGAAGGAGAGTAAGAATGACCTTCAGGCTGAGGCTTGTACTCCTGGGTGGGCAGTGGTGCCATCTGCTGAGAGGGCTTCAGGGGGGAAGGCTAAGGGCGGGGCACATTTCAATGAGCTGCATAGCAAGTGCAGCTTAGCCACTTTAAGTCGGGATCTACCTTGTAGATTGCCCTGTCTGGTGCACAGCTGTCAGGTTGTGAATGCTAAGCCCAGAGCCTGCGGGGAGGCTTCTGGGCTGGCAAGGGGTGATTACCCTGCAGAATAAGGTAGGGGGTAATTCAGATAACACCAGCAATTCTCAGAGAATTTCCAGCCGCAGAGGCCCATCACAAAACTTTCTCAGCCAGGTAATGTCTAAAAAAAGGTGCTTCTGCCAGGTGTGGTGGCGCACACCTTTAATCCCAGCACGAGAGCCAGAGGCAGGTGGACCTCTGTGAGTTAGAGGTCAGCCTGGTCTACAGAGACAGTTCCAGAGGCAGCCAGGGCTACATAATAGAGAGGCCTTGTCTCAAAACAAAACCCAGTAAACAAGATTCAAAAGCTCGTTACAAGTTGGATGCTCTTTTCCAAGGAGAGGTTCAGGGACCCAGGTCCTGTCACCTGGTGTCTCTGCCGTTTCTGT
The DNA here is from genome assembly GCA_030556225.1 of Cricetiscus sungorus. Lineage (NCBI taxonomy): Eukaryota > Metazoa > Chordata > Mammalia > Rodentia > Cricetidae > Cricetiscus > Cricetiscus sungorus. Next base: position 124,532,979 of record JANBXA010000651.1, read on the forward strand.
CTCCACAGCGTGAAGTGTTGTTAGATAAAGAGGGTGGATAGTGTACCAAAGGTCATGCTTTCGTACAGAAGGAATGAGAGGCTGCAGCAATCTGGGTGGCCCTGAGAAAAAGGACATGACTTTGCCAGCTCCTTCGCTCTGGCATGGAAAGACACAGGGATACATGAGCTTTGGCTTGCACCTAAGCGTGCTCATATGGGGCAGAAAGAAGTAAAGACAAATCCCTCTTCTTTTCCTCTCTTTCCTGCCTGCTTGAAGTCTAAGAGGAGAGGTCCCAAACCATCCCAACACCCTCTGTAAGTGGAGCAGCCCCCCAAGAAGGATGACTCCACTGAGCTGGCTATGTTGACCGTGTTATTGGCCAAGCTTTGATCTTCTGTTCTGCCTGCCAGTCACGTTTACTGTGCTTTCCTTCTTCCCAACTAGTGTCTGCTATGTGTTGGGCAATAGAGACGAAGCAGTATTTGGGGTGGTGGTGGTTACACACCTTTAATCCCAGAACTCAGGAGATGGTGGCAGATGGATCTCTGTGAGTTCGAGGTTAGCCTGGTCTACAGAGCAAGTTTCAGCAAAGACAGAACTATACTGAGAAACCGTGTCTCAAAATAAAAGAAAAACAAAAAAGAAAAGAAATGTAGTAATAGACCGAACCATCCCTATGTTAATCAATTAGTTTATTGTTGTCCTATCTCACTAGAATATAAGTTCTAAAAGTATAGCCTGGAGGTTGTGAGCATATTGCTTACCTAGCTAACAAGCATAGAGCCCTGGGATTGATCCCTAGCGCTGAAAGAAAAAGTGTTGGGAAGGATTTGGGACTGGGAATGTAGCTCAGTTGGCAGAGGGATTACTGATGTCGGGAGCCTTTCTAGGTTCCATCCCAAGCAACACTAAAAGCCAGATGCAGTGGGGCTGGTGAGATGGCTCAGCGTGGAAAGGCATTTGTCACCAAGCCTGAGGACTTGATTCGATCGCCAGACCCCACATGGTGGCAGGAGAGAACATATTCCCACAAGTTTTATTCTGATTCCATGTGTGTACCATGGTATGCCCCTCTTCCCCCAAATAAATAAAACAGGGGTGACATCACATACTTGGGAAGGGAAGGCAGGAGAAGTCAAGATTGAGTCATTTTGGGCTACACAGTAAGTTCAAGGCTAGCCTGGGCTACAGGAAACTGTCTCAAATAGAAGTAGAATTCATATCTTATCTTACTATTTCCCTTGTCCCTGGAACAGTACCAACAATGCTGGAGGAATTTTAGGGAAAAAATAGACAAATGGGTGGTTGGCTGAGGGCCGTTGTGGTGTTCACACCTGTAATGAGTAGGATTTAAAGGGAAGAACAGTACACGGCACACAGTCATGGCACTGATGGCACAATGATTTCAGGCGGCCAATGGATGTCTTCCCAGGGTAGAGACCTTAGGCTTAGACTTCCAGGGAGATAGAAGAGCACGCAGTCAAAGGCCAAGTACGAAAGAACACAGGGTGAGCTGGATGTGGCCATACATGCCTGTAACCCCAGCACTCGGGAGGCTGAGGGGAGATGCTTGAGAATTTGAGCCATCCTGGGCTACTCGGAGAGAGCCTTTAAGAAGCACAAGAACAAATAAAGTTCAGAGTGTTGATGCTCAGAGGGCCTGGAGGGAGGAGTGCTGTTCTGCGTCTGTATGGTTCACTGGCTTCCTTCACACTCCCTTCATAGTACATTTTAGGTTATTGCTCGAAAGGGAAAACTTGACTGTTAGTGATTCTCATTTCACTAGCTCAGTGACATCTGAACTGCAGCCAGAATTAGAATCTGTCTACCTGATCTTTCTTCCTTCCTTCCTTCTTTCCTTTCTTTCTTCCTTTCCTTCCTTCCTTCCTTCCTTCCTTCCTTCCTTCCTTCCTTCCTTCCTTCCTCCTCCCCCCCTCTTGTAAAACAGGACTAAAGCTTGGCATGGGCTCACTCCTCCAATCCTAACATTTGAGAGTTTGAGGCCAGCCTGGCTACAGCATGCAAGTGTGTCATAAGCAAGCAAGCAAGCACAGTAGGGACTGTGGAGATGGTTCAGTCACTCAACTTGCAGGTGTGAAACCCTGAAATCCAAACTCCAGAACAAACGAGAATGCTAGTTTAGTCCCAGCACCCACGTGGTGTGGCTCACAGTGGCCTGCAATGGAGCTCCAGGGAATTGAAACCTCTTCTGGTCTCCATGCTGGTCAGTCAAATGATAGACACACAAATAAAATATAAAATAAACCTTCTGTTGTTGCTGCTTTGTTTTTCAAGACAGGGTTTCTCTGTGTAACAGCTCTGGCTATCCTGGAACTCAATTTGTAGACCAGGCTGGCCTCAAACTCATAGAGATCCGACTGCCTCTGCCCCGCAAGTGCCAGGATTAAAGGCGTGCACCACCACCGTCCAGCAATGAAATAAATCTTTAAGGATGGGTACAGTGGAACGCACCTTTAATTTTAGTACTTGGGAGGCAAAAGCAGGTGATCTCTGAGTTTAATGCTAGCCTGGTCTACACAATGAGTTCCAGGAGAGCCAGGGCTACATAGTGAGACGGGTGTGTGTGTGTGTGTGTGTGTGTGCGCGCGCACACACACACACACATATGAGAGGGCGTAGGGGAGAGACAGAGGGAGGAAGAGAAAAGCAGCCAGGTGTGGTGCTGCACACCTGTAAATACCAGCCCTGGGAGCTAGAATCAGGAAGACCTGTGGGGCTCAGCAGCTGGTCAACTTAGCCTAATTGGTGAGCCCCAGGCCAGTAGGAGATACAGTGTCAGGTGGTCCTGAGGCCAACACCTGAGGTTGTCTTCAAACCCCCACATGAACATTTGCACATGCATGACAAAGAAGAAAGTAGGGCATAGTGGCACACACCTGTACACCCAGCACTTGGGAGGCAGAACTAGGAGATCATTTTCTGCAGGACTGATGAGATGGCTTAGAAGATAAAGGTTATTGCCACAGAAGCCTGCCAGCACAAGCTCAATCCTCAGAACCACAGAAATGTGGAGAGAGAGCTGATTCCACAGAGTTGTCCTCTCCCCTCCACATGCATACGTTACACAGTCACACACACAACAACAAAAAGATCATCCCCAGTTACATAACAAGTTCAGGGCCAGCCTGAGTCTCTTGAGACCTGTTTCAAAAAAGCAAACAGGAGAGCAAACTGGAGAGAAGGCAGTTAAAAGACCTGCTTCCTTTTCCAGAAGTCTTGGGTTCAATCCCCTAGTCCCACATGACCCCCAACAACATCTTTGATTCCAGTCCCAAGATAATTAGATGCCCTCTCCTGGCCATTAAAGGAACTGCATGCAAGTGGTACACAGACATACATGCTGGCTAAACACTCAAGTACACAAGGTTAAAAAAAAAAAAAAAACCTCAAAATAATTTTACTTTTTTTTTTTTTTTTTTTTTGAGATAGGGTTTCTTTGTGTTCTTTGTGTAATCCTGGCTGTTCTGGAACTCACTATTTACACCATACTGGCCTCGAACTCACAGAGAAAAATAATTTAAAAACAAACAACAGATGGGGTAGGAGGAAACAGCTGACTCAATTTTTCTAAGACTTCATTTGATTATGGCAACAGCTCAGAAAGATCAGGATTATAAACAAGGAAATCAAACGCTAGAAGAAATGAGAATGAGAAATGGGATGTCCTTCTGGATGCTACAAATACGTGTTGCTATTATTGATTGATAAACAAGACCTATGGCAGGGCATAATATAGTTAGGCAGGAATATAAGCAGAGATGCATAGAGGAAGAAGATGGAGTTGAGGAGACGCCATCGAGTCACCAAAGGAGAAAGATGACCAAGCATCACCAGTAAACTGCTGGCCTTGTGGCGATACACAGATTAATAGAAATGGGTTAATCCAGGTGTAAGAGTTAGTTAATAATAAGCCTGAGCTAATAGTCCAAGCAGTTTATAGTTAACATTAAGCCTCTGAGTGATTATTTTATAAGCGGCTACAGGAATGGGTAGGATACATAACAGCTTCTGGCTACATCCATAGGCTCAAATATCGGGTGCTTGGTCATTTGGGAGTGGCACTACTAGAGAGCGATTAAGAGGTGTGGCCTTGTTGGAGGAGGTGTGTTGATGGGGTGGGCTTTGAGGTTTCAGGGCCCACAGCATGCCCGGTCTCTCTGTCTTCCTCCCTCCTGCTTTCAGATCAGGGTGAGCTCTCAACTACTTCTCCAGCACTGTGCCTTCCTGCCACCACGCTCCCTGCCATGATAATGGACTAAACCTCTGAAACTATAAGCAAGCCCCCAATTAAATGCTTTCTTTTAAAGATTGCCTTGGTCATGATGTCTCATCACAGCAATAGAACAGTAACTAAGACAAGAAATAAAGGCTGAAGCCACACTTCAGTACGGCTGAGCGCCTCTCTACACAAGGGGTTTTGAGGGAAATGCTATAACCACTCTGAGTTGCAAAGGGCAGGCTGCAAACTGGCAGAGCCTGAGCAGAGTATTGCAAAGAAGCCAATCGTCAGATGGATAGGCAGTTAGGAGGTGTTCATCAGGGACTTCTGGGCTGCTTAGCACAGAATTATAAAAGAGTGAAGCATAGCCCCTGCCTCCAAGGCTCACAGTCTGGTGGTGGGAGATGTGTGGATGCCAGAGCCATAGTTTTATTGCTGTGTTCACAGCAGCGTGAATTGAGAGTTGCAGAGGACAGAACTGTGAGTAAAAAGCTGCCATGTGGGGTGCTCAGTGGGCACAGAAGATGCACAGGAATTGACAGACTAGGTGTTTATCCACCCTCCCTCTAACATTGTTCCACCAACACCTGTAAATTGTTGATTATGTGCTCAGAACTGGGGAGAAGGCAATGAACAGATAAACACAGCATTCCTCTGTCTCACAGAGAAGACAGCCATTTACTAATCACCAAGATGCCCTGCTTACCTGCACACTAGCAGCAAGAAGACCCTGGGATACAGAGTGATCCCAGCAATTGCTTCTGGAAAGGAGAGTGGAAAGGCCAGGTGGGGGCTACATTTCTCAGTATATTGGTTCTACTCTTTGCATTTTTATATGTGGGTATTATATGAATTCCTTGTGTGTGTGTGTGTGTGTGTGTGTGTGTGTGTAGTGTGTGTGTGATGTGTGTGTGTGTGTGTGTGTGTGTGGTGTGTGGTGTGTGTGTGTGTGTGTGTGTGGTGTGTGGTGTGTGTATGTGTGATGTGTGTGTGTGTGTGGTGTGTATGTGTGTGTGTGTGTGTGATGTTGTGTGTGTGTGGTGTGTGTGGTGTGTGTGTGTGTGTGTGGTGTGTGTGGTGTGTGTGTGTGTGTGTGGTGTGTGGTATGTGTGGTGTGTATGTGTGTGTGTGTGTGATGTTGTGTGTGTGTGGTGTGTGTGTGTGATGTTGTGTGTGGTGTGTGTGTGTGTGATGTGTGGTGTGTGTGTGTGTGTGTGTGTGTGTGTGTAGTGTGTGTGTGTGTGTGTGTGTGTGTGTGTGTATGTGTGATGTGTGTGTGTGTGTGGTGTGTATGTGTGTGTGTGTGTGATGTTGTGTGTGTGTGGTGTGTGTGGTGTGTGTGTGTGATGTTGTGTGTGTGTGGTGTGTGGTATGTGTGGTGTGTATGGTGTGTGTGGTGTGTGTGTGTGTGGTGTGTGTGTGTGGTGTGTGGTATGTGTGGTGTGTATGGTGTGTGTGGTGTGTGTGTGTGTGGTGTGTGTGTGGTGTGTGTGTGTGTGTGTGTGTGTGTGTGTGTGGTGTGTGTATGGTGTGTGTGGTGTGTGTGTGTGTGGTGTGTGTGTGGTGTGTATGGTGTGTGTGGTGTGTGTGTGTGGTGTGTGTGTGTGTGGTGTGTGGTATGTGTGGTGTGTATGGTGTGTGTGGTGTGTGTGTGTGTGTGTGTGTGTGTGTGTGTGTGTGTGGTGTGTGTGTGTGTGTGTGTGTGTGTGTGTGTGTGTGTGTGTGTGTGTGTGTGTGTGTGTGTGGTGTGTGTGTGTGATGTTGTGTGTGTGTGTGTGGTATGTGTGTGTGGTGTGTGTGTGTGTGGTGTGTGGTATGTGTGGTGTGTGTGTGTGTGGTGTGTGTGTGTGATGTGTGTGTGTGTGTGTGGTGTGTGTGTGTGTGGTGTGTGTGTGGTGTGTGGTATGTGTGGTGTGTATGGTGTGTGTGGTGTGTGTGTGTGAGATGCTGGAGATGAACTGGGACTTTGTACACACTAACCAAAGCACTTTACTACTGAACAGTATCCTCAGTCCTCTTTACTTTTAAGGTTTTTTACTTAAAATTTTAAAATATTTACCTATTAATTTATTTATGTATAAGTGTTTTGCCTGCACATGTGTTTACTGCACATGTGTTTACTGCACATGTGTTTACTGCACATGTGTTTACTGCACATGTGTTTACTGCACATGTGTTTACTGCACATGTGTTTACTGCATATGTGTTTACTGCACATGTGTTTACTGCATATGTGTTTACTGCACATGTGTTTACTGCATATGTGTTTACTGCATATGTGTTTACTGCACATGTGTTTACTGCATATGTGTTTACTTCACATGTGTTTACTGCATATGTGTTTACTGCATATGTGTTTACGCATCATGTGCTTGCCTAGTGCCAGCAGAGGTCAGAAGAGGGTTCAGATCCCCTGGAAGTGGAGTTAGGATGTTTGTGAGCCACCAATGGGCGCCAGTAATCAAACCAAGGTCCTCTTCTGCAGGAACAACGCTTCTCGATCACCGAGCCTTCTCTCCAGCTCTACTTTTAGTTTTGAGACCAGGTCTCACTAAGTTCCCCACACTGGCCTTGAATTTCGGGGCTTCTTATTTTAGCCTCCTGAGTAGCTGGGATTATAGGCCTCCACCTCCAGGCATAGAGAATTTTCTTTTAAACTGGTAATGGGGGAAAGAGAGATGGTTCAGCAGGTAAAGATGCCTGCTACCAAGCTGGACAACCTGATTTTAGTCTCTGGTACCCACACAGTAGAAGGAAAAAAGAACTTCGAACAGCTCCTTCTGATGTCCACACATGCATAATGGCAAGTACATTTATACAGAAATGTGATGAAAAATAAAGTAAATGAAACCTGAAATGAACAGGTCAAATCAAAATTTAAAAATATTCACACGGCTAGGCATGCATTTAATCACAGCACTGGGGAGGCAGAGGCTGGCAGATCTCTGTGAGATCAAAACTAGTCTAGTCTACATAGTGAATTCCAGGTCAGCCACAGAATCCCTGTCTCAAAAAACCAACCAATCAAAACAAATAAAAATTGGGTTGGAGAGATGGCTCAGCATTTGAGAGCACTGACTGCTCTTCCTGAGGACCCAGGTTTGATTCCCAGCACCCACTTGGCAGCTCACAGCCACATATAACTTCAGTCCCAGAGAATCCAATACTCTCTTCTGGTCTCCAAGCACAACAGGCATGAATGTGGTACACAGATAACAAGCAATTAAAACACCCACATGCATAAACAATAAAAACAAACAAAAATAATCACACAAATACACTATTAAAAACAGTGATAGTGTGGGCTGGAGAGATGGCTCATGTGTTAAGAGCATTTGTTGCTCTTGCGCAGGACCTGCATTTGATTCGGAGCACCCGAATGGCAGCTCACAACCATTTGTAACTTCAGTTCCCAGGGACCTGACACTATCTTCTGACCTCTGTGGACACCAGGTAAGCTCATAGTATACGGACTCAAGAGAGGCTGTCTCCTTCACTGCTAGGGTGGAATCAGCATCCTGTAGACACATTCTTGCTGCGTGCATAACTAAGTAAATTTAGTGTTGTGAATGGGTTTTGTCTAGAAATTGCCAAGGAGTAATGGATTTGTATTAAGGCTCTACTGCCCACAGGTTGAGAATTTGCAGACTCCAAAAGTGCCAATCAGAAACCTTAAGTGTGAGCTAAGCATATCAGTGGAAAGCTGATTTGCCTGGGTGTAAGCTGTGGTCAGAATGCTCCGTCACAGGACCATGACCGCCTTTTGCATTCTTCCGTTTTCTCTACAGCTTGTTGGCTTAGCTGTCTTTCCAAGAATTCTAATCTTCTATTTGTCATAAACCCCGGAAGTGTTTACATCAGAATGGCTCTCAAGTACCAAGCTCTGAGGTAATTTTTATTTCTCCCTTCTAAGACAGGACCTCTGTTACTTACTATTCTCTTCTACTGCAACTTCCAAGCCTGGTGAACTTGTAAAAAAGCATGGTGACAGCACACACCTTTAATCCCAGTCCTCAGGAGACAGAGGCAGTCTGATCTGTGTGAGTTAGAGGACAGCCTGATCTACAGAGTGAGTTCCAGGCCAGGCAGCCAGGACTACAGAATAAGGCCTTGTCTCAAAAACCAAAGCAAAACAAAAGACAGATTCTAAGGGTCTCACACACCCCATACAGATCCAGGAGGGGCTTGGAGCTTACCACTTCCAAACTCCTCTTGAGCCTTAGACCCTACTTTCTGGCCTGTCACAATGTAAGAAGTCCCTGACACATGATCTCACCACTATGAATTCTGCCATGTTTTCCTACCTGGCTGGACTGTGTGCTCTGAAACTGTGATCCAAAACCAACCTTTCCCCTCTTAAAAATAAAATAAAATAGAGCTCGTGGCTCAACATATAAGCAAGCCACTTGTCATTCAAGCCTGACCTGTATTCCACACCCCTGGAAGTGGAAGGGGGGGGACCAACGCTACAAACTTAACCTCTGACCTCTACACATACACAGTATCACTCTGGCACACAGACTGTGACTCCTACCCCGTCACACACTAGAACACATACACAGTGATAATAATAATAAATAAAACAAAACTTCAGTGGCAATTTTGATAACAAGTCATGTCTTTGGGAACATCATTTCCAAGTAGTAATTTTAAACAAATTATCTTGATAGCTATTGTAGCAGTGAATGCCTTTAATCTCAAAACTCAGGAGGCAAAGGCAAGTAGAGGTCTGTGAGTTCGAGACTAGCTTGGACTACAAAGTCAATTCCAGCACAGTCAAAGCTACATAGTGAGACCCTGTCTCAAAAGAATTTTTTTTTATTTGATTATTATTTTATGTGTATGGATGCTTTATCCGGGTATATGTTTGTGTACCACACATGTGCCTGGTGCTTGAGGAAACCAGAGGAGATTCTTGCAAATGGAGTTATGGAGGTTGTGAGCCGCCATGTGGATACTAGAAATTGAATGCATGCCCTCTGCATGCCAGTGTTCTTACCTGCTGAGCCACCTCTGCAGCCTCTCAAATAATAATTATTTTTTAATGATTTATTTATTTATGTATTTATTTTTATGAGCATTGTTGTTTTGCCTACATGTATGTCTGTGTGAGGGTGCTGGATCCCTGGAACTGGAGTTACAGACAGTTGTGAGCTGCCATGTGGGTGCTGGGAATTGAACATGGGTCCTCTGGAAGAGCAGCCAGTGTTCTTAATCACTGAGCCATCTCTCCAGCCCCCTGAGGTAATAATTATTTTTATTAGTTATTATTATTATTAATTATTATATTTTTGTTTTTAAGACAAGGTTTCTCTGTATTGCTTTGGAGTCTGTCCTAGAACTAACTCTGTAGACCAGGCTGGCTTGGAACTCACAGAGATCTACCTACCTCTGCCTCCCAAGTGCTGGGACTAAAAGCATGTGCCACCAACGCCCAGCCCTGAAGTAATAATTCTTAACCTGGGGGTTATTAGGACCTTTTTCAGATGTTAAGGAAACTAGGCCTGTGGTGGTTTGAATAAGATTGGCCCCCAGAGGCTCATATATTTGAATGCTCTCCAGCACTATGTCTGTCTGTGTGCCACCATGCTTTGAACCATGACGATAAGGAACTGAATCTCTGAACTGTAAGCCAACCCCAATTAAATGTTTTTCTTTATAGGATTTGCCGTGGTCATGGTGTCTCTTGACAGCAATGGGACCCTAAGATGAGGCTCACCCAGATCCAGAATAACATCTGCAAACATGCACTTAGCATGTGTAACATCTGCAGACACACACTCAGCATGTACTGCTGAAGACTAGCCTAAACAAGCTGGTGTGCCCCCAATACTCAGAATTCCCAATGAATCAGCCTGACTGTTAATTTCTCTCTGGGGAGCTGAGCCCTGGAGCTTCTGTGTTATCTTTCTTCCCTTGGTGCCTTGGGATCCTGTTCAAGATCCACCCATTTAAGTGCAATCAATGGTAAGTGACTGCAAGTAGGAGCCCTCTAGACACAGAAGAACAGACTTCCAACTAACAGAAACACAAAACAAACCAAAGGCCAGGCAATGATGGCACTTGCCTTTAATCTCAGTACCCGGGAGGCAGAGGCAGGTGGGTCTCTGTGAGTTTGAGGCCAGCCTGGTCTCTGTAGACAGAGCGAGTGCCAGGACAGGCTCCAAAGCTACACAGAAAAAACCTGTCTCAAAAAACTAATAAATATGATAAATATGAAAAAATAAATGATTTTCTCGATTGAGATGGCAGCCTCATCAAAACTCCCCCGAGAGAAATTAGAATGGAAAGAACTCAGGAAACAAAACCAAGGCTCTGGGACTCCAATCCTATCACAGACATCAATTCTCACTCTGCAATCCAAGCTGGCTTACAAGTCTCTATGTAGTTAGCCCAGGCTGGCCTTGACTTTATGGACAATCCTGCCTTGGTCTAATGAGGGGTAGAATTAAAGGCATAAGCTACCAAACTCAACCCTACCAGTTCTCTGAGTCCAGGGTTCCTTTCCAGAAATCTAACATAGAACTATAGACTTCAACGAGCAGAACACAATAGAACACAATGTGTTTGACGTGGTCCCCGGAGAATTTCCCTCCTGCTTCTGCATGGATTTCTGTAAGACTTATGAGGTCACTGAGGGTATTCTCCCCAGCCAGCCAAGCTTGCCATCTTCTCAAACCCACATAGAGGCCTTTGACCTTCGTTTCTGGGACAAAAGGAAGTGGAAACTTCTACCTTCCGACATCAGTGTCTGCCTCTATCTATATATCTATATCTATATATACTGTTTTTCTTCTTTGTTTGTTTTCTCCAAGACAGGGTTTCTCTGTGTAGCCTTGGCTGTCCTGGAACTCACTCTGTAGACCAGGCTGGCCTCAAACTCACAAAGATCCACCTGCTTCTGCTTCCTAAGTGCTGAAATTCAAGGCCCCTGCCACCACTGCCCAGATTAGCTAAACATTAGCATTGTTCCAATGTTTACTTACACTTGCTAGTGGTCACATACAAGAATAACAGGCTGGGTGGTGGTGGCACACACCTTTAATCCTAGCACAGGAGAGGCAAAGGCAGGTGGATCTCTGTGAGTTTGGAGCTAGCATAGTCTACAGAGCTAGTTCTAGGACAGCCAGTGCTACACACAAAGAAAACCTGTCTCAATCCCCCCCCCCAAAGAATTAATAACAGAACTGATGGGTCTGGAGCCTATTTTACCTAAGTTCCTTGATTAAGTATTGTGTCACTTTTTTTAAGCTCCTCCCAATTCTAAATACCTTTATTTAAGCACTTATAACTGGGCCTAGGGGTTTTCTCAGTGATTGGGTACTTGCCTACTTGTAGGTAGAACCTCTGTTACTAGCTCTCACCTCTGGCGGGCCTCATACCCTCACTTTCTCTGGTAACCAGTGGGCTAAAGGCCAGCCTTTGTCACGCTCTGCCTCCTACCTCTCTCGTTTACACATGTTTAATCACCAGGGCTGACTGAAAATACTAGCTTTCTTTGGAATTTTCACAAACAGATTGACGTGGCACGATGCCAGGGAAAGCCACTGTCAGTTCCTGCTGGTGACGACTCACTTCCTTTCCTTACAAAGTTTCCTATGACTGTTTTATTGGTAGGCACAGTGACAACCCCTTTCCGGGCTGAGACCTTGCCAGTCCCAAATTTACTTTGTCAGCTGGAAGGGCTAACTCATACTGTCTTAGCAATGTGTCACTTGGGAAGGGTCCTTCCTCATCTCCATTTCTTAGACTGTCACAGGCTACCATGTAGGCCTGCAAATGTTCTCAGGCCTTACAATCCTATCCTTAGGCACACCCTTGTATAAAACTCACTTTCATAAGTACAGACCTGCTCCATTCTCGGGGGTGGGGTTATGGTGCCAGAGATCAAATCTGGGGCCTCATGCACGCTCAGCATATGCATTACCCATTAGCTAGCCCCAGCCACTTGCCCCTTTCCTGAGGATTTTGGAAGGTGGCCCGTTCAGGCAGGTATGAGCTTCAATTCTACATGCACAGTGGCTTCTCACAGGCCAGTCTCCAGTAGCACAGGACCACATTTTCTTGGTAATGAAGGGTCAACAAACAAAACAAAAACAAAAATAAGAAAGAAACCAGGGGGTAAGTGTTCATAACCGCTATATTTTCAAGCCTTTCAAAGTAAACAGTGTTGCAGACACTATTCTAAATACTTAATATATATGAATTTGTTTAATCCCCACAATGACCCTGGTAGTTACTATACTGCTTCCTTCCCCCTTTTTCACATGGGGAAACTGAGGTACCCAGCAATAAATACCTTGTACACCAACATGTATGTCAAGATGCCTGACATGCAAGCTTCCAGAGTTTCTCCTGCCTCTGCCTCCTGTGCCAAAGGAGTGCTGCGATTACACACTGGTGTCACTGCACCCCATGTTCGGTGAGTTACAGGAGTTCCAGACTGAAGCTCTCTTGCTTTCACAGCAAACACCATACCCATGGAGCTATTCCCCAGGGCTAGAATGCTCTTGGTGTTTCCTTTAACTTTATTTTATGTCTGTCAGTGTTTGCCTGCATGCATTTTTGTGCACCTAGTGTGTGTTGGTGTCTACCTAAGTGAGAAGAAAGTGTTGGATCCCTTGGAAACTGAGTTGCAGACAGTTGTGAACCATCATGTGGGCACTAGGAATTGAACCTGAATCCTCTGCAAGAGCAGCAAGCAATCTTAACCCCTCCATTCTTATGCAGTTAAGAACACTCTGCCACCCAGTGGTGTGACATAGGCCTTTAACCCCAGACTCGGGAGTCAGAGGCAGGCAGATCTCTGGATTTGAGGCCAGCCTGTTATACAAAGTGAGTTCCATGTCAGCCAGGGCTACACAGAGAAACCCTGTTTCAAAAAAAATCCAAAAACCAAAACCAACCAACCAAACAAACAAAAACCCTACCTAGGAGGAATGGCTGCCCAGAGAGGGCTGGGCCTTCCTGTCTCAATCAACAAATTCACATAATTGAGACAATCCCCCACAGATGCACACAGGCCAACTGGATCTAAACAATCCCTCACGAGACTCCCTTCTCACAGATTCTGGGTCCCGTCAAGTTGGCGATTAGAGCTAGCCACCACCACGAGCCTTGAGTATGCCAGGCAAGTGTTCTGTTGCCTTGCTATCAGTTGCCTTACATTTTAATTGAGACAGGGTCTCAATAAGTTTTCCAGGCTGACCTCAAATTTGCAGTCCTCCTGTCTCAGCTTTCTCAAAATCCAGGGTTACAGGCCTGTGCTACTGAGCTGGCTTATATATAGTAAGTTTTGTTGTTGTTCTTATTAGTAATGTTAGTAGTAGTAGTAGTAGTGCGCGCAGTGTGTGTGTGTGTGTGTGTGTGTACACATGCCCAGTGCCACAGTACTTGAATGGAGATCAGAGGATGACTTTCAGGAGTCACTTCTCTCCTTCCACTTGCAGGATCTTTGTTTCTGCTGTGTTGTAAACTCTAGACTAGCAACTGGACCATGGAGATGATGGCCCAGTGTGGACCTTAGTGTGAGACTTGCAGACATAGTGGCCACGGAGGCTGTGCTGAATGAGCTGGTGTCTATGGAGGATCTAAAGAATTGTGAAAGGAAAGTCCAGTCTGAGCAGGCATCTGGCTCTATACCCAAACACACGGTTTGGATGGTGCCTGGTGGGAAGCAAATAAAATAATGACATCCGCAGAGGCATCATGATTCTGAAGGAGCTATTCCCCAAAGGAGCAAAGAAGAGCAGCATGATTATGTCTTCTACCTGGCAGAGGGCAATAACTCTCTCAAGGATTAAGAAAAGGCTCTAGATTCCTTGCTCTCCTTGGCGAGAAGCCGCTCAGGGACCTCTGCTGGCTCGTAGCATCCCAACTATTTGGTTCCTGATGCCATTGATGATGCCCAAACCTGGGATCTATTACTTCCCCTGGGAAGTCAGTGATGGCTAAGTTCCTGACGGAAGCACACTTCGAACATTTGGCTGCTTGTGCCTCTACAACATGACACACTCCCCTGTGACCTTGGCAGCACAGCACAAATCTGATCAGTGTTAGCTGTGTGTCTGCACCAAGCTGGTGGAACCCTTTGAGCCACACGTAGACTTCCTGTACATGGTGCAGAGGGAGAATGGAGTGGTGAAGGCCCGACTGCTCACCTGTGTGGAGGGGATGGAGCTGTCCTTGTTGGGAAAAGCCATCTTGGAGCACTGGCTGTACCTGCAAAATAGGCAGCAGCCAATAGAAGTCACCAGCACATTGCCAACCCCTCCACATGCTCCTCATTTCCAGTAACAGTCTGCATCTGGAACCAGAAAGTGGTGGCAGGTGTGGGGTTGGGAATAGTGGGGAGATGCCCCTTCCCTGAACTCTGGACTGACCTGTAAATGAAAGCCCACCTCAAGCCAGGCATGATGGCCCATGCCTGTAATCCCAGAGATGGAAAGGCAGAGTCAGGAGGATCCGGAGTTTAAGGCCAATCTGAGCTACATTAGATCCTCTCTCTGAAATGTATATCTGATACCCCACCCAAAAACCCTGGGGCTGTGACTTGTGAAAGACATGAAGGGTTCCTCAATGTCCTCATGAATAAAGAGTATGAGGTTCTAAAAAAAATAGGCTGTAAAGTGTGTGTGAGGATTGCTGCGGACTGATCCCCAAAACAACCAGGCCAAGGAGCCAGAACACCTCATTGACAAGGCCGTGAAGAGAGACGGACTAGCGGACATGGTCAATGTCGGTGTCATGGCCCTGGGTATGGTGGGGCTAGCTGGACTCATTGGACTAGTCGTCTCTAAGTCCAAATCCTGAACAGCCTCATGTGCTCTCTGCCCTGGTGCACCTGGGAGCCTGGGGACACTGGAAGAGGGTCTTGTCCATCCTTACCATCACCTTCCCTTTTCTTCCCCAACCCTTGTCGTCCACCTCTCCAGGCTTCATGACCTTGTTTAACCCTAAGTCATGCTTCACAATGAGTGTAAATAGAATTGGGCTGAGGCTTGGGAAAAGAAAAACTTATCCATGAGATCACAGGTCAGTCTCTGACCTCTGCCTCCCATCTTGCTGGGTCTCAGATGGCTTTTTATGTGGGTTCCCAGGAATGTCGGGCTTTCACCGTTAAGTACTTATACATGCTCAGCCACTCTGCTGGTCCTCTCCTAATAACTTAATGATGTAGAAGCAGTTGTGATAAGGCAATACCAACTGAGAACTAGTTCAAGACAGCACAGGATGTTTGAAAAATTCTGATGACCCCTGAGGCCTGCCTCTTCTTTTCTTATGATAGTTCTGGCCTCTTGGTGTCTGGGTGGTTCCCCAGCTTCTGAGATCTGGTTTCTCATCTGTTACACCAAGCACCTACGGTAACCTTTTAAAGGGTAATATGACCGGTGACTGACCTGCTCACAACCTTCTGTGCAGTCAGTGACTCACGAGAGAACGCTAGCTCTTTAGCTTGACTTGGAAGACTCTGCAGCTCCAGCCCTCAGTGCTGCTGTTTCCC
This sequence comes from Cricetiscus sungorus, assembly GCA_030556225.1. Classification (NCBI taxonomy): domain Eukaryota; kingdom Metazoa; phylum Chordata; class Mammalia; order Rodentia; family Cricetidae; genus Cricetiscus; species Cricetiscus sungorus. The sequence continues at coordinate 124,548,704 of JANBXA010000651.1, forward strand.
CTCCCCTTAGAAATTAACCTGTTCCCCTGATCCAGCCACACCAAACCACGGTTGCCTGAACCATGATCTCACTGTGTAGTCCCAGGCTATCTTCAAAATTTTTTCATTAAATAATTGATTTGGTGTGTGTGTGTGTGTGTGTGTGTGTGTGTGTGTGTGTGTGAGAGAGAGAGAGAGAGAGAGAGAGATGTGTAGTGTGTGTGTGTGTGTGTGATGTGTAGTGTGTGTGTGTGGTGTGTGTGTGTGATGTGTAGTGTGTGTGTGTGTGATGTGTAGTGTGTGTCTATGTGTGTGTGTGATGTGTAGTGTGTGTGTGTGTGTGTGATGTGTAGTGTGTGTCTATGTGTGTGTGATGTGTAGTGTGTGTCTATGTGTGTGTGATGTGTAGTGTGTGTGTGTGAGAGAGAGAGAGAGAGATGTATAGTGTGTGTCTGTGTGTGATGTGTAGGTGTGTGTGTGTGTGTGAGATGTGTAGTGTGTGTCTATGTGTGTGTGTGATGTGTAGTGTTTGTGTGTGTGTGTGAGAGAGAGAGATGTGTAGTGTGTGTCTGTGTGTGTGATGTGTAGTGTGTGTGTGTGTGTGTGTGTGAGAGAGAGAGAGAGATGTGTAGTGTGTGTGTGTGTGTGAGATGTGTAGTGTGTGTCTATGTGTGTGTGTGTGATGTGTAGTGTGTGTGTGTGCACCACTGAACACATGTAGAGGCCAAAGGATTTGTAGTAGTCACTTTTCACATTCTACCATGTGATTCCATGAATTCAAGCTCAGGTTGCCTACCTGCCTTGGTGTCAAGTGTCTTTACCCACTGAGCCATCTTCCCAGACCCCAGCTTGGACGCTGTAGTGGCATCTTAACTTGCTAGTGATCTTGTGGTGGTTTTAGGTGCAGACATGACCCACTAATAAGGTAGAGGAGGGGCTGGCTCGAGCTCTCTTGGGTTGTAGAGAGCATCAGAAGGGCAGAGTGTATCTTCTGGAGCAGGAAACATTAAACTGTCCGCCTGTATTGGCAGTTTGTCAGTCATTTTTCTCTGTGTCCTGCAGAATATCTGACAGACTCTTCCATGAAGCAGGAACCCTGCAGGACTGTCCCATCTTGTTTTGGCAAGTTCAGCAGTCACTTTCCTGTGGGTCCTGCATGTCCAGTTTATACAGCAATCAAACAGTCCAGGCAAGAGCAGTTTCTTGCCCAAATGGCTAGACTCTCCATATTGAATGCAATTCCATATCAAGCTTCTTTGATGCCCATCTTCCTTTCTGATCTAATTTGTGTTGCCAGGAGCAGTTGTGTCTCTTTGTCATGAAAAACTCTAATAAACCATTTTAAATGTGTTTTTTTTTTTTGTTTTTCTTTCTTATTTGTGATTTTTTCTTATTTATTTATTTATTTTAGCTTTTATATTTATTTGGGTGTATTTATGTGGAGGTCAGGGAACACATAGTAGGATTTGTAGGTTTTTTCCTACAATCCCTGTGTGGGTTCCAAGGATCAGCTCAGGACTCAGGCTTGGTGGCAAACACGTTTACTCTCTGAGCCACCTTGCAGGCTCTCAGGTGTTCCTCTGTGCCACTGACTTCAGCAGTCAAATATTTCTCTTGAGTCAGTAATAACCATAGCTGAGCATCGAGTCATCAAGTCTTCAGTTGAAATACGGGATCATTTAATCTGGCATTTCTGTACTTTTCCAGATCTTTCCATTCTCCAGTAAGTCCTTCAGTGTCTTACAGCTTCCCATCTGCAGTTCAGGCCTCCTGGCTCACTGACATGTCCTCTGTAGCTTTAGAAGAAGAAAGCCCAGGAGCCTTGGAATGTCAAGTGTTCTGTGCCGCAGTTCCCTTACAGAGCCACAGCCTTCATGTTGTTGGCTCAGTCTTCAGGCCACTACAATAGTATATATTCTATGCTGCTGGGCCCAGTATCCATGTACATCTCTTTCCTTTGAAGACACAAAGAAGGCTTGCCTCTGTCCCATCTCCTCTGCCTAAACATGGCTGGAAAACGTCTTTGTTATCACCATAGACAATTACATGCCCAGTAAAACATCACAAATTCTGTTATTGTAAAAGAGAAATTGAGGACAGGTCTGTAGTGGAAGTGATCAGTTTTTGCTCTAAATTTTGTTTATGAAGCCATTTCCTACTTCACCATCTTACTAGATTTTCACATGTTTGAGCTGTCGGCCCATTCAGTGTGAGAGTAGTTTAGCTGAGTGGTAAGAGTATATGTATCTTAGTTACTTTTCTAACTTGCAAAAGAAAACATTTAAATAGGGTCTTACAATTTCAGAGGGTGAGTCCTTGACTATCATGGTGGGAAGTGTGGCAGTAATCAGGCAGGCATGGTGCTGGGGTGAGGCAGAGAGAGAGAGAGACACAGAGAGAGACACAGAGAGAGACACAGAGAGAATCAGAGAGAGACAGAAAGAAAGAGACAGAGAGAGACAGAGAGAGACAGAGACAGAGAGAGACAGACAGAGAGACACACAGAGAGAGACTGAGACAGACACACAGAGAGAGGCAGAGAGAGAAAGAGAGAGACAGAGACAGAGAGAGACACACAGAGAGAGATAGACAGAGAGAGACACACAGAGAGAGACAGAGACAGAGAGAGACAGACACAGACACACAGAGAGAGACAGAGAGAGGCAGAGAGACACAGAGCGAGAGAGACAGAGACAGAGACAAAGAGAGAGAGAGACAGTTGGGGAATGGCAAGAAAGATAGGAAATCAAGAGGAGAGGATTCCAGGAGACAGAAAGCTGTGTGTGTGTGTGTGTGTGTGTGTGTGTGTGTGTGTGTGTGTGTGTGTAGAGAAAGGGCTTTCAGGTATCTTCTTGTGCTTGCAGAGATTAAATGCCTGGCTCATACTATGCAGACACTCTACCACCAAACCACATACATCCCTAGACTTAACCAGGAATCTTGCAGGAAAATAAGGCATTTGTGGCAAACAAGCAGAAAGGATAGTCTCAGAAGAATCAAAGGCACTAAGACAAGAGAAAGTGATAATATATAATGGATTACTGCTGTGATTACAGCAATCAGGAGGCACAAGTGTTCAAGGCCATCCTCACATAATACTAAATGATGCTATCCTGGACTAAAAACAAATTAGAGCCTGCCAGGTAGCTTAGTGGGTGAGGGCTCTTGCCACCAAGCCTGGAAACCTGAGTTTTACCCCTGGGATTTCAGGTATGAACAGTCAATGTCCTGGCAGTTCATCTTCCTCTTAGCTTTAAATGATAGGAATTAGCTGCTTGTTTTGTTGCTGTGACAAAATATCCAACAGAAGCAACATGAGGGTTTGTCTCATGGTTCAGGATTGGCCATCTGTCATGGTAGGGAAGTCACAGCAGGAAGAGCTCAAGGCAGCTGGTCACAGGGCACCCTCAGTTAGGAAGCAGAGAGAGATGAGTTCTGTTGCTCGGCAGTATCTCTACTTTTGTTCAGTCCAGAATGAAAATCCATGCAACAGCGCCACCCACAGTTTGTTTGGTTTTGTTTTTTCGAGACAGGGTTTCTCTGTGTAGCTTTGGAGCCTGTCCTGGAACTCACTCTGTAGACCAGGCTGGCCTTGAACTCACAGAGATCCTCCTGCCTCTGCCCCCCAAGTGCTGGGACTAAAAGTGTAAGCCACCAACACCCAGCTGCCACCCACAGTTAAAATGGCTCTTCCCACCTCATCTAACCTACTCTAAACACTCCCTCCTAAACATACCTATAAACGAGTTTCTACAGTGATTCTAAACTCCATCATTTCCAATCAAGATACTCACTTCCAGGGGATCCAATACCTTCTCTGTGAGCACTAGAATACACATAGTACACTTAAAGTCACACTGGCACATGTACACATAAATTTAAAAAGAGTCAAGTGTGATAAATGTCTTTAATCCCAGCTATTCAGAGGCAGAGGCAGGCAGATCTCTGTGTCAAGATAGTCAGAGATACAGAGTGAGGGCCTGTCTCAAAAAGAAGTAAAATTCAGCCAGGAGTGGTGGTGCACTCCAGAGGTAGAGGCAAGTGATCTCTGAGTTCAAGGCCAGCCTGGTCTACAGAGAAAGTTCTAGGACAGTCAGGGCCACACAGAGAAACCCAGTCTTGAAAAACCAAAAACTCAAAAAGTAAAATTCTAGACTTATAAAGCATTTAATAAAACTTACCTCATTCAATATTATTTGTAAATCTTTGGAGATTTGTTATTGTAGTTCTTTGTTTTATGTGAATGGATGTCTGTGCACCACATGCATGCAGTACCAACTGCAATCAACCAGAAGATGGCGTTTGATTCCCTTGAGCTGCAGTTACAGAAGATTATTAGCTGCCTTGTGGGTGCTGGGAATTGAACCTGGGCCCTTTGGAAGGGCAGTCAGTGCTCTTAACCACTTAGCTATCTTTCCAGACCCTGTAATTAAAAATGAAACAAAACAACAACGACAAAACACTTTTTGGTAGGAGGGGCAAGTTGAGGCAGGGTCTTATGTAACTCATACTGGCCTGGAACTTGCTATAGATACAGCCTAGGCTGACTTTGAACCTCTGGTCTCCTTGCCTGACCTTCCAAATGCTGGAATTACAGGCATGAGCCATTACTTCCTGCTTCTTTTAAAACTTAATACATTTAAATTCCATTTTGTGCTTATTGTCTTTATAATCAAAGAGTAATATAAAAAGTCATTGAATTTGGAAATGATTTTAAAATAAAAGTAATATTTAATATAGAAAGTATAATAATTTTTTTGTTTGTTTTCTTGGGACAGGTTTCTTTGTGTAACAGCCCTCTGTAGACCACATCAGGCTGTCCTCGAACTCACAGAGATCCTCCTGCACCTCACAAGTGCTAAAGGTGTGTGCCACTACTACTCCATTTAATTTTTTGAAACAGTGTTCTCACTGAGCTTGACAACATAGCTAGACTAACTGGTAAGCAAATTCTAGGCATTTCTCTGTCTCTGCCTCCCAACACTAGGGTTAGGATGCACACTGCTGCCCTAAGCTTTTTACATGAGTTGTCGGGTTTACCAATACTTTACCAACCTCTCCAAATTCCAGCTGCCCCCCTTTTTTTGTGTGTATGTGTTTTTTGTTTGTTTGTTTTGTTTTTTTGGTGTGTGTGTTTTGTTTTGTTTTTTTTTGAGACATAATCACCTGAGATCTAAGCTGTCTGGAACTTCTGACCTTTCCACCTCTACCTCCCAAGTACTGGGGTTGCAGACTTTTGCCATCATGCTGGGTTATTTTGTGGGTTGTGGGGTTTTGTTGTCATTGCTGCATGTATGTCAGTATGTCTGTATATGGTGCTGGGGATTGAACCTATGGCCTTGACAATAATTAGCAGAACCAGGAGCCAATTACTAGCAAAGCATAAGGGTATAAACTTTTAATCCCAGCCTTGGGAGGCTGAGACAGGAGGATCTCTGTGAGTTCCAGGACAGCCTATTCTATAGAGTAAGTTTCAGGGCAGAGGCAGGTGGATCTCTGTGAGTTCAAGGCCAAACTGGCCTATAAAAGTTAGTTCTAAGACAGTCAAATCTGTTATACAGAAAAACCCTGTCTCAAAAACAAGAAACAAAACAACAACAACAAAATAGGTTGAAAATGATAGCTAATGTTGACTTCTGACCTACATACCCCCATACACTTTAACATGTACACATGAACGTATATACACATACAGACACATATATCAAAACTCAAACAGAAATCAACATTTTTCTTGGAGAAAGGAGAGAACTTTTCCCTTTCTCTTCCCCTTCCTTCAAGCTAGACTGTGATATATAATAGTGACAAGTGACTTTGGGTCCCACGGAGAAGACAGGAAGAACCTGCAGGCTCATATTTTTCTTAGACTGCTTATGCCTGCACTTGCAGCTGAGTCAGTATTGTGACAATGCTGTTTATTCACACCGGTGAGAAGCAAATTACTTCTACAGAGCAGACTCAGACTGCATAGACACTATGAGGATTATTTTTTTTCCTTGTCAGGAAAGTAGCAGTTTCAAGTAGTTTGACTAAGTAAAAAATTGAGCAGTCTTTCTATTTTGAGCCAGGGTTTTACCAAATAGTCCAGGCTGGCCAGCATAGTTGGCCTTGAACTCACTGTGTAGTCTATGTGGGTCTGGATGCAAGATCTTTATGTTTCTGTCTCTTGAGAGTTGGGACACCACCATACTTGGATTTTTTTTAAAACAAAGAGCCTTATTGACCTAAACTTGACATATAACAATAATCTGAATATATTAATTTGATATGTTCCTATTTGGGAAGCCAACTCCACAATGAAACAATAGCTGCAGCCATCACCACCATGTCTTTGCCGGTCTACTGAGACACTGTCCTAACTGGTTTTATGGCTTCCACTCTCGATTACTCCATTTCAATCTCCATTTATAACCTACAATGTTTCTGTGGAAATGAGATCATATCCATATCTCATTGGAAACCATTTAGTGACTTCCAGGGCTGGCGAGATGGCTCAGATCCCCAGAACCCACACAAAAAAGGTAGTCATGGTGGCACACTTGTATACACTAGGGCTGAGGGGACAGAGACAGGGGAATCCCTGGAGGTCACTGGTCGGCTTATCTTGCAAAATAAGGAGACTGGTCTCAAAAATATAAAGATAGCAAGCAGTTGAGGAAAGACACCAAACTATTCAAGCCACTGTACACAGTTGCAATACCATCCACAAGCACACTGTACATACACTGACAACTACACACCACACACATACAATATAACACAGCCCACAGTGCACACATGAACATTTAAAAATAAATAATATGAAATCATTTAGTGGCTTCCAATCACACTCAAAATGGCATTCTAATCTAACCATACAAGGTCTTTCATGATCCAACCTCATTCACCTTTATACTGACATCTTCTACCATCCTGCCTCAATGGAAGCCAGCTGGGCTGTGATGGCGCATGCCTTTAATCCCAGCACTTGGGAGGCAGAGCTAGGCAGATTTCTGAGTTTGAGGCCAGCCTGGCCTATAGAGTGAGTTTTTGTACAGTCAGGGATATACAGAGAAACCCTGTCAAAAAAAAAAAAAAAAAGCCATTCACAAAGTTTTTGTTTTTTATTTTTTTCTAAACAGGGTTTCTCTGTGGCTTTGGAAGCTGTCCTGGAATTTGCTCTTGTAGACCAGGCTGGTCTTGAACTCACAGAGATCACCTGCTTCTGTCTCCCAAGTGCTGGGATTAAAGGCATGTGACACCATGGCCTGGCTACAAGGATGTTTCTTTCATTCTTGTTTTTAGACTAAGTAGTCCTTGGTAGTCTGGGCAGAGATCTAGGCAGATCTGTCTCCCCAGTGCTGGGATCAAACCATCGGAAAAGAGAACTAGCAGATGATCTCAATAAAGAAGTCACATCCAGAAAACCTTGGATTCAAGGCTTTGTAAAGAATGTCTACAGTACTTACATTGAATACACTCTAATTGCACTCAGTATCTAGTAATATCATGCAATCATGGAAAAGAGCAGATGGATTTGAAAATAACCAAGTGGAAATTTTTCTTGACTTTTTGAGGCAGAATGTATCTTTGTAGCCCAGACTGGCCTATGTACAATTTTAGAAACTGCAGTTTAACAGGACTTGGTTGTGCACAGCTAAAGTACTGGTATTTGGGAGGCTGAGACAGGAGGATCAGCTCAAGGCTAGTGTGGGCTACAGAGAGTGAAATTCTGCCTCAAAGGAGCAAAATCAAAAACTGTAGAGCCCTGCATAGACCCCTGAGGTACCTTGAGCAAGCCTGAGCTGTTGGCTGGAACATTCTACAGTGTTAGCTGGAAGATTTTGTCCCAGAGTTGTTATTGGTACTCTTCCTGATTCGCTAACGCACATCTGCTGGGGAGGAACTAAGCCTGAGAACTTGCACCAGAGTTGTTGTTGGAACTCTTCCTGATTCGCTAACACACGTCTTCTGGGGAGGAACTGAGTCCAAGAACTTGCTCGCTTGACCCTGGATTGTTTTCCACTGTGCTATGAGTCAGTATATAAGCCTGCTCCTTCCCCTCAATAAATGGCATTTGGGCATTCCTGTTGCAAACAAGGGATCCGCTGTCTTGTCTCTTATTTAAATCTCTAGGACTTCACCCGATTAGTGGAACAGATTGTTTTGCAGGCGCTATAAAAAACTAAATAAAAAATTGAAGTTTCTAGTTATTGAAGTATGAGTGAAATGATAGATGAGACACAGTTGCAGAGACAATTCTTACATTGGTGAAGTGAATTATAGAAAGCCATGGTTTATCTTAGAGAGATAAGAGGGTACTAAGTGTAAAGCAGAGGTTGAGAGACATGGATGCTTCAATATACTTCTAGACAGACACTGCTGTGTAGTCTCTAGGACTACACAAGTCCTCATATTTAAAAAGTATACAGTGTAAGCCTGGCGTTGGTGGGGCATACCTTTAGTCCCAGCATTTGGGAGGCAGAGGCAGGTGGATCTCTTTGAGTTTGAGGCCAGCCTGGCCTACAGAGCTAGTTCCAGGACAGGCTCCAAAGCAATACAGAGAAACCCTGTCTCGAAAAAAAACAAAACAAAAAGTATACAGTGTGCCAAGCAGGAATGAGAGAATGACAGAACCGAAGCCTGAATGTATCTCTGTATAAGATCCCAGCTGGTACCCTGCCTCTCTTTTTCGATGTGGTGTCCCTATATAAATAGCTTACACTGACCTGGAATCATTAGCAGACTGCCCTTAAATTCATGGTGACCCTTCTGCCTTGGTTTCATGCTTGATCCTCATTTATTATTTTTAGTTTTTCAGTTTCTGTTTTTGAGACAGGTCTCATGTAGCCCAAGCTGACTCCCCGAATCTCTATGCTGCTGAGGATAACTTGAACTTTCTTACTTTTTAAAAAGGTTTATTCATATTATTTTTTACTGCTTTATTTATTTTATATGTATTGGTGTTTTACCTGCATGTCTGTGTGAGGGTATCAGATCTCCCGAAACTGGAACTACGGACAGTTTTGAGCTGCCATGTGGGTGCTTGTCTTCTGGATGAGCAGCCATTGCTCTTAACCGCTGAGCCATCTCTCCAGTCCCATATTCTTATTATTTTTAATTATGAATACATGTGTACGTGTGTGTAAGCATATAAGCACAGGTGTCTGCAGAAGCTAGAGGTGTTGAACTCCCCTGGAGCTGGAGATACAATTCATTATGAGCCATCTGAAGTGGGTGCCGAGAGTCAAATTCTGGTCCTTTGGAATAGGAGCACATGCGCTTTAACTGCTGACCCATTCTTCCAGTTCTTAGTTGTAATTTAAAATGTGCATTTATTTATTGTATGTGTGCGTGCATAAGCCCGTTTCGAGGCACAAACATAGAAGTCAGAGGATACCTCGTGGGATGGGAGTCAGTTCTCTGTACCACTTGGGTCCTTGAGATTGAACGCATGTAGTTAGGCTTGGGGACAAGCAAGCACCTTTATTCCATGGACCATTTGCTCATCAGACCTTGGACTTCTGATGCTCGTGCCTCCGCCTACTTAGCGTTTGGATCACAGGCATGCACCATCATACCTATTTCGTGCGGTGCTGTGGAGCAATCCCAGAGTTTTGAGTGCGGTAGGCAAGTACTCTGCCAATTGAACTACATCCCCAGCTAGGAATCTGAGTTCAACAGTCCTATGTGGCTTGTTTCGAAAAGCACTGTGCGTATAAGACCTCTGAGGTGGCTTTAGCAGAATTAAGGTCTTTCTGGGTGAATTCCATTCACATCTTCCAATGGTCTTACTGGCTTGCAGGGGAATTAGCTGAAGGACTTGATGGTTGATGGATGTCTAAGAGCTAACCCATAACGCCTGTTGTGTGTGGAAGATAAGAACAGTTACACGTTTATCACATTTTATCGGAATTCCCAATGTTTAGTGTCACTTGTTTCATGCCAGACTGGTGGAGTAAGTAGATATACAGAGAAATCTGGGTTAGTTTCTTTATGCGCAGGCGCAGAAGGCAGCCTCGCAATCAAACCTGAAAGCGCCCTTCCCCCATCCCTTTCCGGCTTGCGTCTGACGCAGGCGCATAGAGCGCTCCAATATGGCGGCCCCCGTGGATCTGGAGTTGAAGAAGGTAACGGGGGCTTTTGAGCGGACTGAGCCGTCTGTTTGAATGATGAAGCGAGTGGGGACAAGAATTAAGAGGGGGACTCGAGTCTCGCTGAAGGAAAGAGACTGTAGGTGGCGGGGGCTGGCTTCCTGGAGTCCTGAGACGGCGCCCGCGCTGCTTCGGCGGGCAGGGGTCCCGGGGGCTCGCGGTGGCAGGAGCTGCGCAGGGCGGGTGGGCGAGTGGCTTGCTGGGGCTGCAGTGTGCCCTCGTGTTCTGCACTCGAGTCATCTCTCTGCATTTTGGAGCCGTCAGGGACCAACTTTCAAAGCAAGAGCCGGAGACAGCATCTCACACGGATGCCCTTCATAGTGCTCACTGGAGCCGAGGCACCAACTGTAATTCGGTTTCCTCATTTGATTTGAAAATCCCCAAGTTCAACCTTTGCTTTAGGTCATTTATTCTGTAGCTCCCTTTGAAAGGTCCTTGTTTCTATACTTCAGAAAATCACACACTGTTATGTCATTGTCCATGTCAAGGCCTTAATACACCCTGCCTGTCTCCTTTTAAAATAATTTGTCCCCCCCCCCCCAAAAAAAAATATTTCCAGTCAGGTTCTCCGAATGAGCGGTCAGAGGAATTGGATTTTTCTTTTTGTTCAATCTGTTTCTTTTAAATGGTTTTTGTTGTTATTTTGCTTTGTTTTTTAGAGATGGTACCTCAGTGTGTCCTAGATTAGCTCTGGACTTAACTGTGTAGCCAAGCTGGTTTGGAACTCCAGGCAGTCTTCCTGCTTTAGCCTCTTGAGTTCTGGAATTACAGTCTTTTTTGATTTTTCAAGACAGGGTTTCTCTGTGAAACAGTCCTAGCTGACCTGGAACTCTCTCTGGGGACCAGGCTGGGTCTTGAACTCAAAGAGATCCACCTGCCTCTGTCTCCGGAATGCTTGGGTTAAAGGTATGGGACACCACTGCCCAGCTGGAATTATAATCGAGTGGGTTTATAAAGCAGGTTGTTAATTAGAAACATTTTGCCACTTAAAAGTCTTAGGACCCTGACAATACTAAGACCTCAGACTGGGCTTTCTTTGTGGAGAGTTGGCTATAGTTAAAAAGTACCCTATAATTCATTCAGTTTAAATCTACTTTTCCAGAAAAGTAAACTTCTAGTGTTTTTTAGTGTGTGGTTTGTTTTTGTTATGTTTGGTCAGGCCCTGAACCCTTAATGCTCTTTGGTGCTTCTATCTCCCGAGTATTAGGGTAACAGACATTTTTTTTAGGGTCATTGGCAAGAAAAGCCTTACAAGATTGAGCCCCAGGCAGCAATATGGGTCAGTGGGTGAAGGCACTTGCCAGATAGCCTGGCTGTTAAAGTTCTGTCCTTAGGATCCATGGTGGAAAGACAGAACTGCTCAAACTTATTCTGTAATGTCTCAGACTCACACTTCAGCACACTGGCCCGTATCAAACACACAAAAATAAATACATCTAGATCGAGTCTAGAATTTGGTATTGTCATAACATTTTGATCAATAGGTTCTGTAGGTGAGCAACATATTTAAAAAGTTGTGTATTGTGTGTGTGTGTGTGTGTGTGTGTGTGTGTGTGTGTGTGTGTGTATAGACACACCTGCAAATTGCTCAGGGGAGGTCAGAGAACAACTTTTGGGATTTGGTTCAGGTGGGCCCTGGGCATTGAACTCTGGTCATCAGGCCTTCAGGCAAGATGAGACATCTCACTGGCCCAGATTCTGAATTTGTTTTGTTTTCCCCTCAGAGACAGGGACTCATGTATCCTGGGCTGGCCTGGAATTTGGTTATGTAGCTGACATGCACCACAACATCCAGTTTCCCCGAGCCAGGCATTGCATTTAGGGCTTTCTGCATTCAAGGCAGGGACTGTTCATCTTGTTTTTTGAGATAAGGCCACTTGCTGGGACTTGGGGATTACCACTTTGCCTAGATAGTCTAGCTAATGAGCTTAAAGGATCCTCTTTTCTTCCTCTGCTTTCATGACTAGCACTATACAACAAGAAGTTGTATTTTTATGTATGTGGGTGTCTTGCCTGCATGAGTGTATAACATATATGTACAGCCCCTTCAGTCTAGAAAGGGCTTTGGATCCCCCTTGACACTAGTTACAGGTGGTTGTGAGCTGCTATGTGGGTACTTCGAACCAAACCTGGGTCTTCGGCAAGAACACCGAGTGCTCTTAACCCTTGAGCCATCTCTCTAGCTCCCAAGCTCAGCTTTCTTGGTGGATCCTGGGGAGTGAACCTTAGGTCCGCTGACTGAACATTTCCCTAGCTCTTAGGAACATCTTAAGTAGCTGCCTCTGCTTAACCTTGCCTAAACAATAGGACAGCTGAAATAGCAGTTGTTGCTAATAAAGGAAGCCATTTGTTAGTGTTCCGGGGATGCTAAGTATGTGCACTCTTTGCCTTTTTTTTTTTTATTGTTGTTGTTTTTTCGGGACAGGGTTTCTCTGTGTAGCTTTGTAGACCAGGCTGGCTTTGAACTCACAGAGATCTGCCTGCCTCGCTACCCGAGTGCTGGGTTCAAAGGTGCGCACCACCAATGCCCAGCTGTTCTTTGTCATTCTTTACTTGAAACATGGAGACTTAATCTTATACAGCATTCTCTCATGCTGTAAATCTCAGCCCCCCACCTTTTTTTTTTTTTTAGTCTCTGATTAGCTGGAACTCACTGTGTAGACAGGTTGGTCTTGAAATTACAAGAGGTCCTCCTGCCTCTTCCCCATTTAGTACTGGGATTAAGAGTGTGCATCTCTATCCCAGGCATGTAAATCTCAGATGTGTGTGAGTGTGGGCACACACATGTTGTGATGCTAGTGTGTGGTCAGAGTATGTGGAGGTCAGAATATAGTTATGGGGTGCTGGTTTTCTCCTTTTACCATGGGGGTTCAGGTTACAGGGATGTAACTCAGATTGTTAGGCTTGGTCGTAAGAAGCTACCTGCTGAACCATCTAATGGACATCTGTCTGTCTCTTTTTAATTTACGTGTGTGTGTGTGTGTGTGTGTGTGTGTGTGTGTGTGTGTGTGTGTGTGTGTGGCGCGTGCGTGCGTGCGCGTGCTCAAGTATGAGTGCTGATACTGTGTGTCAGAGTGCACACGTTGAGGTCAGGGGGTAACTTGAGGGAGCCAGTTCTCTCTTACTATGTAGCTCCCAGGGATCAAATTTAGGTCATCAGGCTTGATGTCAAGTGCCTTTATCTGCTGAGCCAATCTCATTGGCCCTAAAAAAGTTGTGCCTTGAACTACTCCATCCTCTGCTTCCTTCCGCCTCCTAGTTGATAGGATTACAGGCATGAGACACCAGGTCTGGGTCTCCAGCCAGGATTTTGAGATAATACGAAGTGCTTTCATTAATTCTTGCTTTGGATCTCTGAGCTTTATCCCCTGAATATTTTACTTACTCCTTTTATTACTTTCTGGTTATTTGAAATACGATTATTATTATTTAATAAGCTTTTGCTTTGTTTGTTCATATTGATCACATTGTCTATGAACAGGGTATATTTAGAATTTAGCATAGTATTAGAATTCTGTTGGCTCTCATTTATGCTTATATTGGTAAATGTCACAGCTTTGGTTAGTGTGTTCTGTTCTAATAAATCTGGATTTGACTTAAATGTTTCCTTTCTAAATCATGGACTTGTTTTTTCTTAGGCCTTCACAGAGCTTCAAGCCAAAGTTATTGATACTCAACAGAAGGTGAAGCTCGCAGACATACAGATTGAACAGCTAAGCAGAACGAAAAAGCACGCACACCTTACAGACACAGAGATCATGACGCTGGTAGATGAGACTAACATGTATGAAGGTGTAGGAAGAATGTAAGTGAAACACATTTGTTTTTTCTTGTGAGAGCCTTCATGTGAATTAAACAGTGGAATTATCTATTTTAAAACTTACAAAAGCTTTCTTTTTCCTTTTTTCCTTTTTGTGGTCTTTATGAGATAGGGTTTCTTTGTATATCCCTGGCCGTCCTGGATCTCACTCTGTAGCTGGACCAGGCTGGCCTCAGACTCACAAACTTCTGCCTGCCTATGCCTTTCTCACCTGTGGAGGTGTTGGGATTCCCTAGGAATTGGAGTTGTAGGTGTTTGTGAGTCTTCTGATGTGGGTGCTGGGGACTGAACGTGGTCTTCTGCAAGAGCAGCTAGAACTCTTAGCTGCTGAGCCATGACTCCAGCCCCTCCCCTTTAAAAATTATTTTTATTAATTATGTATGTATGGTGTGTTTGTGTATTGGTATTGGTCTATGCAAATGAGTGCAGATGCCCACTAACTTACCTTTTGTAGTGATTGGAAATAGAAACAGTTTACTGAGAAAGAAGAGCATTCCTGACAATGTGAATGGGCCAGCGAAGAGGGAAAAACCTATTATGTTGCAGTTTCTTCTATCAAAAACATTCTCCTTATGGGAGAGATTAAGTCTGCTTTATATTTTCTGAGAAAGTGAAGAATGGGAAAGCCCTTGTGTGTGGGTCACATTCCATTGCAGTTAGCTAAAGGGGAAGAACTGATTTTTTTAAAGTGGGGAGGAGGGGTATCTCTGTTTGGCCTTGGATATTATGTTCTTTCGGACCTTTACTTTAAGTGTGGAGATCTTTAGAATGGAATTTGACCTCGGTCTCAGGATGACTTCTTTGTGATTGACTGGAAGCAAGCATAACATGTGTAAAATTCTGTAATGACTTTAGAATGACATCATGACAAGGTGACCCTTTCTGTGACTAATCCATTCTTTCTGCTAAGAGAGACATGATGATGAATGTTGGGATTGCTTTATCAGATGAACTGCATGCGCCTTGTCTTATGTTTTTATTTTTCATTTTAAGAGAGTGAGAGTCCCTCTTGTGAGTTTTTGTTTTTGAGAAAGTCTCGTTCTCGCTCAGTCTACCCTCAAACTAATTGTGTAGTGGAACTGATCCTTCTGCCTCCATGTCATCAAGTGCTACCGAGATTACAGGTGTTTGGTACTGCCTCCAAATCTGTGAGGTTGTTAACGGTACAGCACAGAAGGAGAGCAGAGTAGAACCCTTGACTGTGTGTCTATGTTGTGTGAAATGCATTGTTGGCATTCACTGGAGGGTAATTTTATCCCTCATTTGAATATCCTTAGGTCTTAAAGCAGTAATACTAGTCTATTAATATCCTTGGGCTTCACATTATTACTTTAGCCTTTGTTTATGACAGCCAAAGAAAAAAAGTTTTTAAATAGTCTCTCTATGGAGCTGTGGAGCCCTGACTAGCCTGGAACTCACAGTGTACACTAAACGGGGTTTGAACTCACAGGGAACCACACGCCCCTGCCTCCTGCATCCTGGAATTATACACGTACCTCCATGCCCAGCATTTGTTGTTTCTTGAGACAGGATCTCTCATAGCTCAGGGTAGCTTCCTGCTGGCTTTTGATCTTGTATCTCCCAAGCTAGATTACTGGGATGTGCTGCATTGAAATTAATGTTTTCAATTTTAAAAAAATTAAAATTTTAATTGTTTTATGTTTGATTCTAAGAATCAAAACTAGGACTTTGTGCATATCAGACAAGTCCTCAGCCACTAAGTTGCATCCCCAACCCTGAAGTTTTTGTATCTAAGTAGAGAATAATGTCACTTCCTTAAGTGGTAGGAATTACTTTTATTTTTCTTTCATTCATTCTGTCCAAAATTCTATAGCTAGGTTGTAATTCATGCAAAGAATAATAGAATTTAATGCTTACATGTAAGTAGTTAATGGTAGAATGGCATTATTTCCATATAAACTATGTTTCTTAAGAGAAATGTGCAGTTGTAGAGTTTTGGATGAGTCTTGGTTTTAAAATGAGTTTCTTCGAGTTCTGCACTTCGCACAGCCTGAGTCTGCCCTGTGTCGTGGGGCATGTGAGGTAACAGCATCTGCTATTTGGCCAGAGTATGGTGCCTCAGGGCAGAAGAGACTTGCTGAGTGCCAGTCTGGTCATGAGGATGTTTTCTTTCTTGATGCTAACCCTGGAATACCTACTTCTGAATTTATGGTCTTGAGTAATCTTGATCTAACATTGTTATTCTTTTCTTTAATTCTAGTCTTTACCTTACTTTTTGAATTCTACTAGAGAATTCTGATTACATGACTTTACCCAATTTTTATTTGGAATTTTTTTTTTAAATTAATTTCATGTGGATTGGTATTTGGCTTGAATGTGTGTCTATGCGAGGATGTTAGATGCCTTGGAACTGGAGTTACAGACAGGTGTGGGCTGCCATGTGAGTGCTGGGAATTGAATTCAGATCTTCTGAAAGAGTAGCTAGTGCTCTTAATCACTGAGCTGTCTCTCCAGCCCCTTGAAATACTTTTAAAATGTAAAACTCTGCTTTTGTTTTAGAGCCAGCCATAATTTTTCCTACTTTTCTTTTGATCCACAATTGCTGTTTTCCTGTTTTGTTTTTCATAAGTGTGGTATATTGAACTGGGGACCTCATACCTCTAGACAGGTACTCACTGACCTGTATATAGTCTCAGCTTTTTTTTTTTTTTTTTTTTTTTTTGAGATAGGGTCTCCTGTAGCCCAGGCTAGCCTGAATTTATTATTTTAAGCCAAGATAATCTTGAGCTCCTATCACCTGCCCTCAGCTCCCAAGAGTGAGATTGTGGGTAGAACTAATCCTAGAGTATTATTTATTCATTACTTCTTTCTGTTCTCCTGTCTGCTCACGTACATTCCTCACAGTGACAGAATCCATCATTCCTCACAGAACCTTTTGTTTATCCTCTGTCACTGTAGGAGAAAATCTAAAATTATTAGCCAGTTTTGAAATGACCCATATACTCTCAAGTTCTACTATTTTCTAGTGCTAAACATTTCATCTCATGGTCCTGCTTTTTGTGTTATATATTTAGAAGGATTTTGAGACTTCTTGTGGTTTTAAGTATGCTCTGATTGATTGGTGAAGTCTGTCGTGGGGTGAGGGTAGGAGAGCATTAGCACATACACCAGGCATTTTTAACCATTACATAGGTTTGTTTTTTTTCCCATATATGTCATGTTTTTGTCCTTTTTTTGAAAACCTTTGCTTATTCTGTTTTTGGCCTTCAACATCCCTCTTTCTTTTGTGAAAGGAGCTCAAGATACAGCTCAATCTCGTGATTGAAACTTATGGATTTACCCACTCTTTCTTCAGCAATGCCAAAGCTTTTGTTCTGGTTCTCAGTAGAGCACACTGAGCGATCCACTCTTGAGATCATGTACATATATTACCTTTGGTTCTTCCATTCTCAGAATAATGTTGGCACAAAATACATGTTAAATAAATAGATAATTGATTTGAATTTGATTGTTTTTCAGCCTAAGATAATTGTCTGTTTTGGGTTTTTTTTTTTTTTTTTTTTTTGTTTATTTGACAAAGGGTCTCAGATAGTGTAGTGAGGGTGGCCTTGAACTCCTGATCCTTTGCCTCTACCTTCTAAGTGCTAGGATTACAGGCCTGCACTATGCCTAGCTTCTTGATTCTTTAGAGAAAAGTTATGCTTAGAAAGTGTCAGAGGTTGAAGAATTAGAGTTTATAATACTATTTTGATACATGATTTGGTCAAGTTGAAATCATGTAAGTAATATGTAAAGCCAATGTGTGGTAGTGAATGCCTTCAATCCCGGTACTTGGGAGGCTAAGTAGGATTGTTGAGTTTTGTGTCCAATCAGAGGTGGTTCTAGGTCAGCCTGGTTACATAATGATATGGTCTCAAAACAGACAAATAAAGCAAATATGACTAAAGTCAAAGGACTTGTTTCTTAGCAAAATTGCATGATTTGCCTTCATTAATCTGCTAGGATTACTTCTTTTGAGAAAGCTAACTAATTTTCAATGCTAGGTAAAGTTTTCAGTGTCAAAATTGACACCAAAGAAATCCCCAAGCCTTCAGAATTATGCTGTAGGCACAATTCTTGGGTAACAAAGACTATGCTCTAGAGTATAATTGTGTCTGACTTTCTTCATCTTCACATAGATGGAAGACAGATTTTCCTTTTCAGGGTATGTGTGCATCTAAACAGATTTTTGCAAACCCACATGCCCTTTGGTTTATATTTAGAGAAAAGGTTGGGAGTGTTAACTAACTTCTGTGTGGCTATTTTGGGGTTAAAGTATGGCGAGTCAAGCTGCAGGGTCAGGAAGAGGAATTGCTCTCCACTGTAGGCTCTGAACTCCAGCGCTCAGCTCAACGCTGTGTCTGTCCGTCTTTGGGACGGTGCCAGCACATTTTCATTCTCTTACTTCATAGTCTTTGGAGAGGCTGTTATGTAGCCTGATACTACTACCACCGATTTCTAGTTTTGCTGCTTAAGCTGTTTGTGAGCTGACCTCACCACACTGTTTTGAGAAGTATGATGAAAGTTACAACTGTGGGATGATCTGTCTGGATATTTGGAAGTGTTTGTCTTTGCATCTTTCTAGCGTGCAAGGAGGGAATCCAGATTTCAAATAAATGTGATGTGAATATTTCTTGTGTTATTTTCACAAGTAAGAAACAATTTCTAATCATGTGAGTTTTCTTTTTTACTCTATATAGTCTAGGATGAGTTTTGAAAAATAATTTTAATGTTTTGATAACAATTATATTTAAGTACACACAAATAACATTGAAGTATGCTAGTGTTTGAAAAGACTGTGTTTTTCTAAATGATAGGCACAATTCTGACCTTGGTTTGATGTGAGGACTACCCTAATATTTTGTTGTGCTGTGCATAAATAACATTTCTAATTTTCAAAACAGATAAATTGGCTTTTTATTTATCTTTTTTTTTTTTAACACGAGAGCAACTTGAGTAGATTAGCCTTTGAGAAGAATGATAAGTTCCTTTTTAAAGCTTGAAGCTGACTAAAAATAACTTGATGCCATATTTAAACCAATTTAGAGGTATGCTACCATTCTGTGGATATTTTTTACATTTAGGGCACTAAGAATGAACAATGGTATAAATCTACCAGCTGGATAAGCGTCTAGCAATGCAGAGGTTGCTGTTGGGGAGTGTGGCTATTTCTACTTGTTGAAGTAATTTTAAGGTTGATCTTTGTTAGTTGAAAGATCTAGAAGTATAAGCTTAAGTTAAATGCTGCATAGGTAGAAAATAAAATAGTAGGTGCACTCCTGATAAGCTAAGAGAGGATTTGTAAAATGTGCTCAAGCAAATTTTCAACTTATTAGGATAAAGAATTCTAAACTGTTCATCGCAGCTTAGTCAGTTTGCCCTTTGTTTAAAATTGTAATGTTGTTCATGCTATCATCTCATTCGTTAGTGTGACTGTTGACATACAATTTCACTTGTAACATCTGGTAAAACGGTAGGATAAATAGTTTACCTACGTTAAGTGTTAATATAGATAATAGTTGTGCTATCTCAGTTTTGCAGCCCTTTTACAATTTCATGTATCTATATAGAGTTTATCTTCCAGTTTAAGTTAGGTAATTTTAAAATTTAAAAAAATACTATTTTATTCCGAAGGGAGAAGGAAATAAAATTTAAAAAGTGTAGTGCAGCAAACATTGTCGGCATTGTTTAAACCGCTGTTGTAGTACAATAAACATAAGCTATGCTGTTGCTCTCACCAGAGTCACCTTTAGGTATTTATTATTCTTTAAGACTTATTTATGTATTTTGTGTGCATGTGTATCTCCACAACAGAAGAGGGCACCAGATCCTATGGATCTACAGTTACAGCTGGTGGGAGCCTCCATGTGGGTGCTGGGAATTGAATTCAGGGCTCTGGAAGAGCAGCAGTCAGTGCTCTTAACTTTTGAGCTGTCTCTTCACCCCAGGTTTAAATATTTGATGCTAAGTTCAGATGAGAAAAATGTGTGGATTATTTTTGGTGGGAGCACCCTATTGTAAGTGCAAATTTGTAAGTTTCTTTTATATTTTAGTGTTTAGAAAGCAATGCAAAGGTGATCTTCAAAGGTAATATTTTTATTTATTTATTTTTTTAACTTCAAAACATCTTCACTTTTAAAAGAAGAGAGGTTCTTGCTGCTCAGCTGCTTTTACTAATAGAACACGACTCACCCTTCTTAGGTTTTTATACAGAGCCATTTAAAGTCATTGCTTTCATTGCTCAGAGTTCTGAGGAAAAGAAAAACAACTTTTCCTGTTGTGTGTTTGGGAAAAGTGACTTCACTTTTGTTGATGTCAAATATGTATAGAACCCCAGATGTGCACATCTACTTCCCAGATTTAGGACTCTGGAGAGAGGGGACTTTGAGTAATCTTAATTTTCTTAAGTTGTCAATGATTTAAAAACTTGATGTTCATTATGACTTGTTCTCCTGCTGTGTACAGTGACATAATTGTTTTTAGGCCACAGAGCCTAGTAGACATTTGCGTAAGACTTACATAGTCATGTTTCTTCTGCAGAAGAGGTCTTTAATAATTCCTTCCTGTCTTCCCTCCCATGTTCTCCAGAATGGAAACATTCTCACTGAAGTACAGCAAACTAACTTAGGAAATGTTATGCTCATTAGAGTCTATTGTAAAAAAAGGAATCTCTTATCTTAAATAGTAGGAACTTGATAAAATGAATTTTTAATTTAATGTAGCCTTGTTAATGGGGTTACTTATTTTTAGGCTTTAAGTTTTTGTTTTAAGAATCGAATCGATTCATTCTGTTACTTAGCATCTACGATTCCTGATACTGACAGACCTGAACTAGGGGCTGGGGAGATGACTAAATAGTTGGGAGCACGGACTTCTTTCTCTTCCAGAGGACCAGGGTTTGATTTGCAGCACCTATGTGGTGTAACTCCAGGGGATCTGATGTTGTTTTCTGTCCTCTGTGAGCTCCAGGCCCACACATGGTGCATGGACATTCATGTAGGCAAAATACACATACACATAAAATAGTTACAAATAGCTTCTTTTTTTATTTTTTTTATTTTATTTTTCTTAAGACAGGGTTTCTCTGTGTAGATTTGGTAGATTTGGCTGTCCTGGATGGAACTCACTCTGTCACTCTGTAGACCAAACTGGCTTTGAACTCATAGAGATCTACCTTCCTCTGTACTCTGCCTCCTGAGTGCTAGGATTAAAGGTGTGCACCACCATCACCTGGCTAGAAATAGCTTTTTTAAAAAGATCTGATACATGGTTTGGGTTGTGTTGTTGTTGTTGTTGTTGTTGTTTCCACAGAAAGGACTACACATAGTCTGCCTTTGTAGTGTGAAGGTAGCAGTTATTCAACATGAAAGGTGCCATGGTGTGTCCAAGTTGCCGACAAACAAAAGTGAACATAGCTAACTCCCGGGAGGTGCCAAATACTACTTGCAGCAACCTGTGTTACTTTGTCACTGAGAATAATGTGTTCTAGCTGACTTAACTCAAGAAAAGTAAATCTTTAGTTGACTAAAGAATTTTCTGATTTTAACTGCCACTTATGTCATAGTGACAAATTTAGGAACAGTTTGCAGTCTAATCTGAATGATTATGGCTGAGATGCTTGTGTCAAGGACCATAGCCTGTTTAATGAAACTCCCAAAAAGGAAAGAATCCACCAAGAGTGTGAGACTAATGATTTGTTAGTATTCTTTTCTCTCAATACTTGTATCAAAGATTGCTGGGATCTAGAACTGATGGCCCCACTCCTATAACCCATTGCTGGGTTCATGGAACTGAGACAGAAGGGTTAAGAGTCCCAGCGATGCCTGAGAGAAAGTCTCTCATTGTCCTGGTTAGGGATTCTTATACCTCTGTGAGCATGCTCATGTGTCAGAGTCTATGTCCACTGGGGTTACAGGTGGTTGTGGAGAAGCCTCATGTGGGTACTGGGACCTTGAAACCACTGTTTCATCTTTCCAGCCCCATCTCTCTTTTTTAAAATAATCATTTTAATTAGCTAATTAATCTCTTGTATGTGGGAACACATGTGGAAGTCAGGCAACTTGAGGGAGTCACTTCCCTCCTTCCCCCAAGTTGGTCTGGGAGGTGTTGAGCTCAGGTGCTTAGGCCTGGGGGCAGATGCTCCCACCTGCTGAGCCATCCTTCTTGCTTTGAGGCATACCAGTTACTTTGAAATGGAGCAGGTGTTTGGAAGACGTTATCATTTTGGCTTTAGAGAGACTTAAAGTATTCTGATATCAAAACTTTCAAGCATCTAGATAGAGCAATCTATCTCTAAATAGGTAAGAACTCATGACTGCTCTCTGCCTGTC
This sequence comes from Cricetiscus sungorus, assembly GCA_030556225.1. Classification (NCBI taxonomy): domain Eukaryota; kingdom Metazoa; phylum Chordata; class Mammalia; order Rodentia; family Cricetidae; genus Cricetiscus; species Cricetiscus sungorus. The sequence continues at coordinate 124,570,966 of JANBXA010000651.1, forward strand.
TTTTTATGTTAGCTGAGAGTAAAAGATTTGGATGGCAATGTGCATTCTATTTTTTGCTTTGTTTTGCTTCATTTTGAGACATGTTCTCACACTGTAGCCTAGTTGGGCTTGGAGGAATTAATTCACTGTGTAGATCAGGCTAGTCTCAAACTAATGTTGATTTTTCCTGACTCAGATTCCCAAGAACTAGGATTGCCACACCAGCTTCAGTATGCATCCTGCATGTATGTTTTTGACCGACTTTGGACATGTGTTAAAAATACTTTTTATAGGGGACTGAAGAGATGGTTCACTGGTTATGAGCTGCTCTTCCAGAGGACTTGGGTTCCATTCTCAGCAACCACATGGCTACTCAGTTCCAGAGAATCTGATACCTTCACACCAGTGTACCTAAAATAAGATTAAATAAATTATTAAAAAAATACTTTTTATGACTTTCTGCTCTTCTATCAGTTTTCTGTCTGTATATGTCTAGTAGTACTCATAGAATAGTAACTTTTTCATTATCTTTGATTGTATTTTTTCTAGTATTTTAACCAACTAGTGAAATAAATATCACATCTTAGAAAAAAAAAGAAGCTTCCTCACTACTTACTTTAACATTTGAGGTTTGATGAAGCCAGAATAAAAGTGGTAAACATCAGAGGTAATTGTTTACCAGAATACTTAGAATGCCAAATAGTAACCCAAAATAAACATCTGTTTTAAAATAGATTAACGTACTACAGCTTCCATTTCAGGAGTAATGGTTTTGATTTAAAAATAGTCAGTGTTTTTTGAATTAGTACAAACTGAACCTTGCAGCGTACATGGCTTATCTAGAACACAGGATTTTTGTAGGTGGCACGGGGTCCTCAGGAGTCAGGATTGTCTGGTCCCTGCAGTGAATTCTCAGTCTCCACCTCACCCACCAGGAAGGAGTCAGCTCTACTTCTAGCATTCCTTCTCAGTCATACTGTCTTCTTTTCTTTCACGTTTGTAAATATTAGATTGACTTTGGGCGTAATGTGTAGATATTTTTCTTTTATATTTAATTGACTTACTGGGATTTTTTTTCTTTTTCTTTTTTCTTTTCTTTCTTTCTTTCTTTCTTTTTTTTTTTTTTTGAGACAATATCATATGTAGTCCAGGCTGACCTTCAACTTACTATATAGCTGAGGATGACCTTGAAATTCTTTTTGTGTGTACATGTTCACACATGTGCCTGTGTGTGAAGACATGGGTCCTCTGAAGGAGCAAATGCTCTTAACCACCTGAGAGCCATCTCTCTAGCTGCACCTTTTTTTCCCCCAAGACAAGATTTCGCTGATTAGTTGGTTAGTTAGCTCCAGGGAGCCTCCTGCCTCTGCTTCCCCAGCCCTAGGACCACATGGTATGTACCACCTGGCCTGGCTTTTACATGAGTGCTGGGATCTGAACTCAGGTCCTTATGCTTGCACAGCAAGCACTTCACCAACTGAGCATGCCCAGACTTTAGTAATGATTCTCTTGGCTCTACATCCTAAGTGCTGAGTTTGTAGGTGTGTGTTACCATACCTGGTTTATGGTTCTGCATATCAGGCAGATCCCTAAAGATTCCATTGCATCAACAGCCTCTAGATGTCTTCTCATATACTGACAAGTCCCACACTTTATCTTTAAAGGCTGCCTCCCTGAAGTCTCAGCTTGTGTACTGTCTGCGTTTCTGTTGTGTGGTCTAATATATATCTCAGAATTAACTTAGCCAACATAAAAGTTCTTGCTCTTTATGAGTAAGCCCTGTTGCTCTGTCTTCTCATTTTAGCAAATGGCTTTTCCATCTTTCAGTGCTTCTAAATCTCAGAGAATTCCCTTTTCATTTGATCTTATAGTCAGACCAATAGCAAATACTATTGGTTCTCTGAATTTAGCCCATAATCTGAGCTCTTCTATTTAACAACCCTCCTAGTCTAAACTACCATGGATTATAACACTTACCCACTGATTGGGCTCCATCTTCAGCATTGTTTTCATCCATCCATCCGTCCGTCTGTCTGTCCATCCATCCATCCTTTCAGAAATAATTTTTGTTGTTGCTGTTTTGGGAGCATTCAAAATCATCTTTGTGTTTTGAAAGATTTCATTACAAGTGTTGGGAATTCTAGGCATCAAACCTGGTTTATGGGATGATAGTGATTGGATCCAGTATCTCATACATGAAAGCAAGCATTCCACCCTCTGAGCTGTTCTGCTAGCTCTGATGAATGTTTTTTCAGTTCTCTGCGTGTTCTGGGTATTGACCCTTTTCACATAACAGTTGGAAATAGTTTTTCTCATTCTGTAGATTGGTTCTTCACTTGGTTTTTTTCCTTTGTTGTGCAGATGATTAGTGGTTCCCATTAGTGGTTCTTGTTTCCCATGATTCTGCCTCCATCTCTGTTTATTTATTTGAGACAGGATGTCCCTCTTATCACCCAGGCTGGAATTCACTATGTATCCTAGGCTAGCTTTGAATTTATAGTGCTCTTCCTATGTCAGATGTTTAAGTGTTAGGAGTACAGGTATGAGTCACTCCCACCAGGACACTGCAATTGTAACAATGTTTAGAAGTGTTTCCTTTGTTTACTTCTAGTAGTTTAATAAGAGTTTTGGGTCTTTGATGGACCTCTTAGATCTTTGATGCAGTTTTGTGTAGGGTAAGGGATAGGAAATCAAGTTTGGCAGGTTGCATTTTTATTTCCAGTTTTCCCAGCATCATTTATGGAAAGGTTGTTCTTTCTCTGATATATATTTTTGGTGCCTTTGAGAATTAGTTGGTTATGGATAAGTGCAGTTTGTTTTTGAGACTGGATCTGTGTAGCAAAGGGTGTCCTGGAACTCACTGTGTAGCTAGACTGTCCTCAAACATAATTCTCTTGCTTTCCCCTTTCCGAGTGTTGGGGGTTGAACCAAGGGTCTTGCGTATGCCAAGCAGGCCAAACACTGCCACATGGCTGTACCCCTAGCCTCTGCACTTGTTTTGGTGGAAGAACTATTTGTAGCATTCCTTATGACATATCTTTGATAGATAATATTCTCAGCTTTTGTTTGAATTTCTCTCTTATTTTGAAATAAATATATTTTCACCTTGTATAGAATGCTGGTTAGTACTTTTTTATTTTTTTGATACCTTGAAAATATCATACCATTTTCTTTCCTTGCATAGTTTATAATTCTTATTGGTGAATATAATGTGTCATTTTTATGGCTGCCCTTAAGACTGTCATCTTTGGTTTGCAGTAGTTTATACTTTGTCTAGTTTTTTGTGTGTTTTCATTTTTGAAACTGGCTGGGACTCTGAGTGTCCTAGAGTGGTGGTTTAGAAAGTTTTAGAAAGGTGGTTTGTTTGTTTTAGAAAGTGCAAGTTCTTTAATGATTTCTTTCCTGTCTCCTTTTTCCTCCTAGGTCTAACTATGCTAGATAACTCGAGGCCTTTTGTGTGTGTGTTTTATTATTCATTTTTCTTACTCAACATAAATAAGAGAAGTCTAATTGTTTTGTTTTTATTTGTGTGTGTGTGTGTGTGTGTGTGTGTGTGTGTGTGTGAGTGTGTGTGTTAGCCATTGTGGTTGCTGGGATTGTAACTCGGTCCTCTAGAAAGCAAGTGCTCCTAACTACCTGTGGAAATCACTTTTTTGAGTGGGGGAGGGAGAGAGGGCTTGAGTATGCAGGTTAAAAGACAACTTTGTGGAGTTGGTTCTCCCCCCAACTTCATGTGGGCTCTGAAGATAAAGCTCAGGTCCTTAGGCTCCCACAGCAATTGCTTTACCCGATGAGCTGTCTTGTAGGCCCCTAGAGTCCATTTTATTAGCCTTTCTTATAGTTGACTTAAACTGTGCCACTTGTCTAACCTGGAGCAACTGTATGCTAAGTTTTGAGTGTGACATATTTGGGGATCTGTAGTTGTTGACTACTTTGAGAAAGCTAGCTTATGGCTATTGTCATGGCCCACATGGCTGGGAGCTGGAAACCTGAGAGGGAGCAAAGGGAGATTAAGGAAGACAGGCACAAGTAATGTAAAGCTGGGATTGGGTGGGCTGTGCACTCGGAGGTGCACCAACAGCTGGTACTAAGTGTGTTTATTATGTATACCGTGAAGAAGGAGATAGGCTATCTGGTCTTGGTAGGGGTCTCTGTTGGGGAGTGTTAGGGGCTTCATCATGCAGCCATCCAGGAGGAGGAAACAGAGGTTGACAATTTTTGGTGATACTGTTTTTTAGCTAAAGATTGTCCATTCCTCAGCATTCATATTTGGGCCAGCGGAAGCCTTGCCCTTCCAATGAATCTGAGGCATTGGCATCCTTGATATGGCTGTGCTCATGCCATGAATGCTTGTTCACACAGAGGCATACTTGTTCTCCACAGTTTTTTTTTAAAGATTTTTTTTCACCACCACTACCACCACCACAAAAAATACATATATATTATGTTTATAATGTAATAAATATATATATATATATATATAATATATTAATTTTGTTGTGTGTTTTTTGAGACAAGGTTTCTCTGTGTTGCCTTGGCTGTCCTGGGAATTCTCTCTGTAGACCAGGCTGGTTCAAACTCAGAGATCTCCCTGCCTTTGCCTCCCAAGTACTGGGATTAAGGGTATGTGCCACCACAGTCCAGCTTAGATTAATTTTTGTTACTTTAAATTTTGTGTATGTGTGTCTATGGGGGTTGTGTGCACATGTGTCAGAGGCCAGAAGTATTGGATCCTGAGCTGGACTTTCAGGTGCTAGTAAGCTGTTTGACTTGGATGTCGAGAATCAAACTCAGCTTCTTTGCAAGAATAGTATGATGTCTTCATGGCTGGATGTCTCTCCAGCCCGTGTGTGTGTGTGTGTGTGTGTGTGTGTGTGTGTGTGTGTGTAGATTATCTCATATGTATGAGTGTTTTGTCTGCATGTATGTATGTGTGCAGGTGCATGTCTGCTGCTCAGTTTGGAAGAGGGCATCAGACCCACTGAAACTGGAGTTATAGATGGTTGTGACTCATTAGAAGAGCACTAGAAGAACAGTGAGTGCTCTTAACCACTGAGCCGTTGCTCCAGCTGCTGGTTATATATTCTTTTTTATTTGTTTTGTTTGCTTGTTTTGAGGGCTGTCCTGGAATTTACCATGTAGACCAGGCTAGCCTCAAGCTTACAGAGATCTGCCTGCTTCTGCCGACCTAGTACTAGGATTAAAGTCATGTGCCACTATGCCTGGCTTGGTTATATATTCTTAAAAGATAATTTTTACTGGTTATTCGATTTGTTTCTAAGGTAGTTTTATTGTGTCTTACAAAGAAGTGAGTTTTTTTTTTTTTTTCAGTATTCTTAGGCCAAACATGGAGGCTTTGTGAATCTGCTTTGAATAGAATCTGCTTTGAATAGAAGATTCTTCTAGGTGCAGCCTCAGGTAGACCCTGTTTCTTACCTGTTTCCTGTTTTTATGTCAGTGAAAATGCTCAAGGCCTCCAAAATCCACAGGGACATTTAGTCTGAAGCCCAGTTTCTGCTTTGGGGTGGGGTCCCAAGCAGCCAAGCCTGGCCTCCAATTTGCTCTGTAGCTGGGGATTACCCTGAAGTCCTAATCCTCCTGCTTCTACCTTCGTAGTGCTGGATTACAGATGTGCACCATCATGTCTAGTTGAGTTAGGTTTATTCGTAACCAGCTTTTTCTGTGCTACATAATTTGTGGATGCCCTGAAGATGAAATGCCAAGAATTTTTAAGCTACTCCATGCAAACAAAGTCAATGTTGTGAGCATTCTGTTTTTGAATGGTGTATGTCCAGGTGACCATACACTGGAAGTGTACCCAGTAGACAACATTGGCACAGGTTGGAATTGTATTTCTGGGAGGTGCATAATACTTTTAATCCATGCTGAGTTATAGGAAAGTGGTGTTATAGGGGGTGGGTGTGGAAGGCAGAGGCAGATTGATCTCTAAGTTCAAGGTCAGCCTGGTCTACAGAGCAAGTTCCAGGACAGCCAGGGCTACACAGTTTGAAAAACTGTCTCAACAACAAAGTGAAACTTACTTGTCAACCATAGAGTATGATCTATATTTACACCTGTTGTGATCCTCTTAGAGGGGGGAAATTAAAGAAGTATGTTTTGCAGGTGACATGATTGCAAATAAGTGAGGTATTAATGCAACAGGTCACAAGTTTTTGAGAGTTGGCTTTGCAGGGCCACAGGGCATTGGCTTCAGGTGAAAACAGTGACTCTAATACAGGTCATGTAATCCCAGCTGCTCTCATCATTTGACACAGGAGAATTCTCTCCCCCCACCTTCTGGTACATTTTCAGCTCCTGAATCTTTTGTTTGTTTGTTTGTTTGTTTGAGACAGGGTTTCTCTGTGTAGCCCTGGTCGTCCTAGAATTTACTCTGTAGACCAGGCTCCCCTTAAACTCACAGATATCTGCCTGACTCTGCCTCCTGAATGCTGGGATTAAAGGAGTTTACCATCCCCCCAGCCTCAACTCCAGAATCTTTATTATCTATTTGTTTATTATCTATTTATTTGTTTCTGTTGTTTACTGTTCTGGCTTTCTAGTGACTTTATTTTCTGCTCAAGGGATTTAGTATCTGTTCAGATAACTTTCTTTTTAAAGGCCACATAAAGTAAGGACCTCTAATCTTAGCCTTGAAAATCTCCCAGACCTATCATTTGAGAATACTACTCAATGGTAGGCAACTAGTTCTATTTGAAAATGTGTATTTTACTTTGAAAATTACTTCCATGCATAAATGACTTTATCAGCAAAATGGTGCATGAATGGTGTAATTGGCAGCTCCTGGACCTTGCCTTGTGTGATGGTTTTCATGTCTTGTTCCTAGGAGGCAGTGCAGCTCAGAACAGCTCTTCTTTAATAACATTACCTGACTGGGAAAGGAAAAACCCTCAGTGTGACATAGTCTTATCTGAAATAGCACTTGTCTCTTGGATCCAGGAAGAACATTTAAATATGATGGGTTCTATAGGGGAAAAGTATAATTAATTAATTTTTATGAGTGTGAACAATCTTTCCAGGACATAGTAAACAGTCATAGTTAAGATAGCTGGACTAGGGGCTGGAGAGGTGATTCAGCCATTCAGAGCACTTACTGCTCTTACAGAGGACCCTGGTTCATTTCCCAGCACCCACCTGGTAGCTCACTACCATTTTAGACTCCAGTTTCAGGGCATTCAGTGTCCCCTTGTGACCTGCATGGATGCCTGCACACATGTAGCACACATAGATACACCCAGGCAAAATGCTCATACACCTAAAAGTAAAAAATACATCTTTAAAAACATATATATGGGCAACTGACATCATGGATAAAGTTTAACAATTAGTGACAGGATAAAGAGTTCATGGGATTGTATTAATATGTATGGTAAGGTGTATTCAAGAAGGAGAAGAAAAAAAGTTTTTTCTGGGGTGTCAGGTCTCAAGCTGCCCTGGTGGTCTCCTTTTAACTTGTCCAGTATCCATGTCTTGGTGAGGTCCCACTTAGGCACAGTGGAGTTTCTTTGAAGTTGGCAGAGAAAATTACATATGGTGACCTTGATTTGGTTGGCTTTTTTGTTAAAAAGGTAATGTTTAGTTCTTTGCTCTGAATCCTTAAGTGCAAAGGGTGAAACGTGCTCTTAAGTAACTGCAGCTGCTATTTGAGATCTATTTCAGCCTAGCTAGACAATCCTGAAGTGGTTTGAGTAATTGTGGCTTTTCCGTGGTTCCAGCAGAAGAGAAATGCTTCATTCAGCTCTCTCACTTGAGGCAGTGAAATGTTTTTTCTTCCTTTCCCCAAGCAAGAATTAGGAACTTGATGCCGCAAAACAGATTCAGTGTTAATATATAAAGCTTCCCCAATTTGGGCCCTCAACAGTGGTAAATAATGCTCCTGACTGTGAAATGGAAAAAATTGAAACTTTCTGTTTGTGCATTTTGAGCTTTTCAAAGGTATTACACACTCTGGGAATAATAATAAAAGACACTAGGGCTTATACAGTGCCCTTGTGTGAGGAGCTCATGTAAACACTAAGGCATTGATCTTAACACAGTACTTGATTGTGACTTTAAAAGGTCGTGAGTTACTGCTGTTACAAAGAACCACAAAGATGGAAGGACACTGCATTTACAGACACTGCTTTAGAAAGGCTGCACAGGGTTAGACAGCTTAGAGCTGCTGGAGACTTTGGTAGTTTATATGTTGACTTCCTTCTTGATGATTTTCTTTTTCTTATGATTTTGTCATTTTTTCCTATTTGTAAATGTTTTCAATGTCAAGATTGTTTTTTAAGTAAGAAAGCAGGATGTACTTTTAGCCCTGTATTTTTCCTTGGTCAAGAAATCGTAAAAACCATTGTGGTTTCCAAAGTATTAGATGTAACAGGGTTTTGTTTTGTCTTGTCCTGAATTTAGAACTCATCCTTTTACTTGTCTTGTTAATATTTGTGGTGTGTAACTATTGATTTTGAATACAGTGGCCATGAGGTTTAATTTTCAACCTTTTTGTTTTCTAGGTTTATTCTACAATCCAAGGAAGTAATTCACAACCAGCTGTTAGAAAAACAGAAAATAGCAGAAGAAAAAATTAAAGAGCTAGAGGTATGTCCAACAGCAGTAATCAGCTTTTAGGGAAATGAAGTGATAATCCCATTCTGTTATATTAAAAGAAAACATATGGCCGACAGGGTTTAGCCTATATTTTCATTTTATCTAGTTTATTTTAATTGTGTTAAAACTATGGAACAGCCATATTCATGGCAGCAAAACTGTCTTTTTTTTTAAACTGTGGACAATTTTAAAGATAAGGTGTTGATCTGAGCGTGTTTTCTTCATTGCCTTTTACTGGACAATTTCTTTAAAAAAAAACAAGTCGTAGACAAAAGAGAAGTGCATTGTTGAGTAGATCGTGGTGGATGGGTAGAATAATGGGCAATAGTAACAGATGCTAGATGGTTTTACTAGACTGTCTCTTTTACATACAGTTTTTTTAGATTTGGGTCTTAGACAATGATGAAGTAGGGACCATAATTAATAAACCATCTGAGGGATGATGTGTACTCCTACGAGGAAAACAAACTTTAGAACTAGGGTAAAAGACGGTAGATTAAGGAAGTGCCGGGAAGCAAAAGCTTATTACAGGGTCCTTATGCTTTGAGACCTTTGATGGCTTATTTCTGGGGTTTTGGTGAAAGGTCTGTCCTGCATATCACAAAGATTAGATCAGACCAGAAAAGTGGCTGTTTCTTAGGCACCAAAATTTCCTGTGATCAGGGTGGGTACACCATGATTTCATAGGTCACATGATCTAATTTCTGTCAGTACTGTTGAGGCAGTAGTTTATAATATGACTCAACCCTCTGCAAAATTGGGGAGACACCCCCTCTAGTCTGAGGGTATTTCTCAGGGCACTGGCTTGGCATGTCCTGGGAGTATGTAACATCTCTTAGACTTTAGTTTGACTGATATTTTTAAACTAACTTGATATATTAGTGTCTTAGAAAGATGCAATATAAAAATAAAACAAAAAAAATCATAAAGAAAAAAACCTGTCAGCCTGTAGTAAATGGTTTGTTGTTCTGGCCTGTTCTGTTACCTTTATGCCTCACAGCTGCTTTAGAGTAAGTATCCTTCCTGTTGGTTTCACTCAGGAATAAAACAAAAATATTTGAAAATCCCAAATGAATCTATTTCATATAGGTCAAACAAACAAACATACAAAAAAAGGTTTTGCAGCTAAATAAATAAATCTCAAAATTTATACCAGAATGCAAGTTTTTTTTTTCTCTCTCTCTCTGTGTGTGTGTGTGTGTGTGTGTGTGTTACGTGTTGAGTGTATGTGCTTGTGGGGGTCTGAGGTCAACACTGGGTATCTTTTTCTGTCACTCTCTAGTTTTTTGAGGCAGAGGCTCTCACTGAACCTGGAGCTCACTGATGGCTAGATTGGCTGGTTGGCAACTCCAGGAATCCACATGCTTCTGCCTTCCCAGCTCTGGTGTTATAGGTAGACACCATCATACTTGACTGCGGACCTGAACTCAGGTCCTCATGTTTGTTCGGCCAGCATTTTACCAGCTGAACTGTCTCCTCAGCCCCACCTGGTTATTTTATGGAAACAAAGCAGAACCAAAGCCATTGATATGTGTCTAAATTTTGTTGTGTTACGGCTTTTGAGACTGATTTTGTTTAGTTCATATTTTAACTTGCTCTGTAGCTAAAGACAACCTTGTATGTCTGATCTTTCTGTCTCTGATTCCTAAGTTTTGAGATTGTGGGTATATGCTAACACTCCTGGCTTTTGAATGTTTTAAATGTTATGTAAAGCTATGTATTAGAATGTTAAAAAATGGTTACTTTAAGAAAATGACTTAGGGCATAAGGGTAAAAATTGTACTTACTTATTTATTTGTATGGTGGTGGGGCATGCATATTCTATATAGCTCATGTGTGGAAGTCAGGCCAGCTTGCCGGAGGCAGTTGTCTCCTTTTGTCTTGTGGAACCTGAAGATTGAACTCAGGTCATCGAGCTTGTTGGCAAGTGCCTTTACCTTCAGAGCTGTCTCGCTGGCCCCAGACTTCTTTTTCCTATAATCTGTGTTATATAAATTATAGGTATACATTAACTATTTTGTGCAAAATTTAATGTTTGTGTGTGTGTGTGTGTGTGTGTGTGTGTGTGTGTGTGTGTGTGTGTGTGCTATGACACTTGTGGAGGTCAGGGACAGCTTTGGGAGTTGGTTCTGTCTGTTTTGGGCTGAAACTCTGGTGGTCAGGCTTGTGTGGCAAGTGTTATAACCTCTGCTTTTATCTCTTTAGTTTTTTTTTTTCCCTTCAAGGCAGGGTTTCTTTGTGTAGTTCTGGTGTCCTGGCCACAGGTAATCGAGCATATTGTTCAAGTCTAATGAGCACTAGGGAATTTTCTCTGCAGAAGCTTTCTTTTCAGATCTCCTGAATACTGCTGGATGTTTTGTGTAGTAGAAGCAAGGTAAGATCATTGGTGACTATTTGAAAGGCTAATTAAAGCTACAGAAAACTACTAGGGCTAAATGACATCTATTCCAGGAAGCTAATTTTCTTCTTTTAGATCTTTAGTTTTACATGTTATTTATATTATAAAAATAATACATCTACACTATAAAAAACAAAAAAACTCAAACAATAAAAAAAATGAAACATGGAAATATATTCTAGCTTTCCTGTATTTCTCCAAGTGTTAGACACACAATTTGGTATATATTATTTTAAATTTCAATCAGTATAAGAATTTTTATACATAACACATACATTACAAAACATTCTTTGTTACTTGGTAATTATTGATAGCTTTCTGTTTTAATAATGTAAATATGCATTTGGTTTCTTATTTTTCATTTCTCCCACTGTTGCAGGGTCTTATTACCTCTGTATTCAATTATCGCATGAGCCTTATGTCTGCAATAGCGTACAGGCAGGCCTTAAGATATCCCAGATTTGGGTAATGATAAAGCATGAATTATATTAAGGCTTTTTGTTTTGTTTTGTTTTGTTGTTTCGTTTCCCAGTACCTATGAGAGTTATGTTTGCGTCATACTTTACCCTAACTAGCATCCTATATCATTTTATTTAGAAAAGCAGGTGCCTTAATTTTTAAAATGCTTTATCAGGGCTGGAACAAGCAGTTAAGAGCCCTTGTTCTTGTAGAGGACCCAGGTTCAGTTTCCAGTACCTGTCATTAAGTCTGTAAGTCTGTAACAGCCTTCTCATGCACTGCACAAAGGTGGTGCACATGTATACATGCAGCCAGGCACAAAGCTGGCTGTTGAGCTTAGATCACCAATAACAGGTACAGTAAAATGAGGAAGTTTGAAGCATCCCGAAGATTACTGAATACAGCACAGACAGAAGTTAGTCTACACCATTGAAGAAATGCTGACAGAGTGTGCATGCCCAACACAGTGTTAGACGATACTGGGGTCAGTGAGATGGCTCAGCCAATAAAGGTGATTGCTGACAAGCCAGATGACAATCCCTGGAACCCACACAGAGGCAGGAGAGACCATTACTGAAGTTGTCCTTTCGACCTCCACAGGCGGAGGTGTGCTTGTGCATAGACCAGGCTGGCCTTGAATTCAGAGAGATCCACCCACCTCTGCCTCTCTCAAGTGCTGGAACTGAAGGTGTGAGCCACCGCTGCCTGCCAGTGACTCCTGTTTTTAACGTCAGCCACCACACACTCCTTTCCTTTCTTGAAGCAAATTTTCCAGAAAAAAATCCTTATGGCTTTTGTTTGTTTGGGGTTTGGGTTTGGGATTTTGAGTTTTTTGAAACAGGGTTCCTCTGTAAAGCCCTGGCTGTCCTGGAACACTCTGTGGACCAGGCTGGCCTCAGAGATCCGTCTGCCTCTGCCTCTCCAGGGCCGGGATTAAAGGTGTGCACCACCACCTGTTTCTTGTTTTGTTTTTTTTTAACTGCACACATTAGTAGTCTGTTCTGCAGCCTGAAACCCACTGCGTGCTTGGACAGACTCACATTAATTGTAGTGATTCTCCCTGATGAGAGATTGGTGGGATCTCCTTCTGTGAGGGTGTTTAGGAATATTTCCTTCTCAGCAGTTTTGTGGGTGGTACCTAGAGACTGTTGTGGGTGTGTTTCCATGGTTACTTCATATACACCTCAGAGCATACGTTTTATATTTTTAGGGATTTCTCAGCTTTTCTAACAGTGACATCCTACTGATTTCTGTCGTCCTTTGTCAGAGTTGTCAATCAAATTGTTAATTTGTCTTTTGTGCTTTTCTGTTCTTCACAGGTGTTCTTTCAGGGTCTCTGGTTGGTGTAGACTGTTGAGGTTGGACCCTCTCAATGCTCTTTCCACTTTGAGACACATCTGTGTGCTCTTTTGCCATGGCCTTTTCCTTCTTTCTCCAGCAGGGTTACCACCCTTTTCACCACCCTGGTTAGCTCAGCAGTGACAGAGGAAGAGTGAGGAAATGCAGGCCTCTGGCTTTTGGCTTAGTGCCATTTCTGAGGCAGAGTGCTGTAATATTAGGGTTTGTTGAAATACTTCCCTAGCCCAGGCTATACGTGAATCCAAACATTTCATTAAATTCTGAAAGGAAAAGAAAAGTGGTACAGGAACTAGATAGGAGGTGTCTGTGATAGTGCAGCTGGTTTAGCTCCGATCCCTGATGAGAACATATTTTGGAGGAATTCCCTCAATTAAGGAGATTTTACTCTCCACATTGAGGGTAATTTTTTCCAGAGTACAGGCGGCACTTGGATGGATGTCCAATTTGCTGTAAGTATTTCAATTTTGAATTGGCACTGGTTGTCTGATGGGAGCTGTCTTTGAAGGTCCCTGGAATGTTTTAATAGCAGTAAGCATGAGGCCTGGAGAGATGGCTCAGTGATTAAGAATGTGCACTGTTCTTTAGTAGGACTGAGTTGAATTCCCACTGCCCTTGTCAGGCCGTTCACAGCTGCCTGTAGTAACTGCAGTTCAGGGGGGACCAACACCTCCCGCCTTTGCCACACTGCACTCACACACATCTCCTTCCCATATACACAGTTAGAAATAACATAATCTTTAAAAAAGAAAAAACTCAAAGAATACTTAGGCAAATATATCCAGTTCAGCTGCTTCAATAACTCAGTTTAGAATCCATTACAATTTTAGTCTAATTATTTATTTTGTAATGAGATATGGAATTCAAAGAAATATGTATTAAGTATAGTATAAGAATACTCATAATACTTATAATAACACTCACATACTTATAATAATTATAAGGCTGAGAAATCAAATATGGGCAAGACGCCAGAGGTGCCTGAATGTATGTTTCTCACTTCCCAGTCCTGCCGCCATTCCCCTTTGTGTCTCACACACACACGCACACACGCACACACACACAGGCAGCTGACGGGGTCTTAATATATAGCCCTGGCTGGCCTGCAGCTCACTATGTACATTAGGCTGGTTTCAAATTCACAACTTAGATCCTTTGCCTCTGCCTCTTTTCAAATACCTGGCCATTCTTCCTTTGCCTTTCCCTCCTTTCCCTTCACCCTTCCCCCTTCTCCCTTCCCCCTTTCCCCTTCCCCCTTTCTCCCCTTTTCCCCCTTTCCCCATTTCCCTTTCCACCTCCCCTCCCCTCCCCTCCCCTCCCCTCCTCTCTCCTCCCTTCTCCTCTCCTCCCCTTCTCTCTCCTCCCCTCCCCTACCCTCCCCTCTCTTTTCCTCTTTTAGTATCAAGACAAATTTTCTCTACTTAGCTTTGACTGTCCCAGCTCCTCCATAGACCAGGTTGGTTTTGAATTCAGAGATCTGCCTGCCTGTCTCCCAGTGCTGGATTACAAGTGTGTGTCACCATGCCTGGCTTTTTAAAAAATTAATTAGCTAATTAATTATTTTCACTATCCTAACTTTTGAGATAACCATTTTACTATTCAAAAAATATTTATTTTGAGTCTAGAGAGATGGCCCAGCACTTGCTGTTCTTGCAGAGGACCCAGGTTCAGTTTCCAGTACCCACATGTTAGCTCAGAACTCTAGTTTTAGGGGATCTGAAATCTTCTTCCAAATTCCAAAGGCACCAGGCATGCATGTGACACACATACATGTACACATGCAAAATGTTCCTACACATAAGATACATTTTTTAAAAAAAATCTAAAAAAAATTTAAGTTTTATTTTATTTTACATTATTTATATATCTGTTTATATCTGTGTATGGATGTGCGTGTTTATATGGGTATGAGTGTGGGTATGCGTGTATGCCAGTGTGTAAGTGTTTGCATGAGAGTGCAAATGCCTGAGGAAGCCAGAGTCAGATCTCCTGGAGCTGGAATTACAAGCACTTGGGGGTGCTGGGAATCAAATTTGGGTCCTCTGCAAGGATAGTCAGTGCTTTTAACAGCTAAGCTATCTTTTCAGCCCCAACTATTTCAACTCTTTATGGGCCCAGAGAAATTGTTTAAAAGTACTGGCTACTCTTCCAGAGAACACAGATTCAATTCCCAGTACCTACATGGCAGCTCATAACAGTTATGTTAAGTCTATTTGCAAGAGATCCAATGTCCCTTCTGGCTTCTGTGGGCATCAGGTATGCACAGGGTACACAGGTAGATATCAAGGCAAAACACCCATACACATAGAATAAAAATTTTAGTACTATTTGCTATGGGATAATTCTTCTATATACTGTGAATATATATATATTGCTTTCATTGGTTAATGAAGAACTGACTGGCTGGTAGCCAGGCAGGAAGTATAGCAGGGACAGCCAAACTCTATATTCTTTTTCCCTTGTTTTGTCTGCTTAGTATGTGTGAAGTATTTGTTGTTATTGGAGGTGACTTGTTCATCTTCCTTGTTGTCTAATAACACATTATATAGAAGTTTTAGCAGATAGTCCATTCTTAGCCTTACAGTTACATATATCTCACTCTTGCTGAGGAGGGGACCCCCTTTTTTTTTTTTTTAAAAAAAAAAAAACTACCTTCTATCTTTACCCCCAGCAGAATTTGAGTCCTGGAAAGAAATATAAAATGTGTCAGAAATTAGCTTTACAGACTTCTAGCTTTTGGTAGTAGCTAGGTAGCAAGTCACTTATGGCTGTATTTCCTTTTTCATTTAAAAATAAAAAACAAAGGCCAAGTTTCCAGCCAAGTTCCTATGTTTCCACTTAGAATTTTGGGCCATGTGATATCTTTTAGGGCTTTCTACATTGAGTTTCTGATATGGCTGGTTATTTCTTCATAGAGTTCATTTGCATTCTCAGCATTTACAAAAGTGGATGTTCATTTTAAAATAGTTCTTGGTTACTTACGATGTAAGTGTAAAAGGGCCTGGTGGGGGGAACCCCTGAGTTGATCCCTGTGCTCTGATGTCATAGGGCATAGAGGAGCTTCAGGGTCACTTCAGTGCTGTAGGCACAGGTTCCTCGAAGCCCACATGTATTCTTGTTTTGATCAAGTGTTCGATGCCTTAGTGTGTATTTGTTGTGATTTGCCCAAATAGAAACTTTGGTATATTTCATGTCCTCAGTAAAGTATTTTTGGTCTGAGGAGAATTCAGATGTAAACAGTTCTAATGAGCTGTTCTTTTAAACTAAGTAATTCTTCTTATTGATCTATCTTTAAAATACACATTACAGGTATTTTATATGTGCACATACCTTTATTTGCTCTATTCCCTGATGGTGCACCTTCCTTCAGTGATATAAATGTGCTTTGCAGTGAGCCCAGAGATAAGCCTCCTGCATCTTGATTCAGTTGTCCTTTTCCTCATGGATAGAATCTAGGTGGCCTTTTTCCTCTCTTCAGATTTGTGCCCTCCGCAGGCCATCCTGTTGAATGCTTCAGAGAGTTACTGACCTCAACCTTGACTGCTACATACTTATGTGTTCAGTTGTCATTACAGACTTCTGGCTGCCTCTTTCCTGTGCCTGAGAGTCCCTTGGGTCTTTTTCAGGCTATTGAGAGGCTTGCTTCTTTTGATGAGTGACATTTGTAATTTTCCTTCATGTTAGTGGGGAGCTCCTTGTTCTTGTAACCATGGGGTAAGGAGAATTAGAGACTTCCACTTACCCTAATTCTCTTCCTGTCAGTTGCTGTCCTTACAGTACAGGTGATCTCCAGCTTCAAGTGACAGATACTGACCAAGCAGGTAGTGCACATCCCCGGGAGGCAGAGGCAGGGGGATCAGAAGTTGAAGGTCTTCCTTTGTTATATAGTGAGTTCTAGGCCAGCCAGGGCTACATGTGAATCTGAGACAGACAGACAGACAGACAAAAATGTGCTGGCCAGGAAAAGCAGGAGTGTTCAATACTCAGTGTGGAGAAGGCCACACCTGTATTAATGAGTGTATTTGTGGCATGATGGTATCTGCCTTCATGTTTTTGTAGTAGTCACTGAAGTAAAAAAGATGTTTATATGATGACTTAAATTAGTTGTAATGGGGGCTGCAGAGATGACTCAGCATCAGGAGTGCTTACCATTCTTACAGTGGGCCATAGCTGGGTTCCTAGTTCCCACGCCAGGTGTCTCACAACCTGATGTGTGCCCTGTGCAATGTACAGGCAGAGGTCAGGGGATGATGGGAAGTCAGGCGTAAGTAAGCAGCAAGTGCCTTTAACCACCGAGCCAGCCCATTGGCTAGTCCTTGATTTTTTTTTTTTTTTTTTGGTAAAACCATTTAGTTTATTTGCTTCAGCTTTGTTTTGTTTTGAGATGGGGGGGGTTTCTCTGTAGCCCTGGCCTTTATGGACTGGCTGGCTATGGAGTCAAGGCTGTTCTTGAACTGTTGGTCTTTCTGTCTCAACTTCCCAAGTGCTGGGATTACAGAGCTACGACACCACACCCAACTTCTGCCTTTGTTTTTAAGAAAATAGATGTGAGCGTGGAACAGTATTCCAGTTCAGGAAACCTTATCAGTTTCCACTGGTGTTTTATACTGAAATACTATTTTTATATGTGACTCTAAAGGTTCAAACTGTGTGATGCTGCAAAGATGTGGAAAAATGATTCTTTCTTATGGTTGGAGGAAGTGATGACTTCGTTGTTTTTTTGCTGGTAGTTTCTGATAATCTTTGGCTATTCTAGGTCTGTTTAGTTGTCAGGCGTTGTCCACTAATTGCTAAAAATAACAAATAAGGGGAGGGAGTTCTAAACCCTTTACTGATGAGCTACACAGTGGAATGGTCAGTTTAGTTCCTGGGGAGAAAGGCAAAAGAGACCTGGAACCATTCTCATTGAATGGATTTGTTTGTTGTTTAAAACACTGACAAAAACATGGAGGCTCCCTTTTCTCAAACCCTGTAGGGCTTGTATGGGAACATCTGCTTACAGTGGAGAGCCAGAGCCCAAGGGCTGGAAAAGCATGCTATGACTTGCAGTTTGTGCTAGAGATTGACCAGCAATTGTGGTCTTGTGCTTATGGCTTTTGATAGTGGTGTACTCCAGAGCATGTGTGTTAAGAGAAAGCTAGCAGGCAAATGAGGGCTGTTGGTTTGAATGGGAAAGTTAATGTGTGAAAAAGAAACGGACTTAGTCCTAACCAGGTGTTTTGAGTCAGGTGGTTTAAAAAGTTAACCATACTCGTGACTCCAGTACACCTGCGTTTAATTTAAAAATTTAAACATTCTGTGTGTGTTTGTTCACGTGTGGTGGTCTGAAGACTTTTTATTTTGTATGTGTTTGTATCTGATCATACACAGGTTCCTGCTTGCCGCCCTTCACATGTGGTCTGAAGACAATTGACAGGAGTTAGTGCTATCCTTCCTCTACCATGTGGGTTCTGGGGACCAAAAGCCAGGCTTTGCAGCAGGCTCCTTGACTCACTGAGCCATCTCTGTGGACCATCCTGCATTTGATTTTCCTTTTCTTTTTCAGCTATTTTTTTTTTTAATTAATTTTGTTTCTCTACCAGTTTTCCCTCTCTCCTTTCCCTCCCAGCATTCCCCTTCCCCCATCCACTGCTCCTCTGTGTTATTCAGAAAAGGGCAGGCTACACAAGGGTTTTGACATGGCAAATCAAGTTGCAGTAAGAGTGAGTACCTTGCCTTTTATTAAGGCTGTGCAAGGCAACCCGGTGTGAGGAATATCACCCCTAAAGCCAGCAAAAGAGCCAGAGCCAGAGCCAGAGCCACAGTCCTAGCATGGAAAGCTGTACCTGGGTTTGTCTGGATCTCTGGTCTCCACTTGTAATTGAAATAACTCTGTAAAGGAGGTCTAGCAGTCTGTGTTTGTGAAGTGAAGCTGTTGAAGGATCGATTCCTGGGTGCCTCTCCTGTACCTCTGTGTCATAGAAGGGACTGTGTGAAAGCCAGGAAGACTGTGTTATGCTTCTGATGCTGAGGACTTCCTTGGGTTTTCATAGTGTCAGGTTACTAAAGTCTCATTGGAAATATTTTTTTTTTTTTTTTGGCATAATTACTGTTTTGATTTAGAGTGGGGTAGTGTCTGAATTTGACCACTTTAACACCAGAGGCTGGGGTTTTGTCCTGTAATCCTGGAATCATCTCTCTGGCTGCATTTTATATTTGTTCTCTTGCTGGAGAGGGTCTGGGATGGTCACCAGATGGAGGCATTCTCCAGCCCTTAAGGTCTGATGGAAGTTTTTGGTTTTGCTTTGTGTTTTGAAACAGGGTCTTGGGTAGTCTAGGCTGACCTACAGCTCACTACATAGCTGAGGAAGACTTGAACTCCTGATCCTTGAGTCTGTACCGCTAGAGTGCTGGGCTTATAGACACGTGGTACAATGTCAGCTGATAAACTGGAACTTTGCACAGGTCTGAGATCTCTGTGGGAGGTGCTGCTACCTAACTGGGATGGAGCAGGTGACAAATAACTCTGTGCTGTCAGGTCAGGGCTGGCTGTCACATCCCCACAGCTAGAGGGGGCTGAGGAGGAGCAGAGGGATTTAAATCACAGATGATGTGGGCAGTGCCATGTCAGAGTGGAAAGGAGGGGTTGAAGTTACTTTCACTCACTGTGTAAGTGCTCATTCTGAGCAAGTGGCTGTTCCCAGCGTCAATGTGATTCATTTGTTGTGCTTTACACATACTGTTTGGTGTGCCCTAGGCTCACAGAGATGATCCACTGTAGATATTCCACGTGTTCATAGAAACATGTTGCTAGCCCATACACTGGTGTTTCCTAGTCAATCTGGAAGTTTCGAAACTAATTTTAAAAGGAAAGTGAGGCAGGGCAGTCATAGTGACTAGCCAGGGCTAGCCTGGGTTAAGTAGTTCTCCCAAGTGGATACAATACAGTTAAAGGAAAAATAGAAGATGGGTTATTTTGGGGCTAGAGAGATGCTCAGTGGTTAGGAAGGCAGCACCACAACCACCTAACTTCATTCCCAGAGGAGCTAACACCCACTTCTGGCCTCTGCAGTAGTGCCATAGGGCCATGTAGGCAAAACTCTCACGCCCATAAAATAAGAAACTTCAAAAGTAAACCTTTCAAAAAGAATAGTCCCAAAGAACCAGGCTGTGTAGCTCATCCATCAGTGGAGTGCATTCTTAGTGTCTGTTAGCAGTCCCTAACTCAAAAACAGAAAAAGAATTGTCCACAAATTGAGAACTCACAGATAGCATTTAAAGTTATAGAACTTGGGGCTGGAGAGATGGTTAAGTGGTCAGGACAGAGGCTGCTCTTCCAGAGGACACATGGCAGCTCACAACCCAGTCAGCCCTCTGATGGTCACCACAGGCACCAGGCACACTTGTGGCATGCAGACATACATGCAGACTAAACACAAGTATACAAAATGACCAAATTAGTTAAAAATAACAAAACAATAAAGTCATGGAACTAGTTTAATTAAAAGAAAAGGGTAGCAAGGTGTGGTGGTGGTGTATGCTTCTAATAATAGCACTTGGAAGGCTGAGGCAGGAGGATTGTGAGTTCTCGCTGGGTGTCAGGATTCAGGCAGGAGTCCTGGGTTACTGCGGAGAGTGTAAAGTGCTCACAGGTGTTGGAGTCCAGAGACCTGAGAATGTCCTCTGCGAGCAAGATTCTAGCTGCTGGTGAGAAGGATCTGGGCCAAAGGATAGGCAGGGCCAGTGCCATCCACAGTAAGAGAGCTGCTTTTCCATGGGCTTTAGAGCAGCAGGGGCTGTCTACTTTTGTTTGTTTATTCTCTCTGTCTCTGTCTCTGACTCTCTGTCTCCCAACACACACACCCTCCCCCAGGGTCTGTCAGTTTTCAGCCCTGACCTGCAGATACCTTTTCTAGCTTTCCATGACTTGCACTGACCCTACAGCTGGCCATGCTTAGTTGGCTCAGGGAAACAGGCTTGCTCTTAGGTAGGAATGCAGAAGGTAACATCAGGTTGACTCAAGTTAGCTTCTGAGATGAGTGTGTTGTGTTCATGGGACCACAAACCAGGGAGGGAATGGCAGAAGACATTAGCATCTCTTTAGGGGCCTTAGCCTTCAGAACTAGAAGATGTTTCCTTTTAACAAAGTAAATGCCACCTCCTCAAATTTTACTGAAGAAATCACAGGTAGATGGCACAGTTTTTTTTTGTTTGTTTGTTTTTGTTTGATATGCTTATTGAGATAGAGGTTCACTTTGTAGCCCAAGCTTGGCTGGAAATTCTTTGCCCTCCTTCCTCAGCCCCCCTTTTGTTGGGATCTCTCACCCCACATAGTGGAGTTTCTTATTTCACACACTTAAAACAAGCCCTTTTCTTTCTGTGCATAGTCACACGTGTGAATGCCCATTTTTCTTTAGATTCAAGTATGTACTAAGAAAAAACTTCAACTTTCTCAAATAATTTGTTTACATCGAAGAATCTTAGCCTGTCATAGATGCTGTTTGCTGGGACACACAGTATTCATAGATGGGCTTGTGAACTTTCAGACTAGGATGTGAAAGAACAAGAACTCTGACTCTCACGTGTGTAAAGTATTACTGGAATGGAGGTGAGAGAAAAGAAATTTCCTACCAGGAATGGAGCCAGTTGAAAGTCAGGTGGCCATTGAAGCCACATCTTAAAAAGCAATTTCTGCCTTCCTTACTGATGAAGGTCAGGTTGAAAGGGGGTGGTACAATGTACAGCAATAACATGGTTTCTGGTATTGCCCCAGAGTTAGGTGAATAGAAGGGTGGGGCTTTCATAGGTCTGCAGAGGTAGACAGACCCTGTCCAACTCAGAATGGAAGCGGGTGCTTTGCAGGTGAGTCTCTTCTGAGTCAGTCAGCAACGCCAGTGGATTCTCAAGACCATAACTAAATGGGAGTGGGGTGAGGAGGGAAAGCATGACTTCCTTATAAAATGTACCCACTTTAGTTTTATGTGTGTAAACTTCTTAGCAGTAAGCCTTGCACATGAATACTTTATTATTTACTTACGTTATAAGCCTGACACCTGTTTTTTTGTTTGTTACTTGTTTCTTTTTTTTTTTTTTTTTTTCCTTTTTGGTTTTTTTTCCAGTAGGGGGTCTTAATTAGATAGCTCTGGCTGTCCTGGAACTCACTGTGTAGACCAGGCTGGCCTCAAACTCACAGAGATTCTCCTGCCTCTGCCTCCCACGTACTGGAATTAAAGGTGTGTGTCACTACACCTGTTTACTGATCATGTTTATTGCCCTCAATTGTTTATAAAAGCTTTTTTTTTTTTTTTTTTTTTTGAAAATAATCTAGACACATAGATATGCAAACTCTAACCATTGTTAGGGCATAACTTGGTTCTGGTTTTGGTCAGCAGTGCCATTTAGATCAGTTGTGGGGACATAGATTTGCAATCCCAGCACTCAAGAAGAAAATCAGAAATTTAAGGCTACCTGGCATTCATTGATGGCACACACTTTTAATTCCAGCACTCAGAAGACAGAGGCGGGCAGATCTCTGTGACTCTAGGGGGAGGGGGAGGGAGAAAGAAAGAAAAAAAAAAAAGAAGATTTAAGGTCCTTCTTGGCCAAATAGTGATTTTAAGGGAAGCGTGGGTTATGCAAGGCCCTGTCTCAGGAGACAAACATACTTACCATCCAGAATTAGCAAAGGAAAGATTAATTTTTTCTCTTTGGTAGTGCTGGAGATTGAACCCTGAATCTTATGCATGCTAAGCAAGCCCTTTGCCAGCATACCACACCCCAGCCTCAGTATTTTCTAACATTTACTATAGTTTGGTTTTATAAAATCCAAAGCTGGGTGCAGAGGCACATACCTTTCAGTTCTCAGGAGGCAGATGCAGACAGACACCTGCTGGATTTGAGGCCAGCCTGGTCTACATAGTGAACTCCAGGCTAGTTGGGGCTACATAGTGAAACCAGACAAAATGACTTAAAAAGAAACCCAAACAGCCCAAACAAAACAACTCCACCCCCCCCCCCCCCACACACACACCCTCTACCACTGCCATAAACACTGATGGGACTGGAGTCTTTGAGAATCTCTTCCTAGGTTAATCCCTTTGTTGTTTGCCAGGAGCGGCTACTGCCAGGAGTACTAGCTTTGTTCATGGTATATATGTGATGGACCACATGCTGTTCAGATATTTTAAACAATTTGCTTTTTCACCCAATAGCAGGTTTAAAACTCTATCTACATAAGTAGAGCAGCCCATTGTAGTATTAAATTAAACTGTTGTAGTAAATTCCACAAGAAAAAGTAATTTTCGGTATTTTATTTGAAGAATCTGCTATTGACACCCTAGTTTACCCCACGAAAGTGTGGTGTGGGGCCTTAAGACTCCAAGAAGCATAAACTCCTGGAGCCATGATTTATTGGGCTTGGCTGCTGGACTTGAGGATGTAAATGTGGTATCTGCCAACCTGATTTTTTAATAGCCATGAAGAATAGAGAAAACCATCTCATGAATTGGTCTGTTGCCTATAGTTGGGAAGTAAAGATCACATGTGCTTGGCAAGGCTAGAATTATTCAGAGAAAGAGAGTAGGAACCCAGGCTTCTGGGTTCTAGACTACAACTCATTCCATCATTCACTTTGACTCTAAAGGAATGAAAATTATTTCAAGCGCACGCATGCGTGCGTGCGTGCGTGTGTCTGTCTGTCTGTCTGTCTGTCTGTCTTGGCTCTCTCCTACTGTGTGGGTTCCAGAGATTTGTAGCAGACACCTTTCTTTACTGTAAGCCATTTTACTAGCCCAAGAAGTGGGGATTATTGGGGGGGGGTTGAGACAGGGTTTCTCTGGCTTTGGAGGCTATCCTGGAACTAGCTCTTGTAGACTAGGGTAGTCTCGAACTCTGAGATCCGCCTGCCTCTAATTCCCCCACCCCCACCCCAGTGCTGGGATTAAAGGTGTGCACCAGCACCACCCAGCAAAGTGGAGATTCTTATGGGATGCTTGAATGTTATAGAAATTTTTGATCTCTTTATAAAATGATAATTCTCTTAAAACATCAGCTCTGAGTAGGGGTTGAAGAAAGGGCAAAATGGAGCCACTCCTTGAATCATGTTTGCAAAGAGAATTGTGCCAAGGACGCGTTTATTACTCCCAAGTCATTATAAACTTAATTGGTATTATGTCAGCTACTTAGATCAGAGCTAATAGCATATGAAACTCCAGTCTGTTTACACCAGTTCCATGGTAGCCTGGGTGGGTGTGGAGTTGGGGACAAATGACAACTGTGACGTTTGGTCCGTGAATGATTTCATCATGGTCTGAACTCTGTATCAATCACCCTGGATGGAGAAGTGGGTGGTGTGGACCTGGTCTTTTCGTCAGAGCACTTGGCTGGGAGCTAAGTCCTGGTTGTTTGTCTAGCCTAGAAGTTTAGCTTAGAGACAGCCGTGTTTCCTGGGATGATATGGACAGGTATCCATTTGATGAAGCAAAAGCCTAGGTTTTTGGAAAGATTTATAAATAGCCCTTTGATATCGGAGTGCATGTGTAGTCTCCAGTTCTGGCCTCTGTTGACCTACACAGATGAGCCAGGCGGTGCCTCTGACTCATGCATCTGTGCTTGCCATGGCTTTCAGCTTGTTTTCACCGTCTCCAGGTCCTTTTATGGGTTTCCGGTTGCCGTATCTCTATTTTCTCAGTTGTATAAATATGTTAACTCAATGGGGAGTAGGAATGTGATCACATGGAAGTTTCCTTGCCTTTGTTTGCTTATTGATTGGCTCTCTGAGTTCCCTATTAATTCATTAGTCTAAATGTTTAGTCTTCTGCTTACATCATTAAAGTTAATTTTCAGAAATCATCGTGTTGGTTTGTCTTCCCTGGCCATGTGTGCATGGGTGGCTGCAGGTTGCTTGGGGTACTGCTGGAGAGTCATCCGCTAGGCGCTCCCTCTCTTGTTGCACCTGGTTCAGACAGAGGCTGCAGCATGCAGCCTCACCTGTGTGGTGCATCCACCTGAGAAGTCTTTTCTTAATTGAATTAAAATGCAGCCGACATAAAACTGTTGCGTAACCCTCACGACTGTGATCCCAGAAGAACCTGTCTTGCTAACTAGTTACAGTTTCCGCCCATTCCATCTCCAGGTGGCAATCATTCATCTATTTGCTGTTTCTAGATTGCCTGATTTTTCTTTAAACATTTCATTACCCTTTTATTTTTTTGTTAATGTGCGCACACGTGTGTATTATGTGTAGATATACTCATGCCATAGCATCCATGTGGATGGAGTCAGAGGACAGCTTTTGGGAGTCTGTTCTCTCCTGTTGTGTAGGTTCTAGGAATTGAATACAGGCTGTGGTGGGGCTTTGCACCAGCCACCTTCACCTGCCAAGTCATCACCATGGTCCTAGGTTGATTGTTTTTGAAATTTTGTAAGGTGGCTTTTGGGGGGTAGCTTAATTGTTTCAGGGTTTATCCACAATGTAGCATTTATCAATACTTCCCTTCTTATTTTTTCTGAATGATAATTCATAGTATGAATATTCCATAATGTCTTAAAACATTCATGGGTCTGTGCAGTGTTCCTGCCTTTTGGCTACTGAAAGTCGGCAGTAAGCGTTCTAAAGTGTCAGGTCACTTGATTTAATGTTTTAACTTCTCCCAAACTGTTGCCCATGGTATCTGTACCACTTATGTTCTTGCCACCAGTACATGAGAGTTCCAGTTTCTCTACATCCTCAATAACAGGTGTTATTTTTTGTTTTGATTAGCGTGGTCCCAGTGAATATAAAATGGTATCTCATTGTGATACTAGATATTTGTGGTATTTGCAATTTTGTAATGAACAGTGATGTCAAACATCTTTTCATGTGCTGATTGCCCATTAATATATCATTTTAAAAAAGAAACACATCCTTTGGTTTAATTTTTAAATTTTATTTATTATATATGATGGTGTGTGTGTGTGTGGGGGGTGTGGGTGTGTGGTGTGGAGGCCAGAGACAGTTTGCCATAGTGATTCTGTCTTTCCACCGTTGGTGCACTTACCCACAGAGCAGAATCTCCAGCCCCTTTGCTTGTTTCTTTAATTGCTCTTTTTGTTGTGGAGTTGTAAGAGAACAGCAGTTCTTGGCCAGCAGTCCACACACCTGCGTGAGTCCTACCCCCAACTGAGCTGAGTCACTCACTCCCCCCGCCTCTAAGAATGTGAGGTGTTGGCTCCTGCTTCCTCTCCCAGCCTGGGCACACCCTCTCCACTCTGCTTTACTGGGCCTTCAGGCCAAGCTCTACCATGAACATGACCTCCTTCCACCTCTTTCCACGACTGACATAGTAAAGGCTGTCAGTCACTGGTTTTTCTGTTGTTGCTGCTGGAGTCTGATAGTCCCTCGGTCATTTTTTACTGAGACTTGTGTTTTCTTAAAAACAAAACAAAAACCTTAAAACAATTGATGTGTATATGTGTGTATGTGTAGGTGCCCAGGAAGGCAAGGAGAGTGTGTCTGACCCCCTGGAGCAGGAGTCACCGTGGTTGAGTCACCAGACAATGCATGTGGGTGCTGGGAACTGAACTGAGTCCTCTGGAAGAACAGAAGGCACTGTTAATTGCTGAGCCATCTGTCCCACCCTATGAGCCAGCTGGTTCTTATCCTTGGAAAAACAAAAGTAGTATATATTAAGAAAATTCTTGATTGTTTTCAAAAAGCTGAGTCTCCATGTTCCTTATTATACTCCAAGTACTTGTATTTTCCTTCTGTGAAGAGACCGGTGGGCAAGCTGAGAAAGGCAATCACACAGGGTTCTGTGGGGATATAGGTAGTTAGTTCTCTGTGCTGCCTTTTGCTGATCTCCAAGTACTTAATGAGATTCTTGGCCTTGGTCTGGGGTGGTCTCTGAGGACATTTTCCTGGCTGCTTTATTTCCTGAACAAAGCCTTCTCAGCATGAGTATGCACGTGCTTCTGCAACAGTCCTGGGTGTTCATGAGGCTCCGAATCTCCCTGAAGAAATGTTGACACTTAAACTATTGCCTAATTTCTTTCATGAAACTTTGGGGTCAGGCCTCAAGGTAGAAAATATCCTAGAAACTGTATATAGCACCCCTCCCTTCTCACCCAGTCTCCCTCCCTCCCTACCCCCCCCCCCCCATGGTTTTCTGACACAGGGGTGATGTGTGGACTTGGCTGGCCTGGCACTCTCTAATCTGTTTCAGCCTCCTGAAGTGCAGGGATTGCAGGTGTGTGTGTGTGTGTGTGTGTGTGTGTGTGTGTGTGTGAGAGAGAGAGAGAGAGAGAGAGAGAGAGAGAGAGAGAGAGAGAGAGAGAGAGAGAGAGAGAGAGAGATTTTGGTTTTTATCTTTTGGTGGTACTGGGAGCTGAATCCAGGGCTCCACATAGACTAGGCAAGACTCTACTCTGAACGTCATTACATCCTCAGCCCCCCAGTCATACTCCCCACCTTTCTGTCTATTTATTTCTTCTTTTGGGGGGGGGCAGGGTCTCACTTTGTATCTCTGGCTAGCCTAGAGCTCACTATTTGGCCCAGGCTGGTTTCAGACTCGTAAAGATCCTTAAAAATCCTCTCCTCTCTGCTTCCCGAGTGCTGGGATTAAAGGTGTGCATCACTTTTATACTTCATTGTTCATGTATGTGCAGGTGCTTGTCTGCATGTACACATGCGTGGTATGGAGGCCAGAAGTCAACCTTGAGTGTCATTCCTCACATTTTGAGGCAGGGCCTCTCTTGGGCCTGGAGCTCACCAAGTTCGCTAAGTTGCCTGGCCTGTATGTAAGCCCAGGGATCCACCTGCTCTGCATCCACAGTTCCAGGAGTGTGAACCACTGTCCATGGCCCAGCCCATGGGGTCTTGGGATGGGTTCTCATACACAAGCTGTTTACTAACAGAGCTATCTCCCTAACCCTAAGAATTACATTTTTGACCTAGTTCTCCTTCATGAACTTCAGATCCCATCTAGTTTTCATTTCATATCTACCTTGGCATGTCGAAAATTAAATTTGTAATCTTCCCTTGCAATCCTGGTCCTGGATTCCTCAGCTCAGTAAAAGGTAACACCTTCCAGCCAGCATGCAAGTCCAAGTGAGGTGTGTTGTTGGGAGAGCATTCCTATCTTGTCCTCTCCCACAACATCTGATGCTGATGCAGTTACAGTGAAGGTCTTGGTGAATTATGTTATTACTCTTCCTCATGAATATTTCTTGAGTCTGCCAGCTTTTCTTTACACTCACTATTCATTGTCACCACTAACATATTGTCACTTTTTTGTTTGTTTGTTTTGTTTTGAGACAGGATTTCTCTATGGTGCTCTGGCTGTCCTAGAACTCCTCCATAGACCAGAATGGCCTTGAACTCAGATTCATCTGTCTCTGCCTCCCCAGTGCTGGGATTAAGGTGAGCACCACCACCACCTGGCTTTTTTTTGGTGGTGGTGGGGGGTAAGATACTGTCTTTCAAAGACTGTTGCAGCACCCTCTAGTAGATTTCCAGCACTTACAAGTGTATCTGTAATCCTGTACATCACATCTCTAAATCACAACTCAGACAACGGTTTTGCACATCACAGGCAACTGGTCCAGGATGCTTGCTGTGGCCTTGGCTGCCCCAAACTCAGTCTGGGGACAAAGCTGTGCTTTCACTCTGAGCTTCAGGCAGGAGGAGGCTCAGGAAAAGATCTGACTTTTCTCAGCAGAGTTTAGAACCCAGTGGCTTTATTTTCCTTTTAAGAGAAATACCGAAACTTTGGTGGCTTAAGACCCTGTGTAATTGGTTGGGCACGGTGATGTATGCCTTTAATCCTAGCACCCTGGAGGCAGAGGCAGAGGCAGAGGCAGGTGGAACTTAGTTCCATGCTAGCCTGGGCTACATAGTGAGTTCCAGGACAGCCAGGGCTATGTAGATAGACCTTGTCTCAAAACACACACACACACACACACACACACACACACACACACACACACACACACACACAGAGAGAGAGAGAGAGAGAGAGAGAGAGAGAGAGAGAGAGAGAGAGAGAGAGAGAGAGAGAGAGGGAGGGAGAGAGGTGCACATGACCCTGAAGCAATTACTTATATTGTTCTATTATTAAGTACAACTCAGGAATCAGATTTTGGGGTAAAAACCAGAATGATCAGGGAGGTGACAGAGGAAGTGACCAATTACCTCTTCTTTCTTTCTTCTTCCTTGATCCAAGGAATCTTTCTAACCTCTCTCCACTATTTCCTGTGTCTCTCTACTACTTCCTGTGTCCTGGATCTTCCAAAACCGCTGTGGCTAATTCTGGCCAGCTAGTAGCTAACTGTGCCTTCTGATTCAAGGTAAACTTTATTGGCAGTCTCCAGAGTGTCAGAGCGTGATCACAGTAGCTTATAAGGAGTGTAATTTGACTGGGTCTCACTTGCCCCATCTCTGTGCTTCAGTTTTATTGATACCCAGTTCTCTTTACACACAAACACACCTGCTCTGTTGTGTTCAAAAGCACTTCTGTACTAGCCTTCACTACCTCAGATGCTTCCTCACGTTCTGTGGTGGCTTAAAGAAGAGTGGCCCCCATAAGCTCATATATTTGAATTGTTGGTCTTCAGAAGGATTAGGGGGTGTGGCCTTGTTGAAGTGGGTGTGGCCTTATTGTAGGAAGTGTGTCACTGGGGGTGGGTTTTGTGGTTTCAAAACCCACACCAGGCCAAGTGTGTCTCCACACCTCCCCCCTTTAAAGTACCTTTAAAATTTATTTTTATTGATTTTGTTTCGAAGAACCTTTATCTATGGCAGGAGTTCACTGTTGTGTGTGCCCTGTGACAGTGAGTGAGTGTGTGTTCCCTCTTCTCAGCCCTGTGCTTTGTGGGCCCGCAGTGTGCTGGGTGCTTACTTAGTGTTGGCTAAATGAGCTGTGTGCCAGTTCTTGGTGCTAGGGATGAAGTGCTTGCCAAGTCAGACAGGTTGCCTCTGCTGACGGAGTGGTGTGGGTATACAGTCAACAAAGTGAGCTAGCGACTGCACAGGGAGAGGTTATGGGTTAGAGTTTCTTGGTGCTGCCTTAGTTGAATGTTTAATGGAAGGTTCTTATTCTTCTTATTCTTTTTTTTTTTTTTTTCCAAGACAAGGTTTCGCTCGTAGCCCTGGAACTCACTCTGTAGACCAAGCTGGCCTTGAACTCAAGAGATTTGCTTGCCTCTGCCTCCCAAGTGCTGGGATTAAAGGCATGAGCCACCACACCCAGCTGCTATGTAGTTTTGTAATTTTTAAAAATTGAGCAACTACACGAGTGCTGTGCTGATTATGATTCCTACAAAACACAGGGATGCTGATTTAACAGTGGGGAGAGGCGCATCGCACTCAGGCCTCGATTAGATTCAGCAGCAGATGATCATTAGATTTTCTTTGTATTGGTGAGCTGAGGGGGATTGGAGAACAGATTGGAGAAGACGGGCAGAGTGTGAACTTGTTTGGAGCAGACAGGTGGGCACAGTGAGAACTTGAATAGAGGTTTTGACCATTGAGTATCCGTTGAGGGTCATGGTCTGTGCAGCATTGCTCTGCACATTGAAATGTTTTTTTCCAGCAGTACCTAGCAATTGTAGGCATGGATAGGTGATGGGCTTAACATGAGCTAGCATTTTCCAGGAAAGTGCAACAGAGGGAGAGGGTAAAGGAGAACAGTTGTACATGAGGAATAAGGTTTGTTTTTGGTTTTTTTTTCTTCTTTAAGATTTATTGTTTCATTTCATGTGTATGAGTGTTCTATCTGCATGTATGCCTTTACAACAGAAGAGGGTGTCAGACCTCACTATAGGTGGTTGTGAGCTACCATGTGGGTGCTAGGAATTGAACTCAGGACCCCTGGAAGAGCAATCAGTGCTTTTAACTGCTGAGTCCTCTCTCCAGCCCAAATTTTGATTTGTTTTGGGTTTTGGGTTTTTTTTGTTTTGTTTTGTTTTTTGTTTTCGAGACAGGGCTTCTCTGTATCCCTGGCAGTCCTGCCAGGGATGGTAGATCATGCTAGCCTCAAACAGAGATCTGCCTACCTCTGTTTTCTGGTGCTGGGTATGGCAGCTAAGCTTGGTAGTTGTGGGAAGGGACAGGGTGGCACTCTGGACAGTTAGAGTGATGAGACTGAACACATACTAAGAGCAGAGTGTCAGACACCAGTCATCCAGAAGGTCTCAAAGTTGTGGTAGTGAGAGTTCAGCCTGGAGGGGCACAGTTACTGTACTGTAGTTATGGAATCTGGTGGCTGCCTGAGCTAGGTAGATATGGGGAATGCCTGTGGGTCAAGTCACTTGACGATGCAGCTGGCAGGAAGGCCCCCCATTTGGTGCTCATCCAGGTAGCTGGGAGTTGGGTGCTGTGAATGTCTGACACCAGGATTGTTGAAGGAAAAAGTAGACAAAGCTGTTCCGTGAAGTGAACTGAATGAATGAGTGAATGAATGGAAAGATGAGTAAGTGGAAACTGACATGTTTATTAGCTTTCATTGAAAGTTAAAAGTCACTGCCATCTCTGCCTGCTGTACTCATTCCACCCTGCAAAGCTTTTTGAAGGGGAGAGGTTAGCAAATTATAGCTGCTGAGGAGACCTGGGCTTCTCAAAAGCCTGCTGTGCCGAATAGTGAGATCACACTACTGGCTCACATTGTCAATGGCCGCTTCTGTGTTATAGGACAGACAACCCCATAAAATATAAACTATTATCTCGCCTTTAGTTGGAAAAATTTACTGACTCCTGATTTAGAACAGTGGCCCCCAGACTTCAGCAGGTTCTGGAATCACTGGGCGGCTGTGAAAACACAGATTACTAGACTCAACCAAAGTTTGTGATTCAATGGGTCTTGGTTGGGGCCCAAGAATGTGCATTTCTGACAAGTTCCCTGCTGAGGCTGTGCTTCTGGGGTGGGAACCACATGAGGATTCCTGCTCTTCATGTTTCTTCTCTCCTCAATCTTTGCTGAACCAGGTGTCTCAGCCTGTATCAGTGTCAGCTGCCAGACAGGATCTCTGGGTTTTCATCCTCACATTTAAGCCTGGTGTTACCTATTAATGATGGTTCTTTGGATGAAGCCTGGTCAATGCCGTTTGTTTTGGACAAGTTGTCCCTCTTGGCCCTGCACTTCCTGTAAGCTTTC
The DNA here is from genome assembly GCA_030556225.1 of Cricetiscus sungorus. Lineage (NCBI taxonomy): Eukaryota > Metazoa > Chordata > Mammalia > Rodentia > Cricetidae > Cricetiscus > Cricetiscus sungorus. The sequence goes on from JANBXA010000651.1 coordinate 124,602,874, forward strand.
CTCCACTCTTGTCTTTCCCAGCTTTCTTGGGACTTAAATGGAACTCATGCTAGGCAAGGTATATAGGTCATATGACCTCAGGGGGATAAGGGGGGCAACCAAGCCACTGGTTTGGAACAACACTTTCTCCCCACTGCATTTCTGCTGTGACATGCTAGGACAGTATAGTCCTTTGTGGTGATGGATTGAGTTGGACAGGGAGCAGAGGATCCAAGTGGCTTGGGGTATGTATGACCCAGCATGAGAGCATTGTCAGCTTTTCTGCACTACAGTCTGTGTTTACTGAACAAGTTATGGGCTCCTGCCCTTCAGCAGAATGGCCTCTAAAGTCTGTCTAACGTAGTTTGTATGAGGTGCAGGTGCTGTACCGGGTGCTGAGGTGGTTGCTTTCAGTTTTGAGCTTGTCCCTCAGTGCTGCTGTTCTGCAGTCACCGTGAGTCCTGGCATCTTGAGAGGGGTTCGCAGATGGTCAGTACTTGCCTTCTTACATCATGTCCTGACTCGCCCATCTTTGTGGTGCTCTCTTCATCAGTTAGGTTATGGACACCCTTGCTGCCCCAGAGATGCTCATGCTCCTCTGGCTATGGGAGCCTCCCTTACCTGTAGCTCATCTTGGCCTTTTCATTATGGTGGGTACTGCTACCCTCTGACCAGCCACACTTCTGAAGACTGAGTAGTCGAAAATCTGTGGGCTGTTTATGTGTGCCTGTTTGTGCGTGTGTATGGAGGCCAGAGGTCATTGGGTATCTTCATTAGTTGCTCTCCGCCTTATCCTTTGAAGCAGGGTCTCTCAGTGAAGCTGGCAGCTTGTTGATTTGTGTAGACTGGATGGCCAGTGGGACCAGGGACACTCCTGTCTCTTCCTCTGTATAAGGATCATAGGCACACCCTAGCACACCGAGAATCCAAACTTCACCAACCTTGTCTTTGTTGCTTCCTTTTCTTTTCTTTTTAAATCACAATTGAGTGCTGAGTCCATAGGCATTAGCCACCATACTTGTTTCTTGGGTTTTTAATCTGGGGTGTCAAGGGACAGATGAGAAGAAGATAGCCTTTGCCTTCAGTTTTCTGCTCAGTAGGAAAAGCTGAAGCTAGCAGGGGTCTGGAATCCGGAAGCTGGGATTCACCATAAGGAGAAAGTATATGGCTGGATTAGGTCAGACTCAGACCGGCGGGCCTCTGAGGACACGGATTTACACAATACTTCAGGCAGAAGAGCGCCTAAGACAACCCTGTCTGTCGCCTCTGCAGCCTGGATGGGAGGCGCAGGGCTAGCCAGAGGCCGACTCTGACTCTGCCTCCCTTACCCCTTATCTCCACTTTATGTCTACTTTAACATTTAAGAGTTTGTGGCTGAGGGAAATTCTGAGAGGCATTTTGAGGGGACATGTGGAAACCCGGTAAGAGTAGAGCATCAGAACTCACAGTAGATGGTGTGGTGGTGCACACCTGTATTCCCAGCATTGGGGAGGCTGAGGCAGGAGGATTGTGAGTTCAAAGACAGCCTAGGCTAAAAATAACAACAAAAACAGGCTACCTTGTCTTTAAAAAAAAAAAGACCAAACAAACACTTTTTTTATACCCAAGGTATAAAATGGAAAGGGAAGAAGTACAGATTTAGAAGACAGTTACGGATCAAGTTCCTAAGAAAGAGAAACCTGTGGAGTGACACAAATTACCTCAGAATTTGTCTGAGAGATTGTGTCATGTCGGGAGAGTCCTGGGTGTTTGAATCTTATCTCTCTGATGAGACTGACAAGCCAGCTTCAGACTTTCCCAGCAGTGTCACTGCCCTGGCCATGCCGAGCCCCAAGGAAGTCTCAGAAATTCTTATCAAAAGAAGGTCCCGTGAGAAAGTTGCTGTGCCCACAGCTCTGTGGTTTGATGGAACTCGGGAAGGGGTTCTGAGGGGAACTGCCACAGGCAGGAGGCAGCTGCTGTGAGGACAGCAGTGCCTTTCCAAGGACTGCTGCTGGAAGGTGTAGGTTCCCAGGGACCCTGGAGCTTACCATTGTTCAGTGCAGTTCACAGAAGCTCCGAGGTCAAGGCTCTGGTGCCCCTGTTGGCATCAGTGAAGATTTAGTTGTAAATCTGTATATATCTAGGGGCAAAAGGTTAGGGGCCGAAGCCCAAACAGGAAAGCCATTGTGAGGGATAGTCACTTTCCCCTTGTTCCCATTTATTGAACATGGGAGGGAAACAAGGAACAGTGAATGTTCCAGTACTCCCATCATTCTCCAAGTGAGTGACTTCATTCAACCAGCAGGAGCTGCTGCCATGCACCAGCCATCCTTCTAGACTCTAGGACCCAGGCACGGCAGAGCCAAGTTATGCCCACTGGGTATTTCTTTCTCAGATACAGTGACACTTGAGAAAGGCCTGGAGGAGCTGTGTTTGGGAAGTGATTAGGTCAAGGGGGTAGAACCCTTTGGATGGGATTGGTGACCTTATAAGAGACCAAGGAGCCCACCTGCACAGTTAGGCGGTACTGTCTGAGGGCCAGACAATGCCAACCAATCCTTAATCTGCCTTGTTCTTGGCCCCAACCTGCAGAACACTTGTGTTTAAAAGCTGCTGTGCTGTTTGGATTTAGCAGCCCACAGACAGAATAGCTTTGCCTTTTCTTCTAAGATGGGAAGTTGTTAGAGAGGAGGAGGAACCCGGCCACAACTTGGAGGTCGGGAGCAGAAGAAGGACACTTCAGAGGGGCCACTTCATGAAGGTTCTGGATACTTGTGAGACAGGCCTAGCAAGGTGTGGCAGACTCAAGGACCATGCACAGTATCTGTGTTTGCAAGGTCAGAACCAATTCAGGAACGGAGCTGACTTTTTGATCCTTTTAGGAATAAACTACAGAGAGTTAAAGAGAAATGGTTCCTTCATTTTTTGGATCTGGACAGGAACTATTGGATTAGTGGGGTTTTTTCCCCACTATTTGTTTATACATTTGTCCGTTAAATTTATTTAAACTAAAGATTTAAAGGGCTGGGTTTGATGGTACACACTTGTAATATCAGCACTTGCAAGACTGAGGCAGGAAGATTACTATAAATTCAGAGCCAGCCTAGGCTACATACTGAGTACCAGGATAGGGAGATCCTGCCTCTAAAAACAAAAACCAGGGCAGTGGTGGGGTACACCTGTAATCCCAGCACTTGGGAGGCAGAGGCAGGTGGATCTCTGTGAGTTTGAGGCCAGCCTAGTCTACAGATTAAGTTCCAGGACAGCCAAAGAAACTCTGTCTCAAAAAAGAAGTTTAAAAAAAAAAGAAAAGAAACAACAAAAACTACCCAGGCAATGCGATCTAATGGGAGATAAGCTTATTTGCATTCTCTTTTAAAAAGATGAAAATATGCTATGAGATAAAAAAAGTGTTAATTCTGAGGATTACAACATGCATTTGTTCAGAAGCCTGGGCAGGATGACACGGCCCTTGTGATCTACATTTATGGTTTTGCCGTCTGTGACCTCAGTTTATCAGAGCAAAGGCAACAGACCCAGTTCCCTAAGTGCCAGCTGTGGCAGGGAGAGTCCTGCTTTCCCTACCAGCTCTGTTTGCACTTCGCATGAGGCTAGGTCCAAGGTGCCCAGGTGCTATGTGGCACTGTGACTAGCTCTCTTGTGTGGGCACATTCTTCAGTGATGAGCCAGCAGTTATCAGTGTGTGCCTCTTAAACGCAAAAGTGAACTCTAAGGGTTGTTATCAAAGGAAGTTCAATCCCCACTCTATCACCGTGATAGGCTGTATCAGGGTTAACAGTGTACTTAGCAAAATTCCTTAGCAACAGTACACATTTGGGGCTGCTGAATTGTCACAGCCCTGATGGCGTTTATGGTGTTCCTGGTGTTGTAAGGAAGTGGATGCAAGTTGGCAAATGGGAGGTGAGTCAGGGGCCTGGGCTTTTCCTGCCCAAGAGATTTGACTGGATGGAAGGTCAGGCTGGAGACAGACTCACACAAGACTGGTACATGGTACAGAGAGAGCCTTGGGATCCATTGTTCCATAGCTATCTGGCCATGTGGGAGACGCTTTAAGGCAGACATGTGATGCAAATGACTGTCTTGTAGACATGCTCCTTCCCAGTCTGCACCCTTCAGTTCCTAAGCGAGCCAGGGTCTGGTGATGTTGGCCCACTGCCTTCTACCTTAGCCTTTCCCTGGGTCATGTGGGCACTTTGGGTGAAGTAGTGAAGGCGGAAAGGAGGGCACTAGTAGCACTGAACCCAGTGTGGTCCCTCGGTCTCTGTGCCCTGGAAGGGGATGGTTCTGAGTATTCTTTGGAGACGGGTATACTATCCCTCTAACGGGCACTTTCATGTCTGCTAAGTGGGAGCACAGCCACAACTTTGTTCCCAGGGCAGGAGCCTGTGGTAAAGCCACCATACTTTTGGAATGAGCACAGGGCAAATAATGTCCACACATCATTTCCTTTGACTAATCTTTGTGGTCCCAGTCCTGATGTGTCTTTTCAAACTCATTATGTTTCTTTGTTGAAGTTGAGATTTTTAAATCAGGACCCAGATGGGACAGAAGGTGAGCTTCCATAAGCCTGCTTTACTAAACTGTGTGTCATTGCTCTGGATTGCGGTGGCAGCAGATTCATTAGAAAAGCAGATTGCACCCTGACTCATCTGCCTGTCTGAGCTCTGCAGTCGGCTGCTCTGGGCTCACTGGACAGTGCATGCACACTGTCTGCCCTACACACCAGGGGCTATGAATGTCTGGCTCAGGCCATGGAAAACCCTCAGAGGGGACAGCCCATTGTGGGGCAGGAGCTTTGTCCTGGAATTTTCTGGCCTTCATCTGATGTAACCTCATGTACTTCCTTTTGGGGGAAGGGTGCTGTGGCCTGCCCTCTGCAGGACATGTGAGCTTCCTGCACCAGGCCAGGTCCTTGTGCTGCCTGAGGGAGTGCTGTGGGCAGGTGAGCCTGCCTGTCTTTCATTTGGCCGCATGCTTCCGGCATCCCTGTCCGAGGAGGATAGCAGAAAATGTGGCTGTAGTGGCTGTACCTGCTCACTCTGGTCCTGATCCTTCTTTCTCATGTTACAGCAGAGGAAGTCCTACCTGGAGAGGAGCGTCAAGGAAGCCGAAGACAACATCCGAGAGATGCTGATGGCACGGAGGGCGCAGTAGCGCTGCTGGCAAAGTTCTCCCCTCCTGACCCTCCATCCTGTCAGGCAGGGGCTGTGCAGGGTGCTGGCCTCCCTCCGCCCCTTGGCCCCACAGTCTCCAGCACCTTGACCCCCCTTCAGGCCCCGCCTGAGTGTCTGCCCCTCCTGCTCAGGACACTGCTTTCTGTGAGGGCAAGCCTGGGGCTGTCGACAGAGGGGAGACCGCAGGCAGGTGGAGAAAGCTGCCCAAGCACTCGCTAGGCATGTGGGTTAGACCAATAAAAGGCTACACCTTGCTCTGTGACATCGCTTTTCTCTGGCTGAGGAGAATGAGAGGCAAGTGTCTTCCTCAGCTCTTGTCCCTTTTCTCTCCCCTTTCTGGCGCTTTGACAGGCAGCTTATGGGCCTCTATGTGCTGCATAGGAGGAAGAAGGAAGCTGATAGGTGAACAGAGCCACAGATGGCTTCAAGAGTTCTTTCCTGTTTCCTCCCCAAATTCCCAGACCAAGTTTAATAGCAAGCAGCATCTCCAAGGCTCTGTCTCTTGTCTGGCATGGTGGGCCAGTGGGCCAGAGGTATTGGGGAAATGGCTTACACATTCTCAGGACAGCTCCTTCACTGTCTAGTTTTGAGGAATTGTATTGCAGGTCAGTTAAACACAACAGTTACTGAAAACTATGTGTACATATTTGGAACAAAAACAGTAAGCATTCAGAACTCAGCCTTTCCTATTGCCCTGCACTTGGCCACTCAGGGGCTCGGGATTAGTTAAGAGTCCAGGCAGGGTGTTACTATTTGGTGATGGGCTTCCTGCCTCAATAAATTAGGAGTATTGATCCAATGTATAAAGACATAACATTGTGGGTTGTTTCTCTGAGATGTGGTAGCATCATACTCACTGTTTAGTCAAAGGTAACTTACACTTCCTAAGTGCTGGAAACACATCTCCCCTCCACCCCACTTCCCACCCTCCTGCTACATACTCCCAGCTGCCCTGGTGCTCTGAAGCCAAGGAAACTTGATTTTTTTTTTTTTTTTTTTTTTTTATGGCTTAGCGACACCCTGTGGCCAAATTGAGGTGAACAGGTTAGTTAACTAATTTAAGAGGGTGTGGAAGCAGGGTGTGACTGTGGACTCCTGGAGAGCAGCCCTGGGCAGCCAGTCAGTCAGTCACCCAGAAGTCCCTTTCCCAAGGCCTAGGCAAAGGAGCGTCTGAACTGTGTTGGTGAGCATGCCTACCTAAGCCGTCTTTGAAGAGGAAGATGGAAGAAAAGTTCCTCTTTGTGGATGGGATACAACAGAGTTCAGCCCTGTGGTGGCTTAAATTATATGGAATAATTCAGACAGCAGGTTTTGACAGATTTATTGAAACATACAGGGTGTGAGCAGAGAAATCTAGTGGTGTGTCACATATTGCCATTACCTTGAGTGTATAATTTAAACATTATAAATATATATTTAATAACTAAGCCTTTGGCCAAAAAAAGTAAAATTATTTAGCACATTTGTTAAGGATCAGTAAGAAATGACTTTTGAACATTAAAAAGATCAAGTCACTGAATTAAACAGCAGTAACCCTTACTAATCTAAAACTCTGTAGACTGAAGGTAGAGGTGTCTGTCTGTGCAGAGCTAGCCACTTATTACAGCAATCACAAGAGATGGAGGTGGCACAGAGCAGCCAGGCTGTGGGAGAGCTGGGTTCATCAGGTGAGCATGTCCCAGAGGCAGCAGCAACAGAGAGCAGTCCAGCAGGCCGTGAGGCAGGTGGATGTGCCCAGGTCATCTCTTCTTTGGTCTTCCACCACATACACTGGAGACAGAGACAGAAGGGAAGGGAGAGTGAGACGGATTGGGCGGAAACCTGAGGCCCTGCAGTTACCTCCAGCACCAGAGCAGAGAGCCTGCAGTCTGCTTCTCCTGCCCTTGCCAAGGGTGCATAAAGGGTGGCTGCCCCCCCACCCCCTTCCCTGCCTTCCAGCACTCAAGAGGACAACATTCTTCCTCTGAGGAATGAACACTAGGGACACTACAGAATGACCCTAAGCACGTGGGTCCTCGTCAGCTGAGAAGACAGGAAGTTGTGGGGAGGGGCATTCCTTTAGATTTGGCTAACAAGCAGAATTCAAATCTGCCTTAAAGGAATTGGGGATTAAAAACAAAACTTGAGTGCTACTCAGTAGCAAACTACACTAAAGCAAGCAGGGAGGGCAACCAGGTCAACTGGGGCAGGCGGCTGGAGTGGGAAATCTGCGCCTATACTGTGTACACCTCAGTATCTCCTCCCCTGGGGGCCTGTTCTAAACAGTGGGTCGCAGTTGGCAGCTACTTCTTTAATCTTAGAAAAGTCATCAACCCCATAAGCAGTCAGGACTTAAGATGCACAAAAAGGAACATGTGGATTTATGAATTGGACCAGTTCTCCGGGAGCTGGCCTTCAGCTCTAGCGTTGTATCTTGTGTTATACTCTGGCCGCTGGAGCTGGAATAGGAGAGATGCTAGGTCACTGGGCCCACAGTCTCCAGCTACCACACCATCCATTGGGTGGTACCACAGTGTCATCCAACCCTACCTCTCTGAGGGACCGGCAGGGGGCACCAGGCACAGGGCCTTCTCCTGTGAGAACCAATGGGCGTCAAGCTTGCTCAGCTATGTCAACACAAACACCAAACAAACCCTGCTTCCCTCACTCACAGCCTTCCTCTCCAGTTCACGAGGTCATTCCGGCCAGGTCTCACTTCACACATTCCTGGAGACCTAGGGCCTTCCAGCTCATTCCCCTCGCACTGCAGATGGAGGTTAAAAGATGCCCAGTCACCCATTTCCAGAGCAGTCCCCCAGAGCCCTTCTGACTCCCCATCCCTAGGGGGATAGGGATTAGGACAAGGTGGGGTCCACAGGACTCCTACCCACCACTTTCTTGCTTTCAAGTGAACCAAAGGAGGAGTGGGCCCTGGAGCAACTCTGAAGGAAGTCCTTCCAGATGCCCACACGGCTGCGGGCCTAAAGATGGTAAATCTTCCAGCAATGCCTCCTAGACACCCACCTGCTCACAGGGGAAGGCCTTGCATTTCCAGAGGTGTCTCCGTACTGACTAGCACGGCCCTGTCTTCTGTGTTGCCACTGTCCCTGTCACCTCTGTGAGGGAATCTGCCTCGGAATTCTCCCACCTTCCCATTATCGAGTCAGTCTTGTATTCTGTGCTCATGGAGACTTACTGAAGCTGAGCTGGGGACCAGGCAGGCAGGCAGCAAGTGCTGCAGCAGCAGCAGCAGAGATGGCTCCACCAGTGTCCACACCCAGGTCAGATGGATGTCCTGACAATGCCTTCTAGAGCCAAAGCAGAGTGTGTGCTGCTGAGTACCTTTGTAAGTTGTGCTAGCTCTGTGCGATTCGTGTGTGTGTGTGTGTGTGTGTGTGTGTGTGTGTGTGTGTGTGTGTGTGTGTGTGTGTGTCCCTCTCAGTCTTTCTTAAAGAAGGAAAAGGGGGACTGTGTGTGAAAAGCAGTGGGTAGGTAACCTGGCCTGGAAAGGTTCTCACTGTAGAGCTTGCTCAGTTTGAGATCATCCCTGGAGATCTAGCGCCCTCTTGTGGCCAGACTTGAGACAGGCCAGTTTCTGGGTCCTGTGGTTATATGCATGTCAACTAAAGCACTCCCTAGTCATTCACTGACTAGGGATAGAGATCAACCATTAGTAGGGGCCTCTACTGGTCCCAGACAAGAAGGGTCTACAGGGGCTCTATTTCTAATGACCAGGCTGGGGTGACCCTCCCTCCCCCTTAAACCAGCTGTCAGTTTTCTTAGCCTCAGCCTGGTGTGGGGTCTACTCAGGACCTAGAACTTTACAATCTGGGTACAAATGCAAAAACTGGCAGTGGAGTGGGCCTAAAGGCTGCAAGGTCAGAATGGTCAGAGTGGCCCCAGAAGCCTTGGGTGCAGAGCAAGTGCGGGAAGCCCCCGACTGTAAAGGAAGGGCCGGCACCCACTTCTTGCCTATGCTAGGAGAAAGGTAAGCAGGCCATGCTGGGACGCACAGAGTCCTGTGACCAAGTGTCTGCTCACCCATCCCTGGGGTCTTTCTCCAGGGTGGCCTGACACACATACCACACCAGAAGTCCTTGGTCCCAGGCTAGCCTGCCACTTCATAGTTGTCACTCAGGAGGGCAAGCGATGGACAGGTGGGACAGGGCAGGAATGAGTCACAAGAATGAGCAGAGGTCTTCTCAGGTGATATCTGCCTGACATCTGAAACTTCACTTGCTCTGAGCTGACCTTCTGAATGATTCATCAGAGACACTGGTGTGCTGCTGCTGCTGTCCCCATGTATGCTTGTGGGTACATCGGGACAGACTGGCCTAAGAGTGCCGAGGACAGGGGCTCAGAGTTCCGACACCGTGGGCCTTTTCTACAAGGAACAAGGACCTTCAACAAGAGAGACTACACCTTGAAGTGTCGTCCCAGACCAATGACAGGTGTGGAGTGGGGGTGTCCTCAATTGTAGGGACCACACAGAACCCCCTGAGAAGTGCCACCCGTGTAGTCTCGGTTGTTGTCTCCATACAGGAGGCATCTAGACGAACAGAAGGCAGCTAACTAGCCTAGCCTTCCAGAGGTTACAGAAGAGGCCAGAATAACTTTCTACTGCGTAGACCAAGAGGCAAGTAAAAGGGGAAGTCCTAAGCATTTCCATTTATAAATAGAACCTTAAGACAGCACAGGATGAATGGCTTGCTCCCCTCATGCGGGAACGGGAGGACACAGAGCTTCAAGACTGCTCTGCCTACCTTCTGGAGGATATGCATGCCAGTGACATCACTGCTGCCAGCACAAAGGTGTCCTGTTGCTGACGATGCTCACAGGCACCTGCTTAGTCCCTAAGCGGCAAGTATGTGGGGGAGGTGGGAGTGTGCATAGGAATGGTGGATAGACCCAACTTCATCCAAAGGCTGAGGATGGGAGGGGCTGGGAGACCTTTCACGCCTTTCTTCCTCTCCCAGCCAGGTTCTGTGACCACAGCTGCCTTTGCCTTCTGAGCAGGGCTGTTCCCAGCCCAACACCCTTGAAGCTTCAGTTCTGGCACTGCTACCCTTCTCAGTGTCCCAAGAAACTCTGAAGTAGAACAGGCTGGGAGCCGGACAGGCAGTTCCCCACTGATCTGGGAGGCCTCTCTGACTCCCAGCCCTTGCTTCCATGTGAGGCAGTGTTCATGGACTGATTTGGGAAAGGTAAGAGGTGCTGACCTGGGTATGGTCCTGTCCCTAGTCTCAATGAGTACAGCTGTCACCACCCTGTCTGAGATGCTGAAGAAACAAACCTAGTGAACCCAGGGTCATCCAGATGAGCCCCAAAGCAATCCCACCTTTGCCCAAGGCTTAGAACACAGATGACATCACTTTTGGATAAACAAAACTGAAAGCTAAGTGGCAGCACTCAAGGCTACACAATGTGGCCCTATTCAAAACCCTAAGCCACACTGAGTGCATCTGTACAAACAGTACCGGCCTAGTGGGCAGGACTGCACTGCCACCCTCTAGCCAAGCTGGAAGACAGGGCTGCCTACAGAGTGCAGCTGTGAGCCTCTGAGGCAGAGAGATGCGGGTGATGTGTGGACCTGAGATCACCTAGGCCAGTCACATGGAGTCTGGGTGTCGAGCAAGCAATCTGACTCCACAGTGAGTGAAAGCAGATCCTTGGCTGCTCATTCCACTCTACTGCCTCCTAGACCTGGCTCTGCACATCAGGATGGCTCAGCTCAGAAGATGAAAAATCTGGCTACATGTGCCATGGAATATGGCTCTTAAGGTCAATTTTGTGATATGTGTGTTTCTCCTTGTTTAGGTATTGTGTTTATATAGCTCATTTAGAATGTAATGTGTACTTTAGCACGGATTATAGATAATTACCTATGATAATGAGAACTTATAGTTAAGTTAGTTAGGATTTCTAGATATGCAGAGATGTATTTGAGATGAATAGGCATTCTTCAAACCTTTCAAAGACCTACAGAATATGGCATTTAAAATGGTTTAGGGTTTTTCTTGACAGTGAGGCACAACTGTTCCTGGTAACACCACCTGCATCAAAAAGGAAGATGGACATCGAAGAAACACATTATGAAGTTTGCTACTAATATGACAAGACTAGCCATTTGGGCAAGGTACTGCTCTTCTGGACTGTTTGACTTTATGTTGTAGAAACTGGACATGCAGGACCCACAAAAAGGTGACTGCTGATGCAAGATGGACATTGCTACAGGATTCCTGCTTCATGGAAAAGGCTGCCAGACATTCTGCAGGACACAGAGAAAAGTGACTGACAAACTGCCTTTACAGGTGGACAGTTTAAAGTTTCCTGCTTTGTTGAGGAGTCTGGACACACACTATGGCCTATGGGCTGAAGATGGAACATTACAGAAGAACTTTGGGTGACTGACCAGGCAATGAGTTGTCTCTGTCATTTCTAGAGTTTTTATATTATCCTTCTGTGGTCTTTGATGGAGTTGAAGACAGGTAGTTATGATTATAATTTTCCTTAGTTAGGATTAAAGATAAGTTACATATATGACTTTAGACTCACAAAGATAGGATAGATGATATTTTCTTTAAGTCTTACAAAATGTTAATGGACTAAATATTGTTAACTGTGATTCTTATTTGATAACTGTTGAATGGTATATTTTGCTATGTTAAGGTTAAACCCCTTCTTTTACTTTAGACAGAAAAGAGGAGATGATGGGAGATGTTATTCTGTATATATGTTTCTCATACTGGTTAATAAAGCCCTGCTGGCCAATAGAAAACTAGATAGGCGGGGCTAGGAGACTAGGAGAAGGAAATAGGAAGTGGGAAGGTGGAGTCGACATGTAGCCCAGGGAGGAAGGAAGACGCCAGCCTCGGCTCCCCGATAAGACGACCACGTGGAAATACTTAGATAAGTAGAAATGGGTTAATAATTAAGACAGAGCTAGCCCATAAACAGTAATGGTAATTGGCCAACAGGATTGTATCAAATACAGAGTCTCTGAGTGTTATTTGGGGCTGGCGCGGCTGTGGGCCCACGTGGCGGCAGGACCGGGAGGCCGGCGGGGAGACCTGCTGTAACAGAAAGCAGTCTCCTTCCTGTGCCTATTGTTACTCTGAGGCCAACAAAGGGTCAGCGTGGAGGTCAGGATCTAGCTCATCTGCTTCAGAATGTGCTCTGGAGTCAAAGAGGCCCATTCCTAAAAAAGACCTGCTCCAGTGATGACTGTGACGGTAAAGGTCCTAGGTGCCTGGGGAGTGGGCGCCCCGCTGGCCCTCCCAAGATCTCCTTTGCTCTTCCTCCCTCAGCTGCCTGACTCCTCATTGCTTTGTGTTCTGAGACAGGTGGTTATGTACACAGGCTCCAGTTCCAACCCTGACTCTGCCAATGACTCACTAATAATATGGAACAAGTCACAGCTCTGACCTCACAAATCAGAAAGTAACACTTAGGAAGGGCATTATGTACGGAGTTTGTTGAGACCTGGCATTGGGTCGAAAAAGGAAGGACATCACAGGAGCTATACAATGAGGTGACACTCAATGGGACTAGTCATGACAATACGGGTTTTCTTATTCTGAGGGGAGAAAATGGACCTACACAAACACATCTATACTAAGATGTGTTTGTAAGTGTGGGTCCATTTTCTTAAAGGGTGACAAAGTACTCTAGGCACAAGATGAAGCGAGTGTGTGTGTGTTGGTCGGAACACACAGACAGATGACCTGCATCACTCTTTGTGTGGCAGGCCAGGGCAGCAGGCGGGTACATACAGCTTTAGCTGGTGGGACCCTGCAGGGACTAGAGAGGCTGAAATATCTGGACACGTACTTCCTTGGATAAAAGGAAGGAGAACCTCACATAGACACGGAACATTTCCCTGGGCATAGTGTCTACTACAATTTCCCCTAGCACACAGGAAACTAGGCAACCAACATTTAAGGGTAGGGAGACAGCTCAGTTGGGGAAGTGCTTGTCACACAATTATGGGGATGTGAGCTCCACCCCCAGCATCCCTGGAAAGAAGAAATTGAGAGCTACCAAACTCAGCTCTTTGTGCTTACATGGCAAGCACCATTGCCTGAAGGTCATCAACCAGACCAGATGGGCTGGGCAATGAACTCTAGAGGTCCTCCTCTTTCCACCTCCTCCCCAGTGTTGGGTTTGGAATAAAGCTGAATGCCACCACACCCAGCTTTTTGCTGGGAACAGAACCATGGACTTCATGCTTGCATGGCAAGCACTTTCCCAAGTGAGCTTTTTTTTTTTTTTTTTTTTTGGAGGAAGAGGGTTCAAGACAGGGTTTCTCTGTATTGCTTTGGAGGCTGTCCTGGAACTACCTCTGTAGACCTGGCTGGCCTCAAATTCACAGAGATCCACCTGCCTCTGCCTCCCAAGTGCTGGTATTAAAACCATGTGCCACCAATGCCTGGCCCGAACCATGTTTCTAAAAGGGGAGGCAGAGGAAGGCTGATCAAATGTAAGTAGTCTGAGAATGTAAAATCTTCCAGCAAGCCCTGGCACATCATCCCAAGTGCCTACTACTATTAAATGGAAAAGACGATAAGTACTTGCTGGGAGTTGGGGACTTGAGAGGACTGAGTTGAGGCCTCAGACATACTCTCCTGTAGCTGGGTTCCTCTCTGAAAAGCCTCTGCCTGCACTACCATGAACAAGAGGACAAAGTTGTGGAAAGTATTGCATCTGCCCAGGATAACACAGCAAGATGCTGCTGAAGAAAAGTCAAAGATAAAGGCTCTCAATGTACAAATATAAAGAAAGCCTCCCTGAGTTTCTCAAGTATTTTCTCAAACACTTTTCATAGTGTCTTTCTTTTTTAAATTATTTTCATTACATTTTTAAATTTCGAGAGTGTGATGCAGGCCTCTCTCTCTCTCTCTCTCTCTCTCTCTCTCTCTCTCTCTCTCTCTCTCTCTCTCTGTGTGTGTGTGTGTGTGTGTGTGTGTGTGTGTGTGTGTGTGTGTGTACTTAGAGGACAACCTGTAGGACCTCTCTTTCCACCACATGGATCCTGAGGATCAAATTCAGAGTAGTAGTCTTAGCAGCAAGCACCATTACCCACTGAGCAGTCTTGCCAGCTCAGTGTGGCTCCCTCGATTTGGTAGACAGTACACTGTTTGTCCAGACAGAGATACTGGAGAGTGGAGGCCCTCCAGTGCATCACAGTGCATACATATCTTGGTCTCAAACATTCTGAAGCAAACACCACAGTAGAGCCCTCAACCGTGCCACACCCTGTGCACCAGCTGCCTGGGGCTCTATCCAGATGTGTACAAAATGAAAGACTTACACTTTGACTTAAGTAAAACAAAGAATTCCTTTTGCTTTTGTAAGTCTGAGAGAATTTCCCATGCTGTTGAAAGAAGGAAACAAGTCACAAAGAGAATCCCAAATGGCTGCTTCCTGCTCCAGACCTTGGCTGAGCAGTCATAGCCCCAAAGGGAAGAGACCCTTAGCAGATAAAGCTTCAACTTAGTGAGACAGAAACCCAGCTTCCTTTGATCCTGAGGTCAGCCAGAAGACTTCAGGGGAGGGGCTGAGGATAGGACGGCAGCTCCTCCGTGCCTTCTGGACCACAGCTGACACTCAGCTCAGACTGAAGGAAATGTGAGTGGGAACTGGACGATGTCCCTGTGAGGACATATGGGGAGGGGGCAACAAGTACGGGAGGCTCCAAAGTGCACTGGAAAAGAAGACAGTTTGTCTAGTGCTGAAAACCCAACCATGGATAACATCACAGCAGACGGCAAAGGGTCAACGCCTCACATTACAAATGATCGTAATGCAAGAATTTTGTGTTTTTTGAAACAGGATCTGTATAGCCCTAACTGGTCTGCCACTCACTATATGAACCAAACTGGTCTTGAACTCACAGAAATCCTTCTGTTTCGCAAGTGCTGGGACTTGCACCATTACACCTGGCCCTAATGCGGGTTTTAGAGAAAAAATTGTGACTGTGTCTGTTAAAATCCAGTCTGTTCATGCCTACTGCACGATCCTGCGTCCTGACAAAGCGAAGTTGGGAAAGTCTGCTTGACCCTGCACCTCATGTGCTACAGGTCCCATAGACCTGTTATCAGCCAGGGCTTTAACTACAGGCACCCCACAGCAAGTTCCCTGTGTCATATAAAACAGGTGAAAGATCCACTGAAATACCTGCTGGGCTGGGTTCTCAGCCAGGGCTACATAGTAAGACCCTGTCTGTCTCAAGTAAATTAGTAAGATAGATCAGGCTCCACCATGACCTAGATTTAACCCAATTTCAATCAAAATCACAAGACATAAAGACAAAATGCAAGGAGAAGCAAGAGAATCGTGATAATTAAAACAGGATTCCCTATAGAGTTATAGTAGTCAGGGTATTAACTGTACCGGTGAATGCTATCTACGTCTCCACAGATCAAGGGAATAAAACAAAGAGAACAGAAAAAGACTGGCTGACCTTGGCTAGCTGGCTCACAAATATGCACAGCAGGCCCCGAGGAAGGGAATTTCCATAGAGAATGTTGACAACTAGAATGTAGAAAACCAAACAATCCTAAGATATCATTGATTGATTGAATGATTGATTGATTGATACAGGTTTTTTTAAGAGTAGCTTTGGCTAGTTTGGAACTCTGTAGTCTAGGCTGCCCTAGAAGATTCGCCTGCCTCTGCCTCCTGAGTGCTGGGATTAAAGACATGAATACCACACCTGGTCCCATCCCCAGAACTAAAACATTGCATTTTATTTTTAAAAGTTAACCTTGTGTGGATGGTGGTGGCGCATGTCTTTAATCCTGTCACTCTTGAGACAGAAGCAGGTGGGTCTGTGTGAGTTGGAGGCCAGCCTGGTCTACAGAATCATTCCCAGGACAGCCTATCTGTCCTGTCCCAGGACAGAGAAACCCTATCTGAAAAAGGAGGAAAAAAAAAATACCTTAAATGGACCATGAATCTAAATACATAATAGGAAGTTTTTAGGAGAAAACAACAACAACAACAAAAAATCCTCATTACCTGAGGTTAGTTTAGCATTATCTAAAATAGGTAAGCTGGACTTTTATCAAAATTAAAAGCTTTTATTGTGTAATATACTGCTAGAATAAAATGGAAAACATGACCTATAATCCCAAGCATTTGGGGCAGAGGCAGAGGTGTCAGGAGTTCACAGTTATTCTTGGTTCCATCACAGCCAAGAGTAGCTGGGGTTGCATGAAATTCTCTCCAACAAACACGGGAAAATGAGGCTGGGTGATGATGCAGTGGTTAAGAGACCTTGCTCTTGCAGAGGACCCAGGTTCAGTTCAGAGCACCCACATAGTGGCTCACAACCATCTATAACTCCAGTTTCAGGAGACCTGAAGATCTCTTCTGACCTCTGTAGATACAGGCATGCACGTGGTTGCCTATATGTAACTATAAAACAGTTACACATAAGATTTTTTTTTTTTAACCTTTTTTAAAGCTGAGCATGGTAGTACACACTTTTAATCCCAGCACTCAGGAGCAGCAGCAGATGGATCTCTGTGAGTTCTAAGTCAGCCTGATCTACATAGTAAGTCCCAAAACAATCAGGCCTACAAAGAGACCCTGTCTCAAAACAGAAAAGAAAAACAAGTACACAAAAGACCTACAATAGATCTACGCCATACTGATAGAGTCTAGGGATCTCAATCAGGTTCCTGTTTTCTTCCAGTTAAAGAATTAAAAAGAGCCAGTGAAGCAGACACCATACCATTTATACACGGGAACTTGGTAGGTGGCAAATCTCATTTCAAATTAATGTGGAAGGGATAGCTCTGATATTTATAGATACATGCTTTGCCTGTAGCTTATTACTTCTTCCCAAGACAGCACAGACACTGGAATTTCTCTTCAAGTCTGGTCAGGAAAGCTAATCCCCCACCCCCACTTCAGCACCCAGAGCTGGCCATGGAGAATCCTATGGCTGGCCTTGTCTGAGTAACAAGTAGAAAGGAAGGAATTCTGCATGGAGAGGCCATGAACAATATGAACCCTGGGCGGGACAGGCCTGGCTGGGTTCCCCTACTCAGTCTGTGGGTACCACATCAGACCCCTTCCCTCCAGTCACACCACATGGCTGCCTGTGCTACACAGAGCCACTGCTCTATAATGACATCTCCAGGAAAACCTAAAACAGGGCTCAAAACTCAGTATGTAGAGGCTCAAAGGGTAATGAACCCAGAGAGAGGCACAGAGGCTCAGCACCCCTCCTCCACTCCCTCAGGGCTGCTGAGCTCTGAGCCACTTAAGCAAGGGCTCTCTCTGGGAGTGCTGCATGCCACCAGCACCAGTGAAGCTGCATGAGGCTCGTGCCCGGCAGCTGCTACTGGACAGTCCTAATAACCCCACCCCCACTGGTGGATCTAATGCCATATCCCGGCAGGCATCATCAGAATGAACTGAGGACACTGGGCTGGTATCTACCTCTGCAGCACACACTGCTAGCTTGGTGCCTGGAAACCTTCCACGTCTAGTGTCAGAAGTGACCTCTGTTGTGACAGCATGTAGAAGAAACTGAGTCAGGGTCTATTTTTTCTACCCAACAACATAACCAAAACCAGGGCTGGAACTATCAAAACAAGAAGTGAGAACTCTATCCTCCAAGATCACAAACTTAGTCTGGGGATGGTGTCACATGATTGTAATCCAGTGCTTGAGAGGCTGAGGTGGGAAACAGGAGCGCTGAGGCCAGCTTGACTACACAGTGAGAGATGAAGAAACAACAACACTCCAGATAGACTAAAGGTTCTATGTGAAGAGGACAGGAGAGATGCTCAGTGGTTGGTCAAGGGTGCTTGTTATGCGTGAGGACCAGAGTTCAGATCCCAGCACCGAGGTTCAAATCCTGCTTCCCATGCATGTCTGTGCCCATCACTGCTCAGGGCACAGAAACAGTACTCCTAGGACCTACTGGCTTCCAACTCAGAAACAAAACCAGCACCAAACTCCAAACACTGGCTCAGGTGCAGGGAGATCCTTATCTCAAAGAAATAGGAGAATTGCAAAGAAAGGCACGGGAGGCTTTCCTCTGGCCTCCACAAATTCACATGCACACACACAAAGTTAAATAAACCAAAATAACACCTAAAAGTACACTATCAAAAGTTAAAAGAACCTCATAGAAGACATTTGTAAGCCTGCAAGCTTATAAACCAGGCAAGAATTCATGTATCAAAAAGAGATTCCCAGTGGTGAAGTATGCTTTAATCCCAGCACTCAGGAGGCAGAGACAAGCAGATAGGAGAATCTCTGTGAGTTCGAGGTCACCCTGGTCTACAAACCAAGTTCCAGGACAGGCTCCAAAGCTGCACAGAGAAAAATAAAAGAAAGAGAGACTTATCAGCTTGGCATAGTGGCACACACCTTTAATCCCAGTACTGGCAAGGCAGAGGCAGATGGATCTCTGTGAGTCTGAGGTCAGCCTGGTCTACAGAGTGAGTCCCAGGACAGCTGGAGCTACACAGTGAGATCCTATCTCAAATGTCTCCCCCTGCAAACAAAACAAACAAAGCTTCTCTAAAAATCAGAAGGAAAAGACAAGTTAATAGGAAAAAATAGCTTGAGAATATACACAGGGAGCCAAAGAGATCGCTGTGGGCCCAGGCACACACTACCAAGTTCAGCTCCTGGGGTCCACATGGTGAATGGAGGGAACCAACTCCAACTCCTGAAAGTTGCCCTCCACAAAACTAAATGTATAAACAACTATATAGGTCAATGGTAATTTGGAAGGCAAAAGAGAAGTACTATTTTAGACCCATTTACAGGTGCTAAAATTTTAAAGTCTGCAAAGCAGATCAGATTCTTTTTTCCAAAGAAAGAAAAAAAAAATGAACTTGTGTAACACAAGTTGTTTATTCCAGGAACAGGAGCAGCAGCTGCAGGGAGAACTGGATCTTGGCTGCTCAGTCCAAACTGTCCAGGAGGCAGCAGCAGCAGAGGGCAGCCCAGCATGCAGCCAGAACTGCCTGACAGCCGCCATCCGTGTCCATCTTCTTTTCCCGTTCCAAAATGTACACTGGGAGGGGGCAGGCGGGGGAAGAGAAAGACCAGTTAAGAAGGGGCTTGGAGCAGTGGTGGTCTGGTAGCACTTACCACACTGTAAGACTCACACACAAGACCGTCATCTCCAGGAGAGCAGGATGGGGTCACTCCAGGGTTTGGCACTCATCAGAAGCTGTCAGACCGCTGTTTCCAGTCACCTCACTTTCCCAAAGTTCTGAACCCCACCCAGCACCTCATTTGATGTTGTCTGGAGTGACCCAATTTGCAGGCTTTGTCCTAAGCCCAATGTGTGTGGCTTTAGGAAGCTTTACCCACTCTCATTTAATCCTCACAAGTACTGTATCACCACTGTCACGGTGACACTCCCATACATCTTTGCGGGAGGCATAGCACATCTGGAAAGGGAAGTTTGTAGGGATGCAATACAACTGCTTTGGCTAAGAAAAACAAAACAAAACAAAATAACTTACTACTGTTAGAATTTAGCCTGGAGTCCAATCACCTAAAGGAAAACAGAGCATAGAGTAGAATACCAGCCTTTAAAGAGAGCTAGGTCTTCATGTGGCCAAGAGTGTAGGGAAGAGAGGGATAGAGTAATGCTTTTATATTATGTATATGGAAAGGGTCATCCAGGCTTCTGAGACAATGTAAGAAACCTAAATGTCAGGTATGGGGAAGAATAGGTTTTCACTTCACGTTGTCCACTTTTCTTAAATCTAGGCTTACTTGATTCTAGAAGATGCTCCTCTAACTCAAGCGGAAGAGAGGAGGGAAGCAGACAGGGCCCTGCTCCAGCAGGAAGGTAACTGACTTTGGCTGTCTTGGGCCCCTCTATCCTCTCTGCAAGTGCTAGTTCTGGTTCTAGCTGACCTGGACGAATTATCTGTGGCCCTGACTTGGACTGCTTCCAAGTCACTGTCAATTACAAGTTCCACCCAATCTATGGCCCCCTCACAGCTGCACTGGCAGCATTTGCTCCCTGCTCCATCCATCCATCCATCCATCCATCCATCCATCCACCCACCCACCCATCCATCCATCCATCCATCCATCCATCCATCCATCCTTCCATCCATCCACCCATCCACCCATCCACCCATCCACCCACCCACCCATCCATCCATCCATCCATCCATCCATCTATCCATCCATCCACCCATCCATCCATCCACCCATCCATCCATCCATCCATCCATCCACCCATCCACCCATCCATCCACCCATCCACCCACCCATCATCCATCCATCATCCATCCACCCACCCATCCATCCACCCATCCACCCATCCACCCACCCATCCATCCATCATCCATCCACCCATCCACCCACCCATCCATCCATCATCCATCCACCCATCCATCATCCATCCAAAGCCTCAGACCTTGCTGCCTATAGGCTCTGGGTGAACACAAGGGCTCGGGCCAGGCAGAGAAGCCAGGTCAGATTACCAGCCCTCCCTTTAAGCTCAGGGCCTAGAGGGTGAGCATCCAGGCACGTGTGTCATCCCTCCAGCTGCGTCCCTGTGAGTACAAATGCAACGCTGACATGCCATGGCCCAAACACATTACTGTCAGGTTTGCTATGGAACCCTCCTGTCTCTCTGAGCAACACTCAACATTTAGCACAGCAGTGCTAGCCTTACTCTCTTTTCCCTGGGTTTTCCCAGGGAGCTGAGGACTCAGCTGAGTTGGGTCATGGAGGAAGAGATCACAGGAAACAGTGTCTGCGGTTGTAGAGAGCTGCAAAGTGCCACGCCTTAAAGTGGTGCTGGCTTCCACCTTACACCTTCCCGTTGGTGAGGGCTCTCTGGCATAAATAAGTCCTTAATGGTTAAGTCTGTTCAGCCTGTCTGCTTCCGCATTAGAGTAGCCTATCTGCAGGGTCCACGTGCAGGGTCTCACTGGGATTGGTTAGCTCAAGGGTATTTAAGCCTGTGCAGGGGTCCCCTGGGCTCTCTCGTGGGTCAGAAGAACATGTTTCAAGGATCCTGATTAAAACTGCATGAAGATCTTCCCAGAGTCGAGTCCTTCCTTGCTGGCGAGGGTCAGGTGCGGTACAGATGGCGGCTCATACTGGGAATTTTTCAGATCAGAACTTCTTGCAGTCAGGGCAGCACTGGCAAGTTCCCAAGGTAAGTTAGGACCAAATTTAAGGCCCTCGGTAAAGAGGCGATAAGGTCTCCGGTAAGGAGCAATGAAGTTCGGGTTTGAACTAAGCCTAAGGCCCTCGGTAAAGAGGCAATAAGGTCTCCGGTAAGGAGCAATGAAGTCCCAGGTAAGTTAGGACCAAATTAAAGACCGCAGGGAAAAAAGTGGCAATAAAGTCTTAGGCATTGAGCGAGCGGTTGTAACAAACCGAAAGTAAAATTTTTAAGATGGGGACTTCTCAGTCTCATCCAATTTTTCTGGCTCTTCAGGAGCTACTTTTGTCAAAGAAACTTAAAATAAAGAAAAGCACACTAGAAAGATTCCTGAGGGAATGTGATGCCATTGCACCTTGGTTCACAGTTTTGGGAGACATCAAGGTAGCGTGCTGGGCTGAGGAAGAATTGCAAGCCCTCATAAAAGGAGTTCAGAAACAATCCCCTAAGGGGCAGAGGGGGAAGGGAGAGGAGAAATGGCATGTGGGGAGGGGAGGGACCCTCCTGGAACAATGCCTTCGGGGCCTTCTCCTGATCACAGTGAGGAAGGGCGGGGCCCAGGTACAGGGCATTCCTTTTGCCCTGAGGTCTGGAAAGCCTTATGAAATGACTTAAGTCTTGAACAAGTAAATCAGATTGCCATAAAAGCATGGAAGTCATTACCCAATAAGGGAGAGGTGAATGGTAACCTCACTAAGATACTGCAAGGCCCAATGGAACCATTTTCAGATTTTGTGGCCTGTTTGGTAGAGGCTGCAGGGAGAGATTTTGACATTACAGCAGCCATAGTTGCAGCTATCTCTTTTGCAGTTGTGGGTGGGTTCAGTCACGGCTGCTATGGCTATGAGCACATCGGTGCAGACAGCCTCTAAGCTAAATGAGTTGTCCAAGAATATGGCTACTGCCTTGGATGCTCAATCCACACTTGGTGCTCAACTAAAAGGAGGTTTAATGATTGTAAACCAAAGAATTGATCTGGTGCAAGAGCAAATAGATACCTTGTGGCAGCTGGCCCAATTGGGATGTGAAATGAAGTATCCAGGTTTGTGTGTTACCAGCATTCAGTATGAGAACTTTACACGTGCTGCTAATTTGTCATGACAGTGTCTAGCTATCTTTTAGGAAAATGGTCTGCTGACTTTGATGACCTGATGGCACAGCTGCGAGTGACCATTGTTACAGTAAGTTCAACATGTGTGGATGCAGGACTGGCTGCCGGATTGTCATTGTGGTTCCCGTTGCCATGGATCATCTGAAAGAGTGGGTGGGAATGGGAGCCATGGCTGTCCTCTTGTTGCTTATCTCCTTCGTGGGCCTGTGGTGCCTTTGCAAGATGAAGTTTGCTCAGAAGCGGTATGCAGCTATGGTTGTCCAGGCATTTACAGCCATTGAAGCAGGACAGTTTCCCCAAGCATGGCTCGCAGTCATGAACAAGAATTGATCCTTCATGCTCAGGTTGTATGGCTTAGCACTGCACTCCAAGTTAGCTCTGGAAGTGAGCAACTCCGAGAAGGGCAAGTCTGGTTGCAAGTGGGTTGGTGTCAGAGGCCCCACCTCCAGGAAAAAGATACCGGGCAGGTGTGGCACTGACTTGGCTGACTACCAGTATTCAGGGTCATTACAGTGTCCACTGCTTTACTGGAGACCAGACCACTACCCTTGCCTGTTGCGTTATTAAAACGAAAAGGGGGAACTGTAGAGAGCCGTGTAGTGCCACGCCTTAAAGTGGTGCTGGTTTCTGCCTTACACCTTCCCGCTGGTGAGGGCTCTCTGGTGTAAACAAGCCCTTAATTGGTTAAGTCTGTTCAGCCTGTCTGCTTCCGCGTTAGAGTAGCCTATCTGCAGGGTCCACGTGGCTCACTGGGGTTGGTTAGCTTAAGGGTATTTAAGCCTGTGCAGGGGTCCCCTGGGCTCTCTCTCTCACGGGTCAGAAGAACATGTGTCAAGGATCCTGATTAAAACTGCATGAAGAAGATCTTCCCAGAGTCGCGTCCTTTCTTGCTGGCTAGGGTAGGCGCAGCACATGAGGTGAACACCCAGGAGGAGTCCAGGTCCCGAATTCCCCTTCTCTGCTCACCTCTTCATGCCACTTATGTCCTTTTCCCATCCTTCGTAGAGTCCCTGCGTCTCAATCCAGTTACCATTGATCTCTGCTGCTTCGGCCTGTTTCCTTAGGGCACCTTATCAGTAAAACTTGGGAGCCTACTCACTCCCCTCCGCCAACGCTGAGGGTATGCTTATCCGCTGCACGTATCTTCTCTTGCCACTCCTTCTAGGTGGCCCTCCGATATCTGGAACACTAGGATACAGGACTGAAGCCTCCTAGTCAGCACACCTGCCTACATCTCCCAGATGTGGCCTTCATAATTTACCATCACCATCACTGGACCCACGCCCATGAACCCCTGCACACTTACAGGTGGCCAGCATATTGTGGTCCAATTTTATAAGGAAAGAAACTGCTTCAGATAAAGTTACATTGTTTTTGTTCAAAGTCAGCATCTCCATGCTAGTCTCCCTGCTAATCCGCTAATCTGCAGCACCTTCTTACTGTGCCACACTTAACCACCAACCACATCACTCCTTTGCTCAGGAACACCTAGGCTCCCTGTCACAGCCTTTTGTCCTTTGCTGCCTGAACTACTCAGACTTGGTGGATCCTACGGTATGTAGGGCCTCAGCTACCTCAGAGCCAAGTGCCCGCCCTTGCACTTGAAAGACCTGGATCTGACCTATCTGTCCCCAAGGCAGGCTGCTTCCCAGCCTGACAAGAGCACAGCCCCTTAGGGGAGGCCTTGTAGTGATCACAGAAAGCTAGAGCAGTAAGAGTCAGGGGACCTAACTCTTGCAGTATAAAAGCAAGTACCCGGTGAGAATAATCCAAAGAGAAGTGTGACGTTCATGTGATAAAATTCTGTTTCCAGCTCTGGAACTCTGCAGAGTGCTGGGCTTTGAAAGCCAGGTGAAGGGGACTGCTCTGAGGCAGCTGGTGCTGGGGGACTATCTCAGAGATCAAAGGCAAAGCCTGCCAGACAGGAGCCAGCATGGCTCACAGCTGTGCCCTGCAATGTATGTGTGAGCACATTCTCCCATGGCCCAGCCCAGCTCTATGAGCACAGGGCTGAAACAGTATACCCTAGGGCCCAGCTGCAATATGCAAAACTCAGCCCCTAACTATGTTCTCAGGGTTCCTCTGTCTTTAATTCCCTGGCCTTTCTCCTTACCTCAGGAGTTTTAGGTACAGCAGGAAGTGTTGAGTATGGTGGGTAAAAGGGACAATAGGTTCTGCCAAGACTGCTGACGGAAGTTCAGATAAAAACAGAAGAGGAGGGGCTGGAGTGATGGTGGTTAAGAGTCCTGGCCAATCTTCCAAAGGACCTGGGTTTAAATCCCAGCACCCACATGGCAGCTCACAGCTGTCCGTAACTCCAGTTCCAAGGAATCTGGTATTCTCACAGACATGATGCAGGCAAAACCCCTATGTACATAAATATATATATATATATATATATATATATATATATATATATAAATTAAAAAAAACAGAAGGAACTCTTCTTTGTGACAACTATACACGGAAGGATATGATATTCCATTATTTAGTTTTTGCCCCATAGTTCCTGGCTCCTAACTCCTTCCAGAGGCAAGCCACAGAAACTAGGACTTCTCTTCCTAAAGCAGGTTTACAGAAATAAGCCTTCCCTGCCTTTCTGTCTTAGAACTGGCTATAACAAAAGAACTCCCAGGGCTGGAGAGATGGCTCAGTAGTTAAAGAGTACTGGCTGTTCTTCCAGAGGACCTGGGTTCAATTCCCAGCACCCACAAGGCAGCTCATAACTGTCTGTAACTCCAGTTTCAGGGGAATCTGACACCTTAATACCAATGCACATAGAATAATGTTATAAATTGTGTGTGTGTGTGTGTGTGTGTGTGTGTGTGTGTGTGTGTGTGTGTGTGCGTGTACACATATATAGTGCTGGGTATGGTGCCACACACTTGTGAGTCTTAAGTCAGCCTGGACTATATGGTGAATTCCAGGACAGTCACAGCTACATAAAGACACCCTGTCTCAAAAGCAAAACAAAACAAAAGTGAACTCTCTGGCCTAGCTTAAATAGGTGAGAAGACCCCCCTCATTCCCAGGAGGGCACTGCCTATGGACATACTGACAAGCCATGCTGGGTCTCCCTGCACTATTTGTGTCATATCTGACCCTTTAGTCCATACAATATTCCAAAGGGCAGTTCCTGGAAGTGACAGCCCTGGAGAGGGCACAGAAATGCCACCTTCTGCACTCTTGTATGTTATACAGCTCTTCATTCATGCCTTCTGAACTGGCTTTTATAATAAATCAGCAAACAAAAGAGTCCCCAAGCCACTAAAGCAAACAAACCAGAGGAGGGGTGGTGGGGGCTCCTGTTAATAGCAAGTTGATCGAACTACAGGCAAAGCAAAGAGACCAAGACAGGCGCCTAGAAGAGGGCACTTAGAGACTGAGCCTTCAACCTATGGGGTCCAATGCCATCCTGGGTGGACAACTTGAGAGGCAGATCGGGGGATGCCCGGCTGGTGTAGGATGCTACAGAACCAGATGCCTGATTGTTTGGAGGGAGAGACCTCCATGTTGTTAGAGGTCACATTAGTCTGTACTGATGGGTGATAAGAAACATATGGAAAGGGTGCTTTGGTTTTCCTGGGTATCCTAAAAGGATGTTGTGCTGATTGCTTTTGGCGACTTGACACAGGTCATCCAGGAAGGGGAGGCCTCAGTGGAGGAATTGCCTGGACTGTCGGCAAGTCTGTGGGCTGTTTTCTGGACTCATGATTGATGTGGGGGTGGGGGTCCCAGCCCACTGTGGGTAGTGCCCTTCCTGGCCAGGTGGTCCTGAAATGAGTAAGGAAGCAGGTTGAGTGGGCCATAGAGAACAGGCCAAGCAGAGCAGCATTAGCCTAGGGCCTCTGCTGGAGTTCCTGCTTTGGCTTTCCTCAGTGATGCACTGTGGTGAGGATGCAGAAGACAAACCCTTTCCTCACTCAGCTGCATTTGATCACAGTCTTTACTACAACAGAAATCAAAGACGACAGATGTCCTTAGCCCTGAAGACATCATGTCTCAATTTTGTGGGAGGAACTACATTCAAGATTTCAGAATAGTGATTTTAATAAAACATCAAATTCAGTTTAGATGCACAACCGTCTACTGCCTAGCCAAGTAAACTTGGGCAGGTGACCATCCCTCTTAGCCCCGGTTCCTCTGCTGTAGGAGAGGGTGATGATGGTGGTGTGTGGCCCAGAGAGTTGTTGGGAACTTAAGAGGCCGTGCGTGTCAGGGCAGTGCTAGCATACTGTGAATCACTTGGTAAACATCACTGAGCTTTCAGGCAGGTCCCCTCCTGGGATGACAGCCTTGTGCCACCACAGCAGGAAGAGTATGCCTCTTATAGGCAGATCTGGGTAAGAATAAAGAGGGGCTCCCTTGGACTCTGGGGAGAAGTTTCTGACGCCAACGGGAGTTCAGGGCAAAGCTACATGCTGTGTAAGACAGAAAAGGCAGCTCTTGTGTGAGGGAAGCCTGTGCCACTGTGAGGGAAGAAAGAGTGGCGGTAGGGATGGGAGATGCTCGGGACGGGAGAAGAACGGAAGGACGTTAGCTTGGGGGTAGCCTTGAAATCAAGGTCTTGCCTGTGTATCTTCCCTCGCTCCAACTCACACACATCCACACAGTCCCTGTCAGTTTTCCCTTGGCCTCAATTTAACTGGAGTCCAGGTCACAGCTTTGGGAAGCCCAGCTCTCAGAAGCCCAGGCAAGGCCCCACCAGTGTACTTCTGAGGGCAGTGGAGGAGAGCTTACACACTGAGCCTGAAACTCAGGAGCCACTGGGAGAAAGGCACGGGGGCTATTTTAGCCCAGGGACACAGACAGCTACACCATACTGACAATAAAAACATGCCTCAACCACTGAAGGCCTGGGTACCCTGCGCACCCAGCAGGCGGGAGCCCCGCGCACCCCAGCGCCCTCCCCCCCCCGCACCCCAGCGGGGGCCCTGCTACTCCCTGGGTTTCACCTACACCTGCCTAGACCATCTGCTAGGCCTCGGCCTGCCAAAGATCCAGAAGGGGCAGTAACACCTGTGAGCGACATGCCTGTCCACCCCCAGGAACTGGTTGGGCGGCATACCCTTTGAATAACTCTTCTTTCTCCTCTCCATGTCAAAGGAATGGCCTGCAGGGCTCATGGCAGAAAGTACCCCACTCCAAGTCAGCTCCCAAATCAGCTGCCCGATGCATTAGCTGGCTCTGCCCAAGTTGATGCCTGAGACTCAGTTCAAGGTTGGGTCACCTTGTGAAAATATCCTTCTTATCCTCAGCCCCTGAGAGACCTCTGATCCTGAGAGATATCTGATTGTCCTTTAGTGTTCAAGGCAAACTCAAGACAACAGTGGGCATAATCCAGGTCACAGCCGATAGATTCCTTATCTAGTTCAGGCCTACTGGACACCCCCCCTTCCCAAGTTCAGGCTCTAAGTTCAGCACTCCTCCAATCTTGGATTGTCCTTGTCACCTCTCAGAATTGAAGTTGGTGCTTTGTAATGAGTGCCCAAGACAAGACTGTCTTGTCAACAAAATATTCCCTGGTTATTCTCCCTCTGTCCCAGAAGCCATGTGCCAAGAGTCAGGAAGGAGGCTCCTCCTCTGTTCTGCATCTAGGATCTGGCAGCTCCCAGAGGAGCCTTCCCCCTGGCTTGATTGGCTCCTCTCCAGCCAATCAAGGTTCCCTGGGGCCTGAGTGAGACTCCAACAAGCACTCTCACTTGCAATTATGTAAAAAAAAAAAAAAAAAAAACAAAAAAACAGCCTTATCAGCTGAGTGCTGAGGTGGAGAGGACTCAAGTGAGCATCCAGAAGAGAATGGACTGACTCCAGGCCATCTAGGCTGCACAGCACATCTGCAGGACACACTGAGCTGCAGTAATGCAGACACCTCTGGGGATGTTTTCCTTCCTACTCTTGTCATGGGAACACAAGAACACAGGACTATCTGGGATGTCTTCATAGATCCTAACTGGATTCTGAGTTCCTTGTCACACACTGCCCTCATAGGGCCTGAGACCCAGGGAAGGGTGGCAGTGATGGGGGCTAACAGGATCTCTGCACCATTACATGGGCTGCATGGCCCACAATCTAGGTCCTTACCTAGTGTCTGTGGCTATGCAAAAGAAATCTGAGTGGCTCATCTGTGGGTCTAGAGAATTTAAAAGTAATACAGAAAACAGCAATGACCATTAAGATCCCAGCTTCTTCACACAACCAGCCATCTCTATTTTCAGCAGTGATTCCAGGCAAATACAGGACACAGGCCCAGGAAGCCTTATCTATGACAGGACAGTTGCAGCCGTATAAAGCCCACTCCCATGCAGGTGTGTCATCAGCCAGTGCAACCAGTCCAGTGGCAATTCCCAATGTCAAGGAACTTCACAAGTGGACCAAATTTTCCCAGGGGACAGCTACACGTAATTCCACAATACTCCATGCTCTCTAAGAACCAGTTGAAGCAAAGCAGATATCAGAGCCATCAAACTGGGGGCCACTGGTATGCCTACACAAAGCTGACATGAGTAGAAGATGGGAGTCCTCAGACTTTAGCAGCTCATGGGTTCAAGTCCTGAAATGGAGCAGTTTCTAGGGACAAGCCCAAAACACAAGCAGGGTTCTGTTTAGCCCAAGGCTGCCCACTGAATGTCAAGGGCACCCCCACAGTTGCAAGCAAATCACCAACTCAAGAACTCTCCATGGAAGGTGATATGTCCAACTACAGCTGGGGCCTGTTAGGAAAGCCGGTCAAGTATCAAGTGCAGTGAGTGTGACGCTGAGGTGAACACTCATGGGTATGCTGGCAGTCTAAATTTAGAAGTGAGTAAAGCTGACTTTTTGTCTGAAAGTCAAGTCCTCAGGCAGAGAAAGGTAATTCATCAGCAACTAATCTTTAAGGACGTCTTGCTTTAATACCCTCATCCAAAATAATTGAATTCAAGAACCTGAACAAATATGGTTTACCCATGATCATTATTTACACTATTTGAAATTACTTACAATAGTTTAAGGTGAAGACAACTCAGTATCCACCATGAATGAATAAACTAAATGTGGACTGTATCTTCAATGAGATATTATTCAGCCTCAAAAAGGCAGAGAATTTGGACACATGCTATAACATGAATAAATCCTCAAGAAATGCTACAGGCAACCAACCAGTCACAGAAGGGCAGATACTATATGATTATATGATTTCATTTATTTGAAATACATAGAGTAGTCAAATCCATAGGCAAAAAGTAGAATGGGGTTGTCAGGGGCAGGACAAAGGAGAATATAGGGATCTGTCATTCAAGAGGCAGCTTTCAGTTTGGAAAGAGTTTTGGAGGCAATGACTGACCCACCATGTGGATGCACAAAACGTTAGCCAAAGAGCTATGTCCTTAGACAAGGTCCAGAGAACACTTTGTGTTATATTTATCTACACATCCTTTCAAGGATCCTGAGTAGGACCAGACCTTCATCCTTTAGTTTTCTACTAATTCCTGAGGCCTCCAGGGCTCTTGGGCATTCAGGAAGTCAGGACACCATAGCTTAGTTCACAGTGGTGGAACTCTGGTTGTACAGGGTCATTCTATTCCAGCATCAGCTTGGATTCTCCTCTCCTGTACTCCCCTGTGGCTCGCCTGGACTCCGGTCAGCCGGAGGCAAATCATGGCTACCAAAAACCCAAGTCTGCTCTGCCTGCTCCCGTGCCTGCCTGTTCTGCTTGTAGATTCTCCCAGATTGCTGCCCCAGGGGAAACCAGCTGTGGTGCTGCCTCTTGGCTTAGTGTCCACCACACATGCCCACTTCTCTTCTGAAACAGCCAGCCCTGGAGGGGAGTCTAGAAAACGAAGACGCTGTCTAACTCAGGGAGTTCACAGAAATGAAGACGCTTGGAGGTAAAGGCAGAATCAACATGAAACACAACTGAAATTCAGAGTTGGGAAAGGGTCCTCTCTCATAATGAGCTGAGGTGGGATGGATGTCAATCCTGTATCACTTTTTATTGGCCTTCATTGTCTGGTGATCCCATCCTCCCAGGATGAAATGGTGGTGAGGGTGGTTAACACATGACCTGTTATTATACTGTATACAGACGCAGGAAAGATGCTTGGAACCAGAGAACTATGGGAGTTGGGGGGAGGGAGAAGGAGTAGAACAGAAACCTAAAGTGACCTAGCAAGCTCTGCCTGGTGGCTGGGGAGGAGGAATGCCAAACTCAAGGCCAGCTTGAACTTGGACTTTTAGAGTAGCCTGAGCAACTTTATGAGAGCCTGTCTCAGAATTTAAAAAATTTTAAAAATGTTTTAAAAGGACTGGAGATATAGTTTAGTGGCAGAGTTTTCCCAGCTTCTAATGTAGGTGGCCCTGAAAACAAGACTTACAATGATTCTAGAGAGCTAAACAGAAATCAGAGAAATGGTCGTTTTCTTGATTTTTAGGTCCTGGGTTACAGGAAAAGGGCGAATGGAGAGGTTACTTTGAGGGGGGCTGGCACTTTGGAACCTGCCCAAATGGGCAGAGGTCACCACAGAGGAAACTGTGGCGTTTACCTGCTGGTGTCCAGGCACAGAAAGGCACAGGCAGCTGTTATCAGCAATGTCAGCCTGACTCACAAGCAGTGCCAGCCCCAAGAGCCTCATTCAAGCAGTATCTGCCACCTTCTCGAGGACAGCAAACACAACCATATCATTTCTGCTCAACACAAAGCATGTTTTATCTTAGGCATACAGACCACAACTGGCTTCTACCCGGAACAGATTTCCAGGTTACTAATTAACAGCTCCCACAGATGTATTTATGCAATAACACCCCAGGCTGTTTTCTTCCTTGACCAGCAGACATAATTATATGACAGTAAAAATAGCTGTTTTCTCCTAAATGCAGTCAGAGTCCTGGACACAGTGAGTTCTGAGGTCGAGAATGGGGCAGGAGAACACAGTCGATGAATGTGATGAGATGGTACAGACCGCACTAGTAAGAACTGACTGGTCTATGCCTCACCTCTGTGTTATGAGCCCAGAGCTAGAGAAACAAAGGTTATCCTTGCTCATCTGGAAATAACAGCGTGAGGAGCTCTGTTAGTCACAGTGCTGCTGTTTCTGTAGTACTGTGACAAGCCAACCTGAAAGTCAATGACAAAGGGTCCTGAAAACCACTCCCTTGCTCAGACACTGTTTGTCAAAGGAGAGGCCCGAGATTCCCCAGTGGAGAAACAGAGGTGGTGCTGGGCTTTACGACTGGATCTCTGCAAGGCAGGAGACAGAGCCATAGTTAGAGAAATACCTCCTCTCATGATCAACACTATCAGTCTGGCAAGCTTGCCACTGAGGCAGTCAAAAGAGCCAGCACCACGTTCCCACTGAAGCAGACTACCAATCATTGCCATAAAACCCTGAGGTGGTTTGTCCTTGGAGGTGAAGCAGGTAGGTGTACATGGAGTCTCCGCTCTGCCAGGAAGGCTACGGTACATTTGATTTCTCAGCTGCCCAGAGCGGTGGGTTCATTTATAGTCCTGCCCACCTGTTAGGGGAACTGGAGACAGAACAAAAGCGTTCTCAGGGAACTCAGGAAGTCTACCATGCCACAAAACCATTCACCCTAGGGCATACTATTCTTGAACATTCTGCAGCCTTCTGCTGTGCCTGTGCACAGCACACCAGTATCTCACCTGGCAACCAGCCCTGCCAAGGAACACAGTGCAGAGAAAGGAGACGGCCTGGAGCTGGACGTCCCACAGCCAGCCTAAGGCTACTCGGAAGAAGCAACAGTTTCTCCCAGCTTTAGTTTCCTATCTGTAAGATGCAGAGCTAGTTCCCTCGCTGAGTTAATCCACACAGGCCAGTATCAAGTACATATAAAGTATTCAGTGTACATTAGCTGCTATTGCTACTCCCCAGAAGACACCCAAAGCAAGAAAGGCAGAGCCCCAGTGATGGGGGGACATCTGGAAGCACTGTGAGCATTACATAAAGCTGGTAGGGCCTACACATACTTCAATACAATGAAACCTGTTTCTGAAGAACCAACCAGAGACAAGGAAATGAGTAGGAGAGGTATCAGTGCCAGGTAACTGGGTGACAATCCAGAAAGACCAGGAGCACTGCCTCCCAACAAATAAAATTCACAACCACACAGCCATCCTTAGTACTTACGCCACAGTACCGGAGGCTGGAGCTAGCGCACATCGAGGACCCTTCGTACCCCTGTCCTCATCACTCTCTCATGACTAAAGGGGCAATGACCACGTTTAGGATCCCTTTCGACCTTCAGGAGAGCCCGGGTGAGCCTCTAGCCCCTGGTTCTACCCGGATAAAACTGCTCAGGTCCTCAATGCTACTTATCACTCTTTGCCCTTAGCCTACCATAGAGAATTCAGTAGACCCAGCACACTGAAGACACCAAATGAATAAGCAATTTGCCATGTGCCTGTTAGCCACTGGAATAGCTGCTATTCAAGCCTCACTTGGAAGCAAGCAGCAGGTATATATTTAGCTGGGTGCTCTCTGAAGAACTATAAATATTAGTAAGAAAAAAGCACCAAAACCAACCAGGCACAAGTGCTTAAGGAAGACAGTTAACCATAAAACTTTTTTTAAATTTTTTATTTATTTGTTTGTTTGTTTGTTTATTTGTTTGTTTATTTATTTATTTACGAATCCAGGCTAGACTCAAACTCACAATCTCCGTGCTTTAGCCTCTAGAATGCTGAAACTACAAGTGTGTGCCGCCACACTCACCTGCTGCTCCCTTCTCTCAGCTGAAATGCTTCAAACAGATCTGGGCCTACCCTAAAGTCTCTGTTCAGGGGCTGACGGCACCAGGACCATCACTTAGACAGTAGAGAGATCCTGGGAGAGGGCCAGGCAAGCAAATGGAGCTCAGAGCAGTGGTGGTGGTGTTGGCCATGGAGAGCAGGCCCTGAGCCACAGAATGCGCCTTCCCACGGGGGCCTTTTTGGAACCTATCCTTCAGGTCTAAAGCCCCTGAATATTCTTCCCCAGCTCTAGGAAATTCATGTTCACTCAAGGCCCACAGAGGGTCTCGGAAAGGAATTTTTTGGAGACTCTAGAGTAAGGGAAAGGAACTGTGGTCCTTCACGGATGGCCTGTAATTTGCATGGTACACGGTGCATAAAAAGGTCACTCTGCTCATTTAAGAACGCATGATACCATGTTTGGGGTTGTCGTTTGTTGTTTGAAACAGGGTCTCCTAATGTAGCTCTGGCTGTTCTGGAATCCACTATCACTATGTAGAACATAGGCCTCTTAACTATCAAAGATCCACCTGCCTCTGCTTCCCAAGTACCCATGTGGTGGGACTAAAGGTGTATGCCCCCCTTCCTGGCCATCACAATTCAACCGCACACTGCCCCTAAGCTGGGCAAGTGCTACAGAGTCGGTGATGTGGCTCTTGGTAAGCACCTATGAGATCCTGGGTTCTAGCTTCAAAATTCACAGAGGATCTAGATACTATTAAAAATAAAATAGAGATGTAAGGAGACTCTACCTTTAAGCAAAGTACAAACCAAAGGTTAGGGGGCTGGAAAGATGGCTCAGTGCTTAAAGTCACTGTTTCTTGTGCAGAGGACCTGAGTTCAATTCCCAGCACCCACATGGCAGGTTACAACCACCTGTAACTTCAGTTCCAGGGGATCTGATGCCTTCTTCTGGCCTCCATGGGCACCAAGCATGTATATACATACATACATACATGCATGCATGCAAAACATCCATTTGATAAAATATAAACATCAAAAAGATTTTTTAGGCTGCTTGTGGTCTCTTGAGATGGGATGTCTTAGTTAAAAGGGAAAAGTCTGATACCTGGGATTCCAACAAGAAATCTGAGCTATACCCCAAGAACAGGAAATTATGAGAACATGTGCAATCTGCTCTTCCCCCATGCTTTAAAAAGCTCCTAATGTCTAAAATGCCAAGAGTGAGTCAGACCCACACTAGGAGGAAAATCTTTTCCAATCAGTATCCCAGTCTAAATGTGTAACCCAACTCCCCCCAGCAGGGAAGGAAAAAGAGGCTGGTACTATTGGCCCCTCAAAACTCCAGGTGGCAGCTTTGATAGCACAGAGTAGCAGGCTTCCTGGTACAAACTGGTAAGACTTACCCTAAGAGTTGACAGGAAAATATTCCCTGGAGAGTAGACCTACTCTTCCGGGGATCCTAGGCAAAATAAGAGGATAAGGGCAGTGACTTGAATACTGTCAGGGTCCGTTCACTGGGTCTGTTTCTGTGGACCCCAGGTCCCTGCCAGCTTCTTCACTTAGCTTGGGTAGAAAGAGGCCTTGTCAGTTCTGGATGCCCAAGGTCCGGCAGCTCTTACAAACACGAGCTCACTGGATTGAGGTTATGCTTAATACACTTGGCATAGTCCATTTAAGTCAAATGCAAGACCCTTACCCTCTCTGTGGCTTAGTTTCCTCTCCTGAAAATGGCTACTTTTATAGCAGCAACCCCTTAGGATGATTATAAATCTCATGTGAGATATTCCTTGAGAAGCAGTTAGCACAGCGCCTGGCTGTTATTGTTCTTATTCTTTCTAAAGTACCAAGGGTTAAAAGGAAAAGCAATCTTTTTATAGTGCTTTTTGTGCACTGATCTGAGATTAAAAAACAAGAACAACCGGTCTTGAGAAATGGCTGAGTCAGTAAGGCGCTTACTTGCAAACATTAAGGATGTGAATTCAGAGCCCCAAGACCCACATAAAAAGCTAGTCAAGACGGTATATGCCTATAACCGGCCCTTGGGGATGGTGGTGAGCAGACAGATCCTAGGGCTTTCTGGCCAGCCAGCCTAAAAGAAACAGTGAGCTCCAGTTTCAGTAAGAGATCCTGTCGCAAATAATAAGGCAGAGAACAATTGAGGAGGACACCCCAATATCAGCATCATAGGTGAGACACATATTGGATTGGGGTGGAGGAAAACATAGCCTGGAACCAGCAGAGTGAGGCTGACATCTGAAATGGAGACCTCACCCATTCCTGAAGGCTCACATTCTCACAGCCAAGGTCAGCCTTGACTATTTAAAATGGAAACAGAAACAAGAACAGCACAACACCCAGATCACTTTAGTGTAATACAGAATTAGCTTCGAATATATCTCCCATGGGATGAAGACCATGTATTAGATGAATTTCAAAAAGGCTGCATCATGGACTGGAGAGATGGCTCAGCCAGTAAACCCTGCGGCCAAGCCTGACAGAGTTCAATTCCCGGGACTCAAGTGGTGGAATGAGAGTGCATGCTGCTCACAGGCTCTTCCCCAAGCCAGGAAGACACAGTTGTAATTTTTAAGGTTATTTTACATGATTCACTTTTACTATTTTTAATTGTGTCTGTGTCTGTGTCTGTGGGTATGCATAGGCATGTGAGTGCTGAGCCCATGGAGACTAGAAGCATCTCATGTCCCCACAGCTGGGGTTACAGGAGTTTGGAGCCACCATATATGGGTGCTGGGAACAGAACTCAGCCCTCTAAACATGGAAACATCTCTGTAGCCGCCACATTTTTGTTTTTTGGTTTTTTTAAGTGGCCAGGTTTCTTGGTGCAAAAACCCAGGTCTAACCAGAGGCAGAAGCCCTGGGTGTTAGGAGAGCTAACTAAGCTGGGCTCTGGAAGAAACCAGCTCTTCTGGCCACAGAAGAGTCTGAATTTGGCCTTCACACTGCTACTGTCTGCCAGGCTGAGTCCTCATGCTGACACCAATCCCGGCTGTCTTCTTTGTCAGCAGTCTAATGAGAATCATCCTGTGACACATCCCAAATTGTAGAGCATCTCAACTCTGGGGAGGCACGATCCTGGTGGACTTTGAAAACGGTGTTCTTTCCTGGGGAGCCAGTCTCCTGAAAGTGACTCCATGGAAACATAAGGGAGGCCTGAGTTGTAAAGAGGTCTTCCCCGGGTTTCCAATATGGCTAACCACACTGACCGCTGGCGAATGGGGCTAGGTGGCTTTGGGCATCGTGCCACATGGGCAGCTGGTGTGGCGAGAGCCACATTGCTCTGGGCAAGCCGTGGAGCCTAGCTCTTACAGTGCAGCTAGAGGAGACCCCTGTCAGCCCGGTGTCCCAGAACTAATGACCCCAAAGCACTGGTCTTGCTCGGTGGAGGGCAGCTTGCAAAGAGAAATTCCACAGTGTGTGCTCAGCACTCTTTCTGAGACTGACCCACTCACTCCATCTCACCCAGCGCTTAAACTTCCTTAGTGTTTTTTTGTTTTCCTTGCCCTCCAAACCAGTGTCCCTCACTGTTCTACTGGCCTAACCCCCCCCCAAAAAAACAAAGCAAAACAAAAACAAAAAAAACCCCAACCAACCAAACAAACAAAAGCTACGTGAAGAGAGGAGGATTCCAAAGCATTTTGTTTTTAAGATGAGGTAAAATAATATTTGGGCAGAAAACCCAGGCTGTATGTGGGTAAAGGGAGGCTAAGAATGCAATGAGCAAACTGGTCTCAACAGCCCAAGCCTGCTTTCAGCCAGCAGGCACTGAATTATACACCAGCTAACCAAGGAAAAGGAATCTGCAAAGAACAGTTGTGTTTTCATACTCCATTACCTCCGAGTGCTGGGCAAGCCAAGCCCTTCACAAAAGAAATGCGTATAAAGTACAGGACAAAGTACAGCACGACTCTGCTCCCCTGAAGAAGAGGAAAGAGAGGCCATCTTTAGTAGGCTGTAGTCCCCTGGTGTCCTCATAGCCAGACTGTCGTGTGTGTGTGTGTGTGTGTGTGTGTGTGTGTGTGTGTGTGTGTGTGTGGTGTGTTTAAGACAGGGTTTTGCTGGGTGGTGGTGGCACATGCCTTTAATCCCAGCACTCGAGAGGCAGAGGCAGAGGCAGAGGCAGAGGCAGAGGCAGAGGCAGAGGCAGAGGCAGAGGCAGAGGCAGAGGCAGAGGCAGAGGCAGAGGCAGAGGCAGAGGCAGAGGCAGAGGCAGAGGCAGAGGCAGAGGCAGAGGCAGGTGGATCTCTGTGAGTTCGAGACCAGCCTGATCTACAAGAGCTAGTTCCAGGACAGCTTCCAAAAGCCACAGAGAAGCTCTGTCTCGAAAAATCACACACACACACACACACACACACACACATACACCCACAGACATGCACACACACACAGACGCGCACACACACACAAGCGCGTGCACACACACACATACACGCACAGACATGCACACACACACACACAGACGCGCACACACAGACGCGCACACACACAAGCGCGTGCACACACAAGCACACACACAAGCTCACACACACACACATACACGCACAGACATGCACACACACAAGTGCGCGCGCACACACAAGCGCACACACAAGCTCACACACACACACATACACACACAGACATGCACACACACAAGTGCGCGCGCGCACACACAAGCTCACACACACACACACACACACACATACACGCACAGACATGCACACACACACACACAGACGCGCACACACACAGAGGGTTTCTCTGTGTAGCTCTGGCTGTTCTGGAACTCACTCTGCCTCCTGAGTGCTGGGATTAAAGCCACATGCTTCACACTTGGCTAGACTCTTTACATAACCCATAGGTCCATGAGACTTAACGCAGTTACCAAGGAGACCACCCTTAAAGTGCTGGGCCAACTGGTGCTAAATCCCCAGGAGACTCCTGATGGCCACTTTCACCTGCCTTGTCACCTGAAGTTGTTCATTGAGTGCCACCAAACAGAACTCACCAACAAGTTCCTTACAAACAACAGTATGTGCTATGGCTAACACTGTATTAAATGCAAAGGGACCTAAAAGTTAAGAAAACAGCTTGAAACTAGACAGATAAGGGTTCTAAATCAGGCTCAGCTATCTACTATTTCAACACACTATAGGAAAGTCATTTTATTTTCTCTCTCTTCTGGGTCCACTGTATGGGTTAAAGAAGATAATGTTCACCAAGCATTCGAATACGATCTGATTAGACACAGTAACATTTGTGACTGGCCCTGAATTATGAGATGCATATAGCCAGCATACGCTGAAAGAGTGGTGGTTCCAGGGTTACATATTTTTAACCTTTTAAAATTTACTTATTTGTGTGTGGGTAGATGGGGGACCTTGAGGAAGCTGGTTCTCTTCTTCTACCATACGGTCCTGGAGCTCCAACTCAGGTCATCAGGCTTGGTGCTAAGTACATTACTCACTGAGCCATCTCCCCCATACATGTATGTATGTATGTATGTTTGTGCATAGGAGGCCACATGATACATGGAAGCAAGTAAGACTTTTGACCAGAGACCTGAGGGACCACAGCAAGGACTTATAGCTTCTATAAGTCACATAGATATTGCCATATGCCCTGAAGGACTGTTAGGTAATCAGAAATTAATCCATGAAACTCTCAGCTGAGACCAGGGATTGCAACAGGTACTCAGTGAAGTGGACATTGCCAAGGAGCCCAAGCTCCCGATTCAGATGGCTGGAACTGAATCTCAGCTCTACCAGATATGTGCTGCCCAGGGACACACTAGTGCCAACACTCTACCTCTCCATATGGCAGCGATAACAAGAAGGCTTACCTCAGAGAGTTGTCCTTAGGACTAAATGAGTTCACATAAAAGTGCCCAACATATGTAACTAGTCAACAAATATTTGCTCTATTTATTTAGCTAGTATTTATTCTTTAATAAAAGAACTACTCAATATTTAATATTAAAAATAAAGCAAGAACACAGGCCTGGAACTTTTTGTTCTAATGGCATTAATACAGGAATTGATAGCATCCAGCTCTCTAACCCCAGACTACATAGAAACTCATAAATGTCTGTCCAGACCAGAAGTTCTACATAATTCTAAATTCCACCAGCAGGCCAGCAGGCCAGTGGGGCACGTCCTGTGTTTTTCAGGGGCCGACAAAGTAGGTTAGGAAGGTCTTTTTCTTTCATGGGCTCAAAGGCAACGATCCACTCTAATTTTAATGATTCAGATTCTGCAGCGGTGGTTCTCAAGGGAAGGCGATGCAGACCCTTGGAGAGCATTTGCTAAGATCTGGAGACTTAACTAAGGAGCCTCTGCTGGCAGCTAGCAGCTCAGGAATGCTGCCGAACATACGACAATGCTGCAGGAAAACACCCATAAAATATTTCTGGTAGAAGGGTCAATAATGCTGAGAAATCCTGTCCTACAGGAAAGGTGCTCGTAACAAATGCACAATGGTGTCCACACTATAATAGCAATGTCAGCCAGACACAAAGGACATGTGCATGTAAGCAAGAACTGCCCAGGAAATAACATGAAAATGAATGGAGATGATGGGTATCTGGGTCACAAGTGGAATGTTTTAAAGTTCCAGGACTATTATTAGTATGAGAGAGACTGAAGCGAGTGGGAGCCAGGACTCATGGGATACCAACGCCCCCACTATTCCTCAGTTCAGACTCCTCAGACATTCATGGCGGCTGCTGGCGTCTTAATGCTCAGGCTGCCACTATATAGTAAATACTCTTGCTGTTGTCTCAGACTGAACAGTGAGTAAGGGAAGGGAAAGAAGTGTTCAGTCTCTTCTGCAAAATCAAGCTGGGTTCAATAACTTGAAAAGGCTCTTCCCATTTCCCTCAGTGCTGTCCTACATAGCTCTAAATTAGTCATTCTTTCTTTCTGTGTGTATTTTTACTTTTTTCGAGACAGGATCTTTTTATGTAGCCCTGCTTGCCCTAGAACTTGTTATGCAGAGCAAGCTGGCCTCAAACTCAGAGTGTGCCTGCTTCTGCCACTGCCTCCCTTGTGCTGAGATTAAAGGCATGCACCACCATGCCCAACTAATTGCTCATTTCAAAATCACTTTCAAATAGTTGCTGAGGAAGCCAATGGTCAGTCGAATTGGACAAGATCAACCATGGTGCTTTTAGGTCACAGAGAAGTCTTTAACTTAAGGCAAGGTTATAGAACTCTGAATGAGGACAGAAGAGTGAAGAACAGAAACCTAACTCCATCTGGGAGGTGGGTACTGTCATGTTAAGTTCCAACCCCACAGACCCATGGGGAAATGGAAAACCTTCCCCATCCCTAGGCTCAGAATGACAAAAGCTTCTCTCTGGTCCAAGTGTGAATGTTAAGGAAAACTGACCAATATGTGCAAAAACTAGTAGCTATGGTTTCTTCCTCCCAGATGTTTACAAAGACAGCTAACCCTCCCACTGTGTTGTATATAGCAACCACACTGAGGTTCCAGGTTGTGTGGTAGTTGGAGTCATTATATCAGAGTGCACACAGCCCATCTTGTTGTAATTTAAGAAAAACAGCGTGTGAGAGAAAGATGCCATGAGACAGGGTTCAAGCAGAGGGAATTTTTATTAGGGAAAGGGGTCATAAAGCAGGGAAAGTGGGGTGAGGAGACAGGCCTCCAGGAAGAGAAGAGAGGAGAGAAGGGTTGAGGGGGAGAGGGAGAAAGAGAGAGAAGAAAGGATGGGAGGTGGGCAGGGTCCTTTTAAAAGGGAACACAGTGAATGTGCACACGGTGCTCTAAGTGGCTGCAGCTGAGAGCGTATCCTGTCAGAACCCCAAGGACAGGCCAGTACAGATGCCTGGATACTAACATCTGACCCCAGCATTTCTGTATGTATTTCTGTCCTTTCTTCATTTCCTGGATGCCCCAGTCAGGATATGGATGCAAAGAAGTCACAGGGGCTACCTCTATCCAGCCAGTCAGAGAGGGGTGAAACAACACAGATGAAAGGGCATTTGTAAAAGCTCAGTAGGAGCCGGGTGTGGTGGCGCACACCTTTAGTCCCAGCACTCAGGACGCAGAGGCAGGTGGATCTCTGTGAGTCTGAGGCCAGCCTGGTCTACACAGTGAGTTCTAGGCCAGCCAAAGATACACAAAGAAGCCCTGTCTCTAAAAATAAAAACAAAAAAACCCCACAAAACAACAACAATAACAACAACAATAACAAAAAACCCAACTCAGTGAGAATGGGTGCCTGGTGAGAGCAAGGAACGAAAACTGAGCCGGAAGCAGGATAGACCTGGTCAGGTCTCAGGCCTTCTGAATGCTGGCTCTTATTCTAAGAATAGCAAAGTCCACACAGTGGGCAGAGCCCCCACCTTAGGAGGGCAATGGAACATGGCGAGGAGGCAGGAGAGGGCTGGCTTCCTTTTACATCCAGAACAAGTTTCTGAGATGACCTTGAGGATGGACTAGGGTCAGAGCCCCCATCAAGTGTCATAAACCCTGGGGAGATCCCATAAGCAACCTGTGTTCGTTCAGCAGAGAGGCCAAATTGGTTCGTCCTGGTGGCCACCAAGAGTTCCATGGTTCCGTCTAGCAAATGCATGTGTCCAGACCCTGTGACATGCCCAAATACCATCTCAAGAGATGCTGTCCAGGCCTATATAAGACCCAGGATTCTACTAACATATCATTTGAGCATTTAGGACACACAAATGGATGCCCCAGGACAGGCGTGAAGAGATAGGAAAGTGGGAGCTGGAGAGATGGCTCAGTGGTTAAGAGCACACACTGCTCTTCCTGAGGACCTGAGTTCGATTCCCAGCACCATCACGTGGCTTAAACTGCCTGTAACCCCAGCTCAAAAGGATCTGACCTCTGTAAGCACTTGCACTTATGTGCACATGCTCCTCCTCTCAGAGAGAGAGAGAGAGAGAGGGAGAGGGAGAGAGAGAGTCTCTTCTCGACATCTACCCAGCGTGGTAGAGATACGGCCCAGGGAAGATCTAAGGACCCTGAGCATGATGAAGTAAGGATCCACTACAGAGGGTCATTTGCACAGCAGCCAACTCCTGTTATTGAGGAAGAGACCGGGATGAACGAAGAGGCCAAGAAGGAAGCAGCACTGCAGGCCCAAGGCACGTCAAGTGCAGCCCACGGACAGATCTGGGGTAGAAAGGCAACAATGGAGTAAGCAGAGTCCAAAGGAGCTGCCGCCTATCCTGGAGGGGGTAGGGCAGCCAAGGCAGTGTCTGTGGAAAGCAGGCTCCAAGCCAGCCGGATACTGCTATCACATGCTGCCCCGCCCCCTGCTAGGTCACACATGGCACAAACCAGTTTCTTCACTAGGCTCCACCCTCTACAGAGGGTTAACTGTCCTGCTAATTAAAGGGTAAAGACATGCATGCAGTGTCTGATGCATGGCAGTAACCCAGAAGGTTCAGTCCAAATAAGACCCGAGGAAAAGGAGGACCTGCTAGAGGCCTGTGCTCAGAGTCCAGTAGTGACCCTAATATGAAGAAGCCCCTGCTGGGGTGGGTGGCACATGCTTTTGGCCAGCCTAATATACATAGTGAGAGTCTTCCTCAAACCTCAACAACAAAACAAACAGAAGCCCTGGCCTACAGGAGCTTATACATTACATGGGGGAAGGGGTAGCAATGGACCAGAAAACTGTGGGGAAACAGATGGACAGACTGGGGCTAGTTAGAGTGCAGTGCATGAAGGACCAAGGGAGAAAGCAGCAGTCGGAAGGCCTTTCTAGCTAGGCAACAGAACCAAAAGACAGCAAGGCTATACAATAGACAAAGCCTGGGAGACAGAACAAGCTGTGCAAAGGGCCTGTAGTGAGGCCCAGGACGGCCCCACAAGAGCAGAGCAAGCAGCAGGCTGACAAGTGAGAGGGGTGGCAGAGGCCAGCTCACAAAGGGCTTTGCTGGGTACCCTGCAAGGGCCCTGGCTGTCACCTGAGTAAAATGGAAGCTACTTCTGGGTCTGGGTGGGGAATGTGCAGCAGGGTACATGTAGAGGGAGGGAAGATGAGCTACAGGCTGTGGTTACAGGACAGGTGACTTTGGGATCATCCTCTTTGGCCCAGGCCAGTGGGTCCTGCAGGGTAACCAGGGTCTAGCAGCCGGTCTCCCCCCACCCCCTCTCTTGAGCACTCCTTGCTAATTCCTCACTTCTGTTCATCTGCAAACCATAGTTAAACTGCCCACTGATGTGTCATAGCCTTTGAAGTTTCATTCCTTTATTTTTACCATGGGCCTATAACCCCATTTTTACAGGATAGGAAGCTGGCTTCCACAAACTAGATAAATGCTACTTGGAGTACTAAATCAATGTGGCTTTTGGTGTCACTATTCAGTGCCCTTGCTGAGACATTCTGTCACCTGACACCCGGCCAAAAAAAAAAAAAGGGGGGGGGGCGGAAGCACCAGACTATCCAGGCTGGAGATCCTTCTCAGGAGACAAAACTGCCTGATCCGAGTTCCTGGTGAAAGGAAGCAGGAAATGCTCACACAATCAGGACAATTAGCCCGAGATGTCAGGAACATCATTTCTGTCCCTTCTATCCTCACACCAACTGATGAAAGCAGGTGAGGCCTCAAGAACAGAGCACATAAAGAGAAACGTGTCTCCCTCACCTCACCCCCTCCCCACACAGTTATGACTCGATCATTATTAGCCAAGAGAAGGCAATCCCGGAAAACACACTCCCACTCCTCCCCTCAGATTACAAAGGATGGAAATGGGGTCAATGGGAGGTCCCAACTTAGAAACCTAATTCCAGGGCCAACTGGGCTTTGTAGCTCACATGGACATCCCAAAAGGACAGTGCCATAAGAATAATTCATTTTAAATCAGTGTACTGTCAGATACCATAATCCTGCCCTAGAAGACTTCTTATTCTTATAAACCAGGTCTTGTGGTTAGATAGCAAGGAAAGGATCTAGGAGAGAGAATGGGGAAGGGGCCCAGACACCTAACAAAATCACAGCCACCTTTGAAATATTCCCATTCACCCAACACATATTTTCTGTGTATGTGCATGTCAGTTCTGCGTGTACCTACAGACCTATGTATTCCACGTACTCAGCACTGTTCTAAAAGAGACAAAAGAGAACAAACTGCCTTTATATGAGACTTCCAAGTGGAGTGAGGCATACACAAAGACC
Organism: Cricetiscus sungorus; assembly: GCA_030556225.1. Taxonomy (NCBI): domain Eukaryota; kingdom Metazoa; phylum Chordata; class Mammalia; order Rodentia; family Cricetidae; genus Cricetiscus; species Cricetiscus sungorus. The sequence continues at coordinate 124,647,146 of JANBXA010000651.1, forward strand.
AGGAGTTTAAGAAACTTGCCTGGATTTTAGTATTAGTAAGGGAGTACAAGTCTAGTTTATCAGATGCTAACTTACTGCTATTAAGAAACTAAGTTATAGCAATGGTGCTGTGTGCCTTTCATCTCAGGACTTGTGAGGCAGAGGCAGGTACCTGTTTTCTGATACAAGATTAGACATACTGTTATGTTCAAACTTTGACTCAACTGGATTTCAAGTTCATAAGAATCCACAACTGTTCAGGAATTCACCTGCTACTACTGGAACTGTTTCCAAAGACCCCTCATTTTGCAAAATGATACCACCATCCCCTCCTCAATCAAAAAGAGGTCACTTACCCTCCCTTGGAGTAGAACACAGGCTAGAGAGTTGTGACTGCTTTGACTCAAAGAGTGGGATGAAGCCAGGTATAGGGGTCCATGCCTGTAATCCTCAAAAAGGAGAGGCAGCAAGACTGCAGGTTGAAGACCAACCTGAGCTACACATACGTAGCAAGACCCTGCCTCAAAGAATATGGTAGAGAGAAACATCATTCTGGGATTTTTGAAGGGTAAAAAGCACATAACAGACTATTGCACTGTGATTACATGTGGTTCGGAGGAAATCTGGGTGATCTGTACTACTTATGCAATGTTTACATATAACTGAAATTATTTTAGAATCAATTATTTTGTTATCTTTAAAGGAAGATTTGGGACCGAACCACCCTGAAGCTGCTCACGGTGTGTGTGTGAGAGTGTGTGTGTGTGTGGGGGGGGAGGTGTGTGTGTGTGTGTGTGTGTGTGTGTGTGTGTGTGTGTGTGTGTGTGTGTGTAAAAACAGGGGGACAGACACCCAGAACCAAGTGCTTCCACCACCCAACAAAATGTTTGATCAGTGACTTATTTATGGAGTTCTTGTTAAAATGAATCAGAAGTACAAATTTCCCCCCAAACTGAGAAGCTTGACAGACAGAACGGGCAGAACTGACAAGCCTGCCTCATAGTCAGTCCGCCCCCATGCTTCTTTCCTCTCAGCCCCTCCTCTGCAGTGCAGGGCAACCCAGACCAACGGCGCCAACAGCGCCACGGTCTCACACAAAGCCAGTAGCAACGTTTATGAAACTGACTGCGGGACAGAAAGAGCACACTTGAGAGAAAGAGACCAGGGGATTGAGTAATGAGTTCAAGGTCATCCTCAGCTACATAGTGAGCTTGAGGCTAGCCTGGACTACATCAGACCCGTCCCAAAATGAAGGCAAGGGCTGGTGGGGAGAGCAAGCACACTGTTGTTATGTCTGTGTCATGCAGAGAGGAGATGAGCTAACCTTTCCTGCAAAGTCTTATCTAAATCACAATTATAATCTAATTGCTCAGATGGCCAAACTTCTACTGGCAGCAAAAAGCTTTAAATTCTGGTGAGACAAGCTCTGGCTGCCAAGCCAGTCAGTCTCATGTTTGATCGTATGCTGGCATTCCTGCTCCTATTTGCCTCCCCATGTATCTTAAACATACTTCAGGGTTCCTTCCCTCTATGCTGTAGGAAGGTTTCTGCTCCCTGAAGCCTCTGCTCTCAAATTTCTTTCTTTCTTTCTTTCTTTTTTCTTTTTTCCTGTTTGGATCACCAGATCGCCACCTCTTATCTCGGAAGCTGTCTTTTCTCAGGTAGCTGGTGGTTCTCTTAGTGGTAACAACAGCTGAGTTTCTGTGTGTACCCTAGTCTTGACTAAAACAAAGAGAGCCTAAACCACGGCAGCAAAAGCAAGGGTACTCAAATTTGGGCGCTGGGGAGCTAAGCTGGCAATAAAATGAAAACTAAGAGAACTGGGAAGAGGAGACACTTTGAGTTCATTAGTGTGGTGACGCTCATGGGAGGAGGGCGTCCTGCTGCGGATATGGCTGAAGTGATGACAGGTTTCTTTTTATCTGCAGAGATGTGCAGGGCAGGGTGGGGCAGAGCAGCAATGAGGGGTGAGTGTTCAATAGCAGTAACAGGCCTGGTCCCCATAGAGACCACTTCAATGCTGAAGTTCTTATCTTTATTTTCACTGTAGTCTATGTCCCGCATGCATGCCTGGTGTCTGGAGAGGACAGGAGAGGGTGTTGGGTTCCCTGGAACTGGAGTTACAGATGGTCGTGAGCCGCCACATGACTGTTGGGAATAGAACCTGGGTCCTCTAGAAGAGCAGCCAGTGCTCTTAACTGCTGAGCTTTTCAAACCCTCAACAGTGGACTGTTTAAGAAGTAGTTATTGGCTGAGATACATGGTGTGGTCTTGAATATGAATATATTTAATTTGTAGGAGAGATATGAACAGCAAAATATATCAACTTCCAAGACTGGGAGCTCGTCTGCCCAATGAAGAGAGATGTACAGAGTGGCTCATGCTGGCAAACCAACACTCTATTCATGAAAGTGAGACTGTCTTGGACATCCTGGCCTGTCAGGCTGACAGCTCAATTAAATCCCACAAGTAACCCCACAAGAGATCACTGTGATCTGTTGCCTGCTAACACACAGACATTGAACTTTGAGGTGTACTGTCATATAAATAGTTGAAATATGATCTCGATAAGTCTTGGTCTCTGGTCTCTGCCTCTATAGCATGGGACTGATGTTATAGGTTTGCTGTCAACATTGCAGGAGGCTAACAGGGAGCACAATGCACAAGAAATAGTTATAGTTAGGAAAATCATAAGAGATCCTAAACGTAAGTTGTAAGCATGTCCTTTGGGAAGCCTTATTCACACAGGCACTCCCACTTACATGATTTCCAAAGGCTAGTTTTCTAAGACAGATAAAAGGTTCTGTTATATATATTTATATGTAATAAATATATATATTTATTTATATATAATAAATAAAAATCTATTGTGTGTGTGTGTGCACATACATGTGCATGTCACAGCTCAAGTATATGATGATCAAAGGACAACTAGCAGGAGTGGGTTCTTTCCTTTCAGGGTGTGGGTTCTGGGTATCAAACAGGCTGTCAGGTTTGGCAGCAGGCTCCTTTGCCCACTGAGCCATCTTGCTGACCCTTTACTACAAGGCCTGAAATGAACTGTGTGTCCCAAATAGGAAACCAAAGGAAGTTCTGAGATTAGCCACTTGCCCGTCCACGTATCACATGCACGTTAAGTCCTTAATGACCCAAAGTCGATTGAGAATGTTTGAAGGATAGCGCCCTTCCTTTGAAGGAGGAGCCACTTTTGCCTGTGCAGCCACTAATAAAAAGAACTGTAGTACACACTTGAACTTCAGTAGAAAGAACTGCGGTAGACCCTGAAATCTAACTGGCAGATACATAATAGGACAGCATGTGATTCTGACTGGCGATCCCAGAAACAATACCAAGAATGAGGAGTGAAACGGGCCTCAGAGTTCCAGTGGCGGGCCCGGGACACAATGAATGCAGGTAGTTAATGATTCACAGTGGCAGAGCGGGGTGCTAAATAGCTTTCAACTGCATGTGTGAATTCAATTATGATTGGTAACACTAAACTAAAAGTCTTTTAATCTTAAGAATAAAGAAGCTTTTTTTCCCCCAAAATGGCTGATACCAATACTAATTAAACCAACAAAAAAAGAATCAAATCTGCATCTTTTGCATGAAATCCACCAACCCTAGTTCTGAGCAACTGAATAAAATTCTAAAGTCATCGAATGCACACTAGAGAGTAAGCCTGGAAACGGCAGAGGTGGCCATGAGTATGCTGGGTGAAGGGCGAAATGCCAGACAAGCACTGGGCAGAGTCTACCAGACAAGCTGGATGCTGGACTAATTCCTTTTACAAACCCCCGTGAAGGACACACCTCTAACTGGACACCTTGGAGAGTGTGTATCTGGATTAACCGTAGAGTATGACTGGCAGGAGGCCTCCCTCAGGGGCAGAGCATTTGTCTAGCTTACACAAGGCCCTAGTTTTGCCCACAGAATTATTGTGAGGATTAAATGTTAATGTACAGAAAGCTTTTGAGAAACAATTTGGTATATACTAAGCACTTGGTAAAATTAACTGTTTTTAAAAGCCGAAACAGCTATGAAAGTCGCTATTGTATAAACCAAAGGGTTATAGATAGTACAAGACATGTATGTAGCACAATGCTTCTCACCATGTTTTATTTTTAAGCCTGCCCTGATTCATAGCTTTTGTAAAGTATGATTGCATGCTTGACTGTCAGGAACATCAAATTGCTTTTTTTTTTTAAAGCATTGCTCTCTCTTCAGTCCTCACAGTCCAATAACAACAGTTCACTGTCAATCAATGAACTGCCTTGAGTAGCACTGTTCTAGCATACAGGAAGACTCAGAACCAAAGGCCGCAATCTCAGTAACAGATTAAACAGAATTATGAAAGCCAACCCCAGCAGCAAGACACAAGGATGACTTGAGGGCCAGCAGCGTCTCCACCCCTTTGGGGGGGGGGCTTGCATATCCTGCATATCAGATATTTACATTCAATTCATAACAGCAGCAAAATCACATGAAGTAGCAATGAAATAATTTTATGGTTGGGGTCACCACAACATAAGGAACTGTATTAAAAGGTGGCAGCAGTAGGAAGGTTGAGGACCATTGATCTAGGAGCTAGCCCCTAGCAAGTCAGCCACCAAGTCATCCCCACAGAGGGTACAAGAGGCACGAAGGAAAATGGTAGACCTGACCAGGGCCTCCAGTAAGAAGCCACTCTGAGTCATCGGTACCAAATATCAATCAGAAATCACAAAGGTCAGAGTTCTTCTTTGCCAACAAATCATGCAAACACTCTTAGTAGTGTGACACTGATGACATTCCCATAGACACAGACACCCACCTGTGGTCTTAGGAGGCTCCTGAGGTCCACCCTGCCAGCCGTACTGTGGATATCCTTGGTAGGGGTACCCCTGAGGAGGTGGGTAGGGGTACCCCTGAGGGGGCGGGGCTCCCATAGGCCCCATCGGCTGTTGTGGATAAGGTGGGTATGGGGCTGTCGGGCCAGGGCCCGGATATGGTGGAGGGTTCTCAGGATTCATCAGGGACCTGGCAATGCACCTAAGAGACAAAGAAAATAAATTATTTGCATATGGAAACCATTAGGAAATATTTTCCAAATGATGAGATCATTTACCAAAAGTCTTAAAGGTGCCTCAAAGACTGGGGAATCTCTAGCCTTGTTTGTCTTGGTTCATTCGCATCATAACCACATATCTGCTTGTTTCCCTTTTGTCTTCCTTTCCATTCTAGGTAGTGACAATGGAATCAATCAAGTCAGTTTTGGATCACCACCATTTCCTTAGAGGCCTGCCTAGTGCCTGTAGTCCCCTAATTAAATGTGTTGAATAAATAATAAGGTATGTTGTTTTTGAATTCCCTGAAATGTTGTTGGGCAGTTTTAAGATAACAGAAAATCTAACAACACTCTCAACCAGATCAGTAGATGCAGGCCCAACACTAGGAAACCCTCCAATAAACAAGGTTAGCCTACAGTAGTGTCTCCTAAAAGTCAGCACTGCCAGCAGTGACCAGACACACCCCTGCCTCGGGCTCTGGGATAACATGGTTCTTTCCAGACCCACGGCTCTAGGCAGTGAGTGGTCCATGGAGAACTCTGAGCAGAAGTTTCTTCCAAGCGTCCACACTCACACATTCTCTGGAAGACTCACCAGGAATCCTCTCTTGTGTACAAGTTCCTGTCCTCAGTGGTTTGTTTCTATGAGGGAGGCTATGCTTCCTAGCCCCCAAGCCTATTAAATATTCTCTTGACTGGGCTTGAAGCTTTGAAGGCCAACATATTGCTTCCACCATGGCTACAATCTCCACAGTGCCTGGCACAGAGCCTTCCAGATTAAAAGCAAACATATCATAACTGGGGAACAAGGCATATTCCACATGAGTCACAAAATGACTTGATATCTATGATACTGTACTGCCTTACTGTAACCATCTCCTAGACTAATATTTAACTTTTCACCTATTTGAGTATCTTCTAACCCCAATTAAATAGTAGGAGAAAGTCTAATAATTACAATTTAGTAGTAATCTGGTCATTAATTCTTCTTTAGAATATGTAATCAATATTAAGTGATTTCATGAAGGCCAGAATAGTCATGAGGTTCCCTAGGGATTCTGGATTTAACAGATTTTTCTGGTTACCTATATACTCCTGTATTCTTCCTTCCAAATATTTACCAGATTTCCAGTTGAGATACCACCAGTTCTTCCTGTGGCTCATGTGCTTCAAGAAAAGCTCATCTTGTCCCAGATCCAGAAGAAGAACTCAGCCACTAAGCCAACCAAGGTTGGCATCTCCCTTTTCATCACAAAAGATCCAGGGAACCCAGAACTGAGTAAGCTATCATAAATGCCATTTCCTGGTCACTGGAACTGGTTCTGAAGTGCTTCAGTTAGTAGACAGCTCTGCCATGCTTACCCAAACTCCCCCAGTCATTAGCACAGGCACACAAAAAGTCTACAAAACGTATGACCTACATAATTGCTAGCTAATCAGCAACTCCGTCAGCCTTAAGACGCAGTGGGCACTTCACACAGGCAAATTATAAAGAAGGTGGAATTCAGATGAGTTTATAACATATCATAAATCAAAGATTGAAGCCCAGCCTAACCTGAGCTACTTTTACAGTTTCTAGTCCTGGAGACCAATGATAAGCATGTCAAGTAACAATCAATGACATAATTAAGCATACATTTAGGAGGTGGAGTACAACAGTGGGGAATAGGCATCAGTGTGGCTCAAATTCTTCTCTTGGGCAAATGTTGAAGGACAAACAAAACGACCGCTATAGTAATGGCATAAACCTAGTGGAGGAAGGGGCCGAGGGAAGGAGACTATAAATTGATGCTAGTATGGAACCAGTGTTATAAGGGACTCCATCTACCACATCTGCATTGTGCCTCCCAGTTTAAAGACTTACTTTTCCAGAGGCTGCCATATGCCAACACGACACCCCATCCTACTCTAGGAAGCCTTTCCTTACGATGACTAATGTTCCAAGCATCATCCGAATGGAGACGTAGGGGAACACTGAGCACTTGTGCATTTTGTTTCTTCTCTCCTACCAGGTAGGCTGGTCAATACAGAAATCATATCATTAACTCTCGTGGCCATGACTTTATTTATTTATTTTGATTTTTCAAGACACGGTTCCTCTGTGTAGCCCTGGCCGTCCTGGAACTCACTCTGTAGTCCAGGCTGGCCTCAAACTCACAGAGAGCCGCCTGCCCCTGCCTCCTAAGTGCTGGGACTAAAGGTGTGCGACACCACTACCCAGCTCCCCCTCACTCTTAGTATGTGTTGTGTCCTTCTCCCTTTGTTCAAGGAACATGTCTAAAGAGGAAAATGGCCATCTGTTCTTTGGAGACACCTACAGAAAGCAGAAGCCACACAGTGCTCTAGCAACCATGACTCCCTCCCCCACACACTCTGGCTTTGTCCAGGCAGCCATCTTACAGAAACAGAGGCAGGTCTATGTCTAGTTTCTTCTAATCAAGCAAAAACAAACAACAAAAACCCGCTCACAATTAAAAAAAAAAAAAAAAAAAAAAAAAGCCAGGAAGCGAATCTGAACTCAATCAAGGGTCTAGAGCTAGGATTTGAAAAGCAGGGCTTCACTTGGAGCAAACCTATTCTCTAGCCACCAAAGAAACAAGCCAACCTGACCAAGATCCCCTAACAGACACAGGCGTTACAAACCATGCTCCATTAAAAAATACCAGTGAGTTTTAAAATTTGAGACACAGAGCTCTGTAACTTCTGCTTTTCCTCATAAATTGGATAAAACATAAGCCTCACTAAAGTACAGCAGGACTAAAGGCCAAATGTAAACAGTATGAAAGCATTACAGACAAACAAACCAGAGCTTCAAAGGAAAGGGCTGAAAGGGCCACAGCCAGGATCTGTTAATAGACTAGACTGCCCACTGTTCTCCCCAGATCTCATCCAAGACACACACAACACAGTCTCGAGATCATAGTCATTCTGTAGTACATCGAGAAGGGCAGAAGATGTGTGTGAAAATGGTTCATACAGATAAGATACTGTAAGGCCTCGTCAGAATAGTCAAGAAATAAAAATATAATAACCTGGTAGCTGCTGGCACCGCCTCTGTGGGCAGTATGCTGAATACATTTCCTCCTGAAAAAAACTCAACTATCTCAGTGGTAATAAATCAGATACCAGCCAGGTGGTGGTGCACACCTTTAATCCCAGCATTCAGAAGGCAGAGGCAGGCGGCTCTCTGAGCCTGCGGACAGCCTGGCTACACAGAGAAACCCTGTCTTGAAAACAAAACAAATCCCATACAACACAGGAGGGGGCAACAAAGAAATGGCTTCTCCAATCAACTATGGTAAGGCCATGCACAGAGGACTTCTGACTTTTTATTGCTTCCTGTATCTATGAATGGACAAAGATTATCAGACACTGGTAAAAGGAGACAGCAAAATGGCTCAGCAGTTGGAAGTGCTTCCTTCTAGGAGTTGAATCCTTGGAAAGAAAGCACTGACTCTCACAAGCTCTTCTCTGACCTCCACACCAGTACTAAATAGATAAAGCTGGGAGAAGAAATCACAACTTACATTCCTAAAGAAGAAAAAAGTTACACAATTATTTTGTCTGTTATTGCTCTGCTTTCATTTCTGAGTGTACTGATTGAACCCACAGCCTCCCACATGCCAGGCAAGTGCTCTGTCTACCATTACTCTACACCCTCAGCCATCAGTTCTATGCTCTTGAAACGCTGTGCAGGGGAGTTTGGGAGCTGGAGATGGCTCAGTTGGTAAAGACCTGGTCAGGGACACACAAGGACCTGGGTTCAAACCCAGAACCCACATAAAAAGCTGAACACAGCAGCCAAAAGGATCCTTGGGGCTTCCTGGCCTGCCAGTCTAGCCAAAATGGTGAGTTCCAGGTGGAGTGAGACCCTGTATAAAAGGTACGATGGAAAAGGAAAAGGGAATATGAGACAGGATAACTGGATGTGGCAGGAGAAAACTATGGTTTTTTTTTTTTGTGTGTGTGTGTGTGTGTGTGTGTGTGTGTGTGTCACATAAAACTGTCAAAATTAAAAATAAAGCTGGGAGGTGGTGGTATACACCTTTAATCCCAGCACTCAGGAGGGGAGGCAGACACAGGCGGATCTCTATGAGTTCAAGGCCAGCCTGGTCTATAGAGTGAGTTCCAGGACAGCCAGAGCTGTTCCAGGACAGCCAGAGCTACATAGAGAAACCCTGTCTCAGGGGGGAAAAAAAAACAAACAAAAGACAAAGACTAGAAAAAGACATCAATCTCTGACCTCCCACGTACACGTGTCACACACACACACACACACACACACACAAAGAAAAAACTTGAACACTATATAGTCTGCACAATCTCATGTCTTGTTAAAATAAACACTAATAGAAAGATCAATGTCAATGTAATACAACAGAAAAGCCTGGGCTGGAGACAACGCAGTTGTAAACAGAATTGCCATGTAAACGTGATGACCTCCACATGTCTTCTCTCTCTCTCTCTCTCTCTCTCTCTCTCTCTCTCTCTCTCTCTCTCTCTCTCTCTCTCCCTCTCTCTCACTCACACTCACACCAATTTTACTGCAGTCATCCAAATGTATTATGTTCATTTGTATTTGTGTGTGTGTGTGTGTGTGTGTGTGTGTGTGTGTATGTGTGTGTGTGTGTGTGTGTAAGAGCATGAATGTACCATGATACTTATGTGAAGATGACAGGACGCTTGCAGGAGTCAGTTGTCTCCTTTTGCCATGTGGGTCCTAGAGACTGAACTCAGGCCATCAGGTTTGGTTGGAGCTGTAACTGCTGAGCCATATTGCTAGCACCTAAATTAAACTTAAAAAAATTTAAATAGAATGACAAGTCCTAAAACAAATTCACACAGTACAGTAATTTAACAGAAAGGAAAAGAATGTGTTTCTAATAACATTCTGAATTAATTGGCTATTAGGGACAGTGATTCCTAGCTTTATATACAAAAATAACTCAACACATCATAGAACTATAAATAAAAGCCAAAGCATCACACTTTTAGGAGAACGCATGTCATATGTTCAATTTATCCTATGACTCAGCAATTCTCTTTTCTGATAACTAGTTATGCCTCACTTAACTACAGGGATGTTTCTGAGAAATCTGTACAGCTGGGGTCATGCTTTCTTTTAATTACAGTATGCTTTCTGAGGAACTGTGTCATTGGTGATTTACTTGCTGTGCAAACTACACAACATCTTTTTACAAACTACAACTCCCGCTATATCACCACTAAAGCAGTTTAATGGGACCACTCTGGTATATGCAGTGCAGTTGGAGGTCAAAACGTATTCAGCATGTTCCTTCCTATGTGCTGAAGGGAAGAAGTTCAAAAGCCTACGACAAGACAGATACACCAGAGTAGCTTTTAATTCTGATTGCTCCAAACTGGAAACAATGCAAATCAGCCCCAGAACAGTTTAAACCGTGGTGCAAACATCACCGTCATTGATGGTTTATGATTCCATTCATCTGAAGCAAGCGCAGTAAAGACTTTAGGACACGGAAAGACACAGACAGAACCTTCGGGGTAACAGAAATGGTCTGTGTCTTGAGCCGAGTCATGTTTGCATAAAAACACATAAAATCACTGAGTTGAGGAGTCAAATTTTCATTTTCTACATTGTAAAGCAAACATAATACTTGTCTATAAGGAAAAAATCTACAATGGTTGACTCAGGCGCTGAAATACAGGTGACTTTAAAATTATTCATACTTAAAGGCGGCTAACACTGTTAGTAAGCTGGGAAATAAAGTTTTGTTTATGCTTGCTGAGATGATCATGCTGCTGGCTCCTTTTTAATGACCATTTCACCCCCTAAGACTTGGCCTCTTCTGATGAGCTGGTTACCTTCCGGTTTTCCAATCTTCCCCTTATTAACTATTATCCCCTGTCTGTCCACTACTGTTTTTCTTGCCTTTTGTAGCTATGTTGTTTTCTCACGACTGAGAAGATTTTGGCTGGGTAAAGACCAGGGTTAAATATGATTTTTCCAAAGACATTCCCACTCCCCCACCTTTGATCTTATTGAAGCCTGAAGTCAGGATACTTCTAGCCTTAAGTATTCTTCCTGGAAACTTGTGTAATTGTCTTTCAAGCTGCTTAATCTATTTACAAATAGATTCCTTTATATTCCAAGTCCCTCAACTTTTTTTGAATCTACACCCATAATTTTGTGTGTAGATTGTTGAGCTGGTTTACAGCTTTCAGGAAAATGTTCCACTTAACTGTAACTTTGGTGTGTTTGGTGTGTTATCCTTGTGCTACTCACATACATCATTTATTTGGCCCATGCAAACTTCCCGGAACATCACAGGTAACTCAGCACTGGCAGTTCCAGCATTGCTGAGACAATGTGAACAAGATTCAGTTCCTGCTCAGACTACAGAGACAGACAAACGGGACCAGCAACTACTGACCAACCTGGGAGAGGGGAAGCAGAGAGAACTATGTGCACAAAAGTAGACGACAGATCAGTTTCTAAGCAGAAGTGATGATCCTATAAAGAGCTAAGCAGACACAGAAACTCCAATTACTCCAATTTCACGTGTTAGTCAGAGGCAACAATCTGGGAACTATCAAAGGAAAACAAAGTACATTTCAGGGCCGGATGGGGATCACTATGGCAGGCGCCTGTTGTACAGAATGAGGCTGAAGATGAGGACCAATGTGCTTAGGACAGACTCAGGATACTCTTTTATACACCTGCCTTTTTATAGTTACTCTTCACTTACCCCTGCTTACCAAGTTACCACCACCCAACCCAGTCACTCACTCACTTGACCACATTATGAAATACCCACTGAACGTCAGGACTAGAGCTGGGCAGCGGGGAAGAGTTCTAACATTAGTTTAGGCTTTAACAATGTCTCCATTAATCTAGTAGCATCAGGATAGAAAATCTGGGGATTTCTATTTCAAGGGTCTTGTTAAGTGGTCCAGCTACTCAGATTGGACAAACTCAAGTTAGGAGGTTCAAGGGTCGCATCTCAGAGCTATACAATGTCACTGAACATGAGGTATAAGCAGAACAGTCCTCAGTGGGAAAGTCAGACTGGAACAGTAAATGGGCAGCAAGTGGAAGAAAATGATCTCAGATACAACCCTGATTCCTAAGCAAGGTGGGACTCCTACCTTCCTAACATCTCCTTCCTTTCTGACATTTTCCTGTGTTGCCCAGGCTGGTCTTAATTGAGTTCCTATGGCCTCAGCCTCCCAAGTGCTGGATTACAAGTATTTGCCATCATGCCTGGGTCATATTTAAAGTTATATCCCAAATAAATAAATGAACATTTTATCTCCTTAACTGGCAGCCCTACCTTTATGGGGTTCATCTTATAGATACACACTACAGCAGTATGCTAAAAATCTAAAACTTCATATGAATATATAATAATAAACATGTGCATATATAACAGCGACATAACACATACACCAGATATATAACATCCTAAAAGTCTATCATGTGAAGACAAAATAAACCCAGGTAGTCCCAAACTACAGAACTAACTCTGATGAGACCCTTCAAAACAATGAGACAGAATTACATGGGCTGATGTGCTTAAATAACAGCAACAAAGCAAAGTAGCAATTTGCAATATAGTGCATTCACTTAACTATTTGGATTTAAAAATAAAGTTCTAAGCCAGGCATTAATCCTAGCATTCAGGAGGAAGAGGTGAGCAATTCTCTTGAGTTTGAGGCCAGCCAGGCTGATCTACATAGTAAACTCCAGGCCAGCCAATAATAAGTAATAACATCTTCTCTTAATCAGTCAATTAGTCAATCAATCGAGTAAATAAAAAATGAAGTTCTTCTGGGCATTGTGGCACACACCTTTATGGGATATAATATGCCCAGCCCATATGGCATATTTAACAATAAAAGTTCAAATCCCTGCTGATTATCCCTGACTAAAAACCACATGAATTTTAAGGAAAAAAAAACAATGCCTTAATTTATTGAGAAGGAATGGATGCTTCTAGATGCTTCCAAGTGCAAGGAAAATAGAATTTGTTCCAGTAACCATGTGGGAACACCTGGCTCCAAGGTAGGCCTTTTTTTTAAAAAAAGTCTTTATTGGAAAGTCTGATCCTCTGAACTGGGCAGTAGTGGCATACACTTTTAGTCCCAGCACTCAGGAGGCAGAGGCTGGCAAATCTCAGTGATTTCCAAGCCAGCCTGGTCTACAACGCCAGTTCCAGGACAGAGAAACCTTATCTTGAAAAAAAAAAAAAAAAAAAAAAAAAAGTTTGCTCCTCTGTAAAAAGCACAGGTTGCTTGAATTCAGGACCCCTTTGTCTTGAGCCCACAGCTCAGCCCCTGGCCTGAACTGCTGGTAAATCCACACCCACTTCATACTAGGCCCTACTTGGAGCCTCACTCAGCCAAGCAGCTCAGACCCTGGTCAGTGCTGTTAGCTGAAAGCCTGGCGGGGCCTCTGAGTAACATCCAGTCACAGGGCAGCACCGTAACTCTAGGACTTCAAACAAGGCAACCCTTAAAGTGAAAAGGGAGAGAAAATGAGGCCCAGCAAGAGAAAGGATCAAAAGAGGGGGCAGCAGAGAACAGAAGGGATGGGAAAAGGGAAGAAAGCTGTTAACACAGAAGTGAGTTAGGGAAATGAAAGGAGAGGTTAGAGACAGACAGCCAGAGGGGAAGAACTCCGCCCCCTTCCAAGCTGAGAGGACACACTATAAAGGCACAGGGCCATCCCTCCCAACAAGCCTGATAAAGCCACTTTCCAGGTCAGGTCCCCCACCAGCATGGCCCCTGAAAGGCAGGTCCCACCAACCTCCCACAGCATTAGCGTAGGCTTTGTGGGAAAGTTGACATCTTGATGGCTTAGTAAAAGGCCCCTACAGCTAAATGTGCTGGCAATTTAACTGACTCCTGATGAATGCCCAAATGGCCCTCTTGGCTCCACCATGAAAGCCACTCTCCTAGCCCTCAGAGAGAGCCACTGCTCTGTCAACACAGCAGGTAGCTCCTAACAGACCACAGCAAATTTCAGTTCCCGCTGCAGTACCCTGGATACCGACCACGTGAGGCACCCAGAGACCTCACCACCCAGCAGCACTCCCCAAAGCCTTCTGCTCTCCTGAGGCAGGAACATTATGGACAATAAAGACTAGAAAGAACAAATGCTAAATGACAACTTCCTGTCACTAACATCCACAAAGAGCATACTACATGCAAAAAGTCAAAGGACTCAAAGTAGATAGGGGCACTGGTGAGACTAGGAATTAATAGCACTACTCTCGCCACCAGGAAAAACCTGGATTTTCCAGGGGCACACTTACACAGAAAGATTACAGCATCAAAAAAGCCAGGCCCCGCCGCAGGCCTGATCTAACACACAGCACAGTTGTCACCATTTTAGGCCTCCTTATGGTAAACCACATCAAAACAGCAATGGTTAAATTAAAATCATTCATAACACACACACACACACACACACACACACACACACACACACACACACACACACACAAGAAAAAGCAAAGACAGAGGTTTCTATATTACACTAATTTTCTTTCTTTGGAGACAGACTCTTGCTATGTAGCCTAGTCTGGCCTTGAACTTGCAATCCTTTTAGTTCAGCTTCCTGAGTGGTAGGTTTGTAGCTGTATGTTCCCAAATCCAGCTTCCTATTCTCAGCAACCAGATTCTTTATCTTGTGGCTTTCTTAGTATCAGAATGTCATACAAGTTTTAGGACAGGGTTTAAGGAGACTTCTCTGAAAGACAGACTATCTACACAAACCAGCCCTACCACCCACCTACTGCCACCTGGAAAACTCACCATGGGTGACTCACTGGGTGCGCATGTATGCTCCATGATTTAGAGAACACATACAAACAACTATTTTAGCATATAATATTCACCTTCTATTTGTGGTAGCTAGTACAGTACTTTTCAAGTTAAAGGCAATGATAGTTTCCCTTGTAAATAAGATTTCAAGTTAAACAATGACTTAAAATTATTGTGTGTGTGCATGTGTGTGCACACACATACTCCAGCACACATTACAATGTGTGGAAGTGAGAGGGTAAATTGTGGGGGTCAATTCTCTTTCCACTAGGTAAGTCCTGGGATAAAAATGTTGAAGTTTTAAAAAGTAAGATGAAATGAGAGATAATCACTGGCAGCCATACTAATTAAGCCAATTAGAAGTATAAGAGTCAGAAGCCAGGAACTGATGGCACACACCCTTAATCCCATCACTCTGGAGGCAGAGGCAGGCAGATCTCTGAGTTTGAGGCCAGCCCCGTCTACAGAGTGAGTCCCAGGACAGTCAGGGCTGTTACATAGAGAAACCCTGTCTCAAAAAAAAAAAAAAAAAAAAAAAAAGTGTAAGAGTTTTTTAATAATGCCCAGACCAAGAGTAGTCTAATGCCTCCAAAATATCTCTTGGTGGCAAAGCTCAAGGGTACAGCATTTTTAAAGAAAAACCACAATTACATCACAGTGTTCGAGGCTGGAGTAGGCTTGTTACATTTCTGCAGAGCCTTATCTTTTTGCAGAAAGAATTCAGCAGTATTTCCCAGACAATACAAAACAGTTATTTTTTATTTACACTTCTTCTATTCGTTTTTGTTTTATGTTTTAGCCTGCACACACATTAGTTACTTTGGTTAACAGCTGGACCGCATGGACGGGGTCCCAACAGCTCTGCCAAGGTGGTTGTGGTTATTGGAGGGTAGAAGGTTGAGGAGTGTCTAGGAAGACACAAAAAAATTAGGACAAAATGTCATTGCCTTAGTCACTTTAAAGAAAGTTAGGAGGCTGGAGAGATGGCTTGGTGGTTAGGAATACTGGCTGCTCCACCAGAGGGCCCGGATTAGAGTCCCAGCACCCACAAGGCAGCTCCTGAGTCTTTAGCTCCAGTTACAGGGGATCCTTCCCTGCACTTCATGGCACCAGGCATGCATGTGGTACATAGATACACACGCAGGCAAAACACCCATACATATAATTTAAAAATGAAAAGTGTTTAAACAAAAACCAGCAAGGCAAAAATGGAGATAGGACAAAAATCACACATCTGGAACACAAATGAAGCACGAGAAAGACTTGAGGTTTCTCTTCTGCGCTTGACAACTTTTGTCCTACTAGTTTCACAGCTGCCCTCAGACACCGAAGAGCTCTAAGTACTGTAACTCAAGAGTCAGCAGAGGCAGAGGGCTGCAGTAACTGGGATCCACCATTAGCCTGACAGTGGCCTTGGCTGGAAAGGCTGGGCAAAAGACGACACAGAACAGTTGGGGTGTCCACAGGGCTACTGGGGGCACCAGGAAGACTCGAGACAGGCATGTTCCTATGTCTGCTATTCATACATCTCTCCAGCTGCTCCGGCCTACAGTCCTGACGCTGCAACAAATGTGGGAGAAGTCTAGGACATTCCCAGGTTTTCCTCTCCCGGATATTCCTACAGCTCAACTGTTCACCATCCTGCCCTTTCTCTTGCCACTAGAGAGCACAACTAGATAGTTTTCAAATCTGATTTGTTTTCTGGCAATGCTCTTGGGACTAGCTAACAATTCTTAAGCACAAGTCATCAGGGAACTAATGATAGGCATCTGTGAATAAAGAAAGCATTTACTCCCTAATAAGGACAGCAGGTAATGCAAACCTTCCTCCTACCACCACTATCAACTCTACCTTAAACCATCTAATTAAAGTTCAGAAAGCTATCAATCAACCTGCTGCCTGTTGCCTAATGCCCAGAGGTCAGACTCAAACCATTTCTCCCCCTTGCTTTAGATGTGGGAATCATATCAGTTACACATATTTGGCTTTGAGGCCTAAATCAGCCCCGGTGTCCTTCTACTTATGATGGCAAACCCATCATAAGCTGAAAGTATCATAAATTTAATTAATTCAGTTAATATAGTAAGCACCATAGCTTAGTGCAGACTACCTAAAATGTGCTTGCAACACTTAACATTAACCAGCAATTGTACAAAATTATCCCAAAAGCACATTATATAATAAAGTATTGGGAGCCAGGTATGGTGACACATGCCTCTAATCTCAGCTTTGGGGCAGTGGGAGATTGGTGGATCAGATGTTCAAGCCTAGCCTCAGCTATATAGCAGTTTGAGGCCAGTCTGTGCTAGATGAGACCCTCTCTTAGAAAGAAAGGAAGAAAGAAAGAAAGAGAGAGAGAGAGAGAGAGAGAGAGAGAGAGAGAGAGAGGGAGGGAGGGGGAGGAGAAGGGGGAGGGAGGGAGGGAGGGAGGGAGAGAGAGAGAGAGAAAGAGACAGAGAGAGAGAGAGGCCGGGCATTGGTGGCTCATGCCTTTAGTCCCAGCACTCGGGAGGCAGAGGCAGGCAGATCTCTGTGAGTTTGAGGCCAGCCTGGTCTACAGAGAGAGTTCCCAGACAGGCTCCAAAACTACATAGAGAAACCCTGTCTCAAACAAACAAACAAACAAACAAACAAACAAAAAGGGGGGGCAGAGGAGAGGTGGAGGGTATTGAAAATCTCTTGCTAACTTACTGAACACTATCCTAGAAAAAAAAAAAAAAAAAAAAAACCCAAGAATGGTTATATGGGTAAAAATGTCCCACTGTAAAGTAGAAAATGTTAATTTGAACCCTGGTAGATCAGGGTAGCATTATGCACACTCCCTAAATTCTTCTGTTGTAGAGCTCTTTGGCTACAGCTCTCAAGGCGGCATGAATCTTTCTCAGGTGAGAGCCAACTTATACCCGATGCCCTTGCTTCCACCCTGCGGCCTTTCACTGCTGACTCCCATTTCATAGCCGAGTCAATGATCAGCTTGGGCAAATGTGAGGAGCTCTGAGGCCGGGGACACAGCACTCAGCTCAGCTTGAGGAAACGGGAAGTCTCTTCTGTCTAAATTCTCCTCAGGTAGAAAGCTTTACTCAGGCAACATGTCAGAAGTCTGGGGGCTGAAGCCATAGCTCCACAGAATCCCTGGAACAGCAGTGAGTGCCTGAATCTCTCCAGCCAGACCTGTGCTGATCAAGAGAGGGAAACTTCAAAGGTGAGCATCTCCATCCTCATCCATAGTGAGCAGTGATCCCAATGAACCCCTGGGAAGTGCTGTGAGGACTGTCCTTCAGAGCTGAGACAATTCCCAGTAACAAGCCTGCCTTCAAAGGATTCTGGGTAGGAAGCTACCCAGCCCCACAGCCTGCTGTTCCTGGCTCACTTGGAGTGCTTCAAAGAATAACACGTGGTAATAGAGAAAGAGTATAAGATAATGAAAAACATGCTTATTTGCACATGAAATACAAACAGGTGCTTAATCCCAGGCCTCCAGGTCTTGATCATTGGCTGATTAGTAACTAATTCCTCAGAACTCCAGGAAAAAAAGAGAAAGAAACCAGCAAAAAGGTCTCTAAGTATAAATGAGATGTTAGAAAAAGTCTAACTTTTACCTCTTTTTTTTTTTTTTTAATTCCTACATCTTAAAATGTACCATTTACCCAGGAATTAAAATGTCCTGCTTTGGACTCACCTTAGCCCAATTCTCCTGATTATCTGGCCCAGACTCAGTGTGTAACCCACAACAGCCTGGAACTAGGAATTTCCCTGCCTCTTCAATACTATAACTACAACACAAAACAATTTTTCCCACTTTGGCGCTGGGGTCAACCCCATGTGGGTCACGGTGTATACCTGGCAAGAGCTCTAATACATCACTGTCCTTGGCCCTGTTCCATGTAAGGAAAACCATGTGTCTTGAATTCGGGAAGGCCAGCCCTGGTGTTTATCACAGCTTGTGATTAGGAAAACACACTAACATTTTTTTCCCCTGACAATGAGCTCTTCTTACGTTCTCTACCAAGGAGAACATGTGGGGGTGGCAAGGGTGAATGAAAGTGGAAATTTTCCAAAAAAACTCAGCCTACTTAACTATCCTGAGAGGTCCCCGTGACTGTGACCGGAAAATGGGGGAAGTGGGGGGGGGATGGGAAGGCCTGTTTCTTTCCAGAGCAGGCAGAATTAGTTGGACAGCTGAAATATGATTAGAAATTTGAAAACTGTTAACAGAAAGGAAATTGATGTGTCCCAAGACATCTAATTTCTAAACATTTTTTTTTCCTGTCTGTTTTTGCTTTTTGAGGCAGTTTGTGTGTTTGGCCCTGGCTGTGCTGGAACTTGCTCTGTAGACCAGGCTGCCCTCAAAACTCAGAGATCCGCCTGCCTCTGCCTCCCAAGGTGTGGATCACCACTGCCTTGCCAGGTTCCTTCAGAGACTCTTAAGAACCTCTGTGGCCTACCTGGGTGGTGGTGGCCCTCGACTTTGATCCCAGCACTTGGGAGGCTGAGGCAGGTGATCTCAGAGTTCTAGGCCAGTTTGGTTTACAGAGCGAGTTCCAGGACAGCCAAGGCTACACTGAGAAACCTTGTTTTGAAAAACCATTAAAAACAAACAAACAAACAAACAAACAAACAAAAAAAAAAACCTGTGAGGCCTTTAGGCACTCTGCAGTTTGTGGTTGTGTCTGTTTTAAAATCACCTATCTTTTTTATTTTTCTTTTTTCGGTTTTTTCAAGAAGGGGGTTCCCTGTAGCTTTGGAGCCTGTCCTGGAACTCTTTCTGTAGACCAGGCTGGCCTTGAACTCACAGAGATCCACTTGCCTCTGCTTCCCAAGTGCTGAGATCAAAGGTGTGTGCCACCACCGCCTGGCCAAAATCACCTGTCTTAGGACTTACTTTATGGAGCCTGCTTTCACTGAGCTGGCTAGAAGTTCATTTTCCCCGAGTCAACCACTCTTTGAGATATGCTCTCCAGAGTACTGTGCCAGTTTCTGCATTTACTCCTAACCCAGCTGAGGCCATCTTCCTAAGTTCTCAACAATTCCCTAAACTGCTCTACTGTACAAGATCCCTGGAGGTCTAATTTTGTTTTCTAAAGTGAAACAAATACAATACAAACTGGTGGGAATGTTTGGTTTCAGAGGCATCAATATATTTCAGGAATACAAAAAAATATAAATCACCAAATCAGGAAAGCAAGATAAAATAGTCCAATTAATATTTAAACAAAGCTGGGTGATTATGATGTGTGCCTGTACTTGGGAGGTAGAGGTAGGAAGTTAAGAGTTTAAGGTCTTGCCTTTATATGAAATCAGAAGCCAGCCTGGACTACGGGAGACTCTTACCTCCTCAAAATCAGAATTGGAACCAGACACACAGACACCATACACATACTAAGTTAAGCAATCTTACTCTGGGAAGACCAGAAACTGAGAAGTTGCGTAGAAAAAAAAAAAACTGAGCTGGAAAGCTGTTTCACAATTTACATCTTACTCAACATTCCATATCATGGTTTGATGCTAATTCCCTTTAGTAACTTCCCACATTAAAACTACTGCCTAAGGAAAGGGGTATTTTTGCAAGACATTCCGAGCATTGTGCTGGGGACATTCCAGTCTCCATGCAATGAGATACAAGAAAATAAGACACAGTTGGGTATGTTCCTTCGAGAATAAAAATTAAAATGTGCAGACGTGCTACTACCGGCACTTTGATTGCCTGAACCCATGTCTGTTGTCAACTCTTTTCCGGAATATGACACCAACCACTTAAGTGTCCCCCCATCATAGTGTTCCCCCTTCCCCAACCCAGTCTCCAACCCAGTCTCCGTGGCTTCCCACTGCAATCAATGCCTTAGCTCGACGCTCAAGCTTTTCCCAACAGGTCCCAACTTAATGCTCCAAACTGTCCACCCTAGAAAGCCCAAGCGCCCACTCCATAGAGTTCACACTCCTTCCCCAGAGGTTCCCTCTTTCCCTGTCCTCACTCAGAACCCTCTCCGGTTTCACCTCCTCAACAGGTGTACACTCAGATCCCGATCCTGAGCCCTTAGCAAGCGGCCGGGGTCCCCTGCGCCCACATCTTCAGCTCCGCGTCCCCCTCTTCGCAGCTCACTCCGCGACCGACCCCCCACTCCCAAGCAAGCTCGACCCCAGCACGCGTCGAAGAGCCGCAGAAACCGCAGCCCAAAGCGAAGAAATCCATCCAGCAGCTTCCGGCAGACATCCCGGGAGACAGGGTGGGGCGAGCCCGCTCCGCTCCCAGCCCGCGGACTCCTTACCCAATGGACCCCGCAAACCACGGGAGACCCTCAGTCCGCCACAGGGCTCCGGGCGATGGTACCGCGGGGTCCCTTCTCTTCAGGAGCCGCTCGCCCCAACCCGCCAAGCCGCGGGTCCCGCCAGCTCTGCCCGCGCCTCACCGCCCGGGCTGGCCGCCCCGCTCCAGCCCCACCACCCTCACCTCTCTGCTCCACGCAACGGCCGGGTGCTGACCCGGTCTCGACTGAAGACTGGACCCGACTACGCCAACAACACCGCACCTGCCGCGAGCCACTGAGCCGCAGCGGTGCGCCTGACGTCACCCGGGCCTCAAGCGCTGGAAGCCCCGAGTCACCTGATCTCCCTGGCAACGCGCGAGGGGGCAGAGCCCAGTGAGGGCGGTGTCATAGCGCTAGCCCCGCCCCTCCGTTGCTCGGCCAGGCGCTGGGGTCTTCTGGCCTTGGCTCCTTGCGGTCCCCAAGGTGTCTCTCTAGCGTTCCTCTCCAGCTTCTTGCAGGCAGCCCGCCCCCATCGCTAAGGTGGAAACCTGGGAGAAAGGGCAGGGGCTCTGGGGTCTAGCTCGGTGTACGGTTGATGTGAGCTGGCCTCTTCTCTGCTGCAAGCTAGGTTCTGGAGCCTACTTTGGAGCTGCACTTGCGAGGACAAGGGCTGAGGCTGATGACTAAATTGCACTCTGGCAACTTCCCATAAGCCCTGCTGCAGTAATGTGACCAACGCTCGCTCGAGAATCTAAGTAAACTAACTGCAAGAATAGACGAGTAGGGCCAGCGTCTAGCAAGGACCTCTTGGTCCTCAAGGTCCCCACAGAGAAAGAAACCCCTGAAATGCTCCCGGAGAACACACTATAGCAAGTTTCCTAGCCCTACTTGAAAAAAAGGAAAAAAGAAAAAGAAAAAAAATACTTAATTTTTCATTTTAGAAACTGTTTTTTCTGGTCCGGAGCATATTTCAGTGGCAAAGTGTTTGTGCATCATGTACAAGCCTAGATTGACTCCCAAACCCTGAAAACAAAGGGGAGAAAGTGATCCAAATTCCTCATCTTGATTGCTATACCCGTATCATTACACCTGCTACTGTACAGTCTTTCCAAATAGACTATGAAAATGTAAACAAATGAAATGAAAATTAACCCCCCCCCCAGGGAGGAGCTCATTTTGAGAGCCTTTCACTTGTCTTTTGTTTTTGTTTTTTGAGACAAGGTTTCTCAGTGTAGCTTTGGAACGTGTCCTGGCACTCGCTTTGTAGACCAGGCTAGCCTCAAACTCACAAAGATCCCCTGTCTTTGCCTCCCAAGTGCTGGGATTAAAGGCGTGTGCCACCATGGCCAAGCCTGAGCCTTTCACTTCTAGCTGACTTCCATCTGAGTTTTAGTCTACCACTCCCTGAACCTCTAAGAAGGTTGTCTGTACTGCCACACACAATAGGATCGTTGGCCGAGAAGTTATTTTACAACTAACTTCAATGGAGCACCCTTTGGGGCCAAGCTGGTTGAGATATAGCATTGAAAGATCAAAAAATAGTGAGGTGTTTGTGATGCATGCCTTTAATCCCAGCATTTAAGAGGCAGAGGCAAGTGGTTCTCTGTGAGTTCAAGGCCAGCCTGGTCTACAGAGCAAGTTCCAGGACAGGCTCCAAAGCAATACAGAGAAACCCTGTCTTGAAAAACCAAAAAGAAAAAAAGAAAAGAAAGATCAAGAACACAAAGGTAGCCTGACCATACTTCAAACCTTTACTGCCAGCATTCAAGCTGAGTCTGAAAGACAGACATTTGATGCCAGACTGCAGCATCACACATTAAACCCTTTCTCAAAAAAAGGGGAAAAAAATATATGGGTAGTATGGGCTGTCTCACATCTAACTCAAGGAGATCCACTTGCCTCTGCCTCCTGAATTAAAGGAGTGTGCCACCAATGCCTGGCTACTTTTAAATTTTTTTAATGAATAGCACATAAATGGAAGACAGCTGTGGGAAGCAGAGAAACATCTCAGCTCTAAGAAAGAGCTAAAGGAGAAGAGAGAGGTAACACAAGACCCTGAAAGATCCCAGAGTGATCGGGTGTGAGGTTAGAGGATCACAGCAGGTTCAAAGTCAGCCTGGGCTACAGAGAGACCCTGGTTAGTTTTGATGACAAAAGGAAAAGTTGAGCCCAGGCAGAGACCGATGGGAAGGAAGATAGTGGGCACAGGGCAGAGGCAGGCAGGCCTGGGATATCTGGCAGAATTGAGGAGACCTCTATCTGGGAAACAAGACAGAGCTGGGATGAGAACAGAGAGCTGGGCCAGAGTGAGGTTTGAGGGCTCCTGGGGTGGAAGTGGGGGTCAGGAGAAGGCAGAAATGTGGTTTGGGAAAGGGATTTCAGAAAGGGAAGAGAAGGTAAAGGCATGTAGAGAGCATCAAAAGAAGGAAGTCTGAGAGGCCGAAAGGGTGAGGCCTGGGAGGAAGGAAGGAATGGGGTGGAGTTGGGGAGGTGACAACACAGCACCTGCTGCAGTTGCTGGCAGGTGCTAGGCTGTCAGCGAAGGAAGAGCCTCCAAGGACTCTCTATCCCGCAACATCATGTGGGTGGAGCAGCCCTTTACAGAACTGCGAAGCAGAGGGAAGGGAGGTACCAGCACATCCATAACTACACCCTCACAGCATTCATCAAGTCACCATTTCAGGTGCATCTGGAATGGTATCACATGCCTGAACTCACAATCCCCCCAAAAAGGAAGGAAAATCTCAAGTTCAATGCTACACACCAAGACCCCATCTCAAAGGAAGGAAGGAAGGAAGGAAGGAAGGAAGGAAGGAAGGAAGGAAGGAAGGAAGGAAGGAAGGAAAGGCCTTCGGGTGTTGTTTTTGGTTTATTGAGACAGACGGGTTTCAATGTGTAGCTGTCCTGAAACTCATTCTATAGACAGCTGGCCTCGACTTGGAAATCTGCCTGCCTCTGCCTCCTGAGTTCTGGAATTAAGGGAAAGGGGTTTGTGATGGCTATTCTTGGTTGTCAGCTTGACTACAACTGGGTACATCTCGCTGTCCTGCCTGCTTGCTCTCCCTGGCAAGGGAAAGGGAGAAGCACCTTATGGCTTCTGTGTAAGACTGGGACATATGAGGGCTCTTCTGGGCTTTTCAATATGGCCTCTGACTATTCCCCTTTTCCTGAGTTAGTAGGGGTGACAGTGAGGAAATCATTGAAAACCAAAACATCCCTTCCCCTGCCTCCATCGCTGACGGAGGAGTGATGTCAATGAGTAAAAGCTCAGGGTTGCTGCTGACAAGGCCAGTGGGCACAACCACGCGCCTCTCTTCTGCGATCTGACCATGTCCCAGGACTAAGCACTGGGCCTGTGCAGAGGCTGTTTGACTGTCATCACATTTCTTCACAATGGCAGTGGGTTTCTGTTTGTGGAAACGGTGTGTGGTAAAGCATATTTTCCGGGAAGTCCACTAACCAAAGAAGTTACAGTTGAGTTTCAACATGTGTTCACCTGTGAGAGTCATCCAATGATTGTGGAGGCAGCATGGTACAAAGAGGGGAATCTATGCTTTGGGCAAGTCTCACTTCTATTAGTAAATCCATGATGCTACCTCATGAGATTATCATACACTCCAGGTGACACACAGGGCAAAAGGCAAGCCCAGCTTCAAACCTTTTTGCTTTTGTGGTGGCAGGGATCAAATCTGGTTCGTCGCATAGTTAGTAAGGTGATCTCTCACTGGACTACACTCTCAGAGCCCTCATAGTCATTATAACAGTTATGGATGTTGGCTGGCTCATAGAATGGGCTTCGTGTATGCTGGGGAGGCAGTTTTTGATACCTAGCGCCAAATAAACTAGTAATAACCTGGTTCCAGTTAGAATAAAAAGAGAGAATAATTCAAAGTTCATCCTAAGCTACAAAGAATTCAAGGTTAACATTTTCTGGAAAAAAAATTAACAAAATGTTTCTTGGACTAGGGTATGGTTACATTGGCAGAGTGCTTGCCTGTCATGCATGAAGCCTTAGGTTAGATTACCCAGCACCACATGAAACTGGGAGTGGCTGTGCATACCTGTAGTCCCAGGTTGTCGTGAGCTACATAGCAAGTTCCAGACTGGAGGGGAATACATAGACCCCCACCTCCAAAGGAGAGGGGAGAGAATCACCCTGGTTGGGTCTTCCAGAAATCCAACTCCTGCAGAAAGACCAGATAGCATGGGAGTTTGGCAGGCTACAGGGAAACTGAACTGTAAACTGCCATAGCCTTTGCACCCTCTTTGTCCATGGATGAGCATCATGCCAGTCCCAGTGGCCTCAGTAACTCCAAGAAAGGGAGGGTCTACATCAAAGCATTTGAAACATAGACAAAAGCTGGTAAAGTCCAGCATTCTGGGTCACAGCCCATCTGCACCAGCGGCTCCGTGAGTGAATAGATAGAGGAATGAGCAAAGGTAACCAGGAATTACCAGGTAATGGTGTACCATCAGCGACGAGTGCTTTATTGAGTGGGCGAATGACTCAGCATATAAGCGAAGATGACAAAAGAATGGTAGACACCCAAAAAACCAACCTAAGCAGCCTGAAAAGTAGGAAGTTCTGGAAAGGAGGATGGAAGCAGAGGGGTGTTTGAGATAATGGATTCTTCTGACAGGCACATGGGGTGTGTGGATCTGGATGCCAGGATTGCAGTGGGGCCTGTGATTTACTGGCCATGTGACCTAAAACCAGCGACTTAACTGCTGTGTAAATGGTCCCCTCAACTGTTCACAATGGAGATAAGATTGTTAATTGCTTTACAACATCCCTGAGGATTGAGAAACCTATGGAATCAAAGCCTGGGGCCCAACATATAACAAGTGCTTCAAACTGTTCTGTCACTAAGAGCTAAGCAGAAGGCATCTACTGTTCAACTTCCTTCAATTGGGAAATGGGAATGAATACACTGTTTTGTGACCAAACATGCAGGAGAAGGATTCAGGTTGGGTCAGTACAGCTATGGCAAAGGTGCAACCTCAAAGGATTAGGGGCTGGCCAGGAGCTAGAAGCTACCACTCCCTTAAAGAAAGCCCACCCCCACCCCACCCAGCATTGGTCCCTGTGTGAGATGGAGTCTGGCACGTGGCATCCTCAGTAATCCTATTAGTGAATGTCAGTAGGCGCACAAGTTGGAGCTTACAGGACCAATCGCAAATGCTAGAAAACTCTCCAGTCAGGCACAGCTAATTTTAAAATTCTGGAGAAATCTACCAAGATCCGGCTCATCTCAATGCCACTCCCTTCCCAAGGTAGACAACAGGCAGATGTGAATGTGACCAGACATGCATAAAACCCAGGGAAGAATGGCCAGTGTCTCCTTCCATGAAGTGGGATGAAAGAAATTGGGGAGTGGGGGGCAGGATCACTCCTAGGCTAATAACACACACCTGTAAACCCAACACTTGAGCCGGGCGTTAGTGGCACACGCCTTTAATTCCAGCACTCAGGAGGCAGAGGCAGGCGCATCTCTGAGTTTAAAGCCAGCCTGGTCTACAGAGCTAGTCCAGGACAGGCCCCAAAGCTACACAGAGAAACCCTGTCTCGTCAGAAAAAAGAAAAACAAACAAACAAACAAACAAAAACCAAAACAAAAAACCTCCAACATTTGGAGGTAGGTACAGAAGGATCAGAAATTTAAGGTCAGCCTCAGCTACAGAGTTGAGGCTAGCCTGGGCTACATATCCTGTGACCTGTCTCAAAACCAAAACAAAACGAAACTCCTTTTTCCTAGTCCAGTGCTCTTGTGGAATTTAAAGTGCAAATTCAAAGTCGTCATCAGCCTCTGGCCGTGAAACCATGACCCATCTGAGCAATGGGTCTGGTTTTGTGCCTTTTTTCTTCCTGAATTTTTCGAATTCAGATTTGTTAGTCAGAATGGTCTTTGCTGCAAGCACTTGTCAAAGCCCTTTAAAAGGAAGTGATATTATATATATATATATGAGTTTCTGAAACCAAAAGTCCAAGAGTTCATCTCAACACCAGGTATACCTGGATCCAGGTGAGACCCGGCAACAGGCGTCTCCTCCATGTTTACTCCACAGGTCTTCATTTGGAACAACCCAGGCATCAGCCCCTCACTCTTTGGGGATGTGCTCCCTGCTGAAGGGGGCTTGCGGGGGAAGCTCCAGGATGAAATCTTAGGTCTGAATGGCATGAGGAACCGGCTTTCTTCTGAATGTATGGTTGTAGGCAGGGGTGTGAAAACTTAATAAACTAGAAGTAAACTCATTTTCCTTAAATTCCACAGGAGGAAAGAATGGCTTCCCAAGGAAAAGTGTAAGTTTAGTGACCAAAAGTAGGAGCTGACCCCTCCAGGCCACCAACACCAAGAGCCAGTGAGAGCATGAAAGTTCTAGAAGGCTGATGTCATAGAATATCCTGGCAGGCTTGAATTCCCTTGAGAATCACTTACCTTCCCTGGTGTTCCAGCAAAGGAACTTGTAAAGAGGAGGCAACTCTGGCACTTAGAGTCCAGTCACTGAGAGCAACGGCCTGGCCTCTGGTTGTATGACATAGATTCCTCTGAAAGCCGGGCCTCTGAGGAAGATGCTTTAAGGAGCACTTAAATCCCTAAGTGCGTTTGTACAGCAGCTGTGGCTCTCAAGGGGCAGCACAGAAATGCATGCATTTCTAACCGTACCTCTCCGAGGCACCGCTGGGCATCCTGAGGGTGACATTAGGAAGCCAGGCCTGTGGCAGAGCACACTGTTCTCCTAGGCTGGGTCTCAGCTAACTATGACAAAGAAAGTCCCAACAACTCCGAAACATCTTCCTGCCCTTTAACCTTTTAAAGAAGCAAAAAAGGAAAACAGCACATATAATTTGGAAATAATAAACTCACCAGTTCCTTTGTATTTCTTCTTATAAAATAGGCAGAGGATAATTTAGTATATGGCACAAGATGAGTTAAGACAGGCAGACATTAGACATCTAACACATTTGCTGAGTAACCACCATGTGCCAGGGATTGTATCAGGCCCTGGAGATGTAGCAACAAGGTTTTGCCAGGTGCAGTGGCTAAAATGTAACCTCAGCACTGGGAAAGATCAGGGGTTCAAGGCCGTCCTCCGCTATACACTGAATTTGAAACCAGCCTGGGATATATGTAACCGTGACTCAAAAGACAAAGGGGCAAATATCTGTGGGGGAGCATGGAGATTAAGTGGCAAGGCTGAGGCTGAAATCCACAGGTTCATATCTGCCTTTAGCTTTAACTTACTTCTAGCCTGTGGATGGGAGATGACAGGAGTGGTAGGGACTACAGTGAACCAGAGAACAAACTTTGTGCAAAGGAAGCAACTACTGTATTCAAGCAGCAGCAGTTTGTGATGGGGAACATGGATCGGTGTGGCCAGGCTCTCCCATCGGTCATGGTCTTTTGAGATAGGGTCTTACTGCTCAATATGTAGAACAGGGTGGTCTCAAACTTATGATGAGATTTCTGTGCCTGTCTCTGTCTCTCAAGTGCTACCACGTCCAACTCAGTTTTGTTCTCTGTCTCTCTCTGTCTCTCTCTCTCTGTCTCTCTCTCTGTCTCTCTGTCTCTCTGTCTCTCTGTCTCTCTGCTCTCTCTCTCTCTCTGTGTGTGTGTGTGTGTGTGTGTGTGTGTGTGTGTGCGTGCATGCATTTCCCATGTGCAGGTCAGAGACAAACCTTCACTGTTGGCCCCGTATCTTGTTTGAGACAGGGCTGGGCACGTTCACCCGTGCACACCAGGCTAGCTGGCCCGGGAGTTTCCATCTCTGCTTCTATCTATCTCACTGTAGGACTGCTGGAATTACAGGTGTGTGCCACTTTGCCAATCTTTACTTGGGGACACAAACTCATATCTCCATGCACTTTCTTTTCACTGAGCCATCTCACAAGCTCCCATTTTCTTATTTTTAACAGAACCCAGCAAACAGTATTTCAATGAAAAACAAAAAACAAAAACAAAACAAAACCAAGTTTAAAAATCCTGTAATAGCCAAACAAAATCTGCTGAGCATAATCCGGCTACAGATCTGTCCTCTGATGTCACACTGTACCCACTGATCCCTGGGATGTAGCCTGAAGCTAAGCATGAGAAGAACCCGCAACTCTGTGATGCATACAACATCTCTTTGGTTGATTTTTTTTTTCAAGACAGGGTTTCTCTGTGGCTTTGGAGGCTGTCCTGGAACTTGCTCTGAAGGCCAGGCTGTCCTTGAACTCACAGAGATCCACCTGCCTCAGCCTCCCCAGTGCTGGGATTAAAGGTGTGTACCACCAACAGCTGTCGATTTTTTTTTTTTTTTTTTTAAGGACTAAGGGAAGAAAGCAGTCTTTATTTACCCAGGAAGCAAAGGTAACAGGGAGGGAACAGCTGGAACATTCCAACCCTGTGTCGTGGAGGAGGTGGGCATAGAACCGTCTTACACAGGGCTGACAGGCCACACTTATCTGAAAGGGAAAATTTAACTTTAGGGCGGGCTTCATGTTGTATCTGAGGCCCTAATAATGACCATTATGCTGTCAGCACTCAACACTTGGTTCAAAATAATTCCCCTCATGCAATTTACAATCTACCCACTTCTTGATCCTTCCATGTCACGTCTGTTGGGGCTTCCTACACTCAGCAAAGTTTTCATTCTTGCTGGCCCATTCGTTCAGGGATGGTAGCAACAGGGAAGCATATGGAGGGCTTATCCAGGGTGATCTATAGCTGGGATTGGTCTCTGGTGGTGGCCACACCTCTTCCTTTCCTGGCCTTTGGAGGGAAAAGGAGAAGGGAGGCCAGTCTGGCACCACCTGCAGACTAGCACCAGCTGGACATGATGGTGAACACCTGTAATCCCAGCACATGGGAGGCTAAAGAAGAAGGATCAGGAGTTCAAGGTTGGCCTTGTGTGAACTCAAGATCAGCCCTGGCTACATATGGAGTTTGACAGTGTTTAAGGCCAGCTTTGGCTTCATGAGGAGACCCTGCCTCAACAAAACAAAACAAGACAAACAGCACTCCAGGCTAGAGAGATGGTTCAAGGTTTAAGGATACTGGCAGCTCTTGAAGGCACAAGCTCAATTGCCAGCACCCACATAGCAACTCACAGCTGCCTGGAACTCTAGTTCCAGGGAATCCGATGCCCTCTTCTGCTCTCAGAGGGCTCCTGTATGCACATAATGAACATACTTACACATAGGTGCACATATATATATTTGTATCAAGCCAAGAGTCGTGACCTGTGCCAGTAATCACAGCTTTATAGAAGCTGAGACAAGAGAACTACCCACTAAGCATTCAAGGCCAGCCTAAGCTACATAGTTCCAGGTCTGCCTGCACTACAAACACTGCCTCAAGCAAGCAAGCAAGCACAACAAACAAACAAACAAACAAAAAACAGCCCTCTATCAACAGATTAGAACTCTGTAAGAAAATATTCAAACTTAAGAAGTGTAAAGGAATCCCCATCCTTGGATCTTAACAAGATCAGAAAACCTCTGTTTACTACAGTAATTGTTACAGAAGGAAACGAGATCTGGCACAGGAAAAAGAAATCTCATTTCTATCGGCTCTCTAGATAGTAACTTTACAACCATCTGCCATGTGTGTTTCATCAGAGCAAGGGGGACAGATTTGCTGTTGCTGCTGCTGTCGCCGCCTCCACCACCTCCTTCTGTTGCTTGGAAAAAGCCAGGACATGTGGCCCTGCTGTGAGAATTCTTAGAAGATCTAGGCAAGTGCTGCTGGCTGGGCCTCCTACTCTGTTAGCACCACAAGGCTCCAAAGTCCTACTCCTTTGGTCTGAGATCATTCTCCCTGGAAGCCAATCAAGTTACACGCAAAGAGGACTTGGATACCTTCTGGAAGGCAGGGCACTCTGAGTAGCTAAGAATGACCTTGAACTTCTGACTCCTGTGCATCCACCTCCTGAGTGCTATTATTGCAGGAATGAGCCACCTCTCTCAGAGGCCACGTTGGCAGCCACAAGGTATGGAGTCCACCTGTATCAGAGCTCAAGCCGCCACACCTGTTGGTTCCCTTTCTTCTCCCTGAGGTAGGGCCTGTGTAAGTCACACCCCTTTTAAGGTGGGCAGTTAAGTGGATTTTGACAAATTCCCTCATATCCATGCAAATATAGACTGTTCCTATAGCCTATCAAATGCTCCTGCATGTTTTTATGTTTGCAGATTCTTGGGTTCCATACTAGACCCAAAGCTTTTAAGTCCAGAGTTTGGAGTCTATGGATTTCCCTGTGTGATGAGCCTTCCTTGGGAGCAGATGTACACCAAAGTTGGCAGTTACAGCCTCTGGCTCCCCTAAGTCTGCGGCTCTTTTCCTCAGCCTAGACGGGCACACTGATGGGTGGCAGAGTTGTCACTTCTCTGGGACCCACACCCACTCCTCCATCACCTCACCTTACACCCTGGCTCCGGCTCTCTGCTTGCCTAGGCTGGAGATCTTGTTTCAAGTATAACATCACTCTGATATTTCCAGATTCAGAGTTCTTCAGGGGGTTCCATGCCCTGCAGGATCCAGGCTGAGAGAAGTTCAGAGTCTCCCCTCTCCCACAGGAAGCACTTCAATAATACAACATGAGAGGCCTGTGAATGCCCCAGGTGGCCTCATGCCTGCAGGCATCTTAGACACCGTACTCTCCACTGGACTGGCCCACCCCCTCTGCCACCCTCCTGTTCTCAAGTAAAATGTCGCCTCTGTGAAGGCTTCCCAGATAGCCCCAGGCAGCACTGGCTACTCTCTGTTGTCATGCATGACTCTTCTATGTGCCCAAGTGTTTCTGTTCACTGGCCTGTGAAGGATGTACAGATTCGGGTTCTTAAGTCTTTATCAGGGCTGGAAAGTCCCTGCAGGATCTGGCTTCTGCTCTCTCTCTGCCCTCTCCACCCATCCTGACCTGGCCAGTCACCAGGGCCTCAGGCTGTGCCCAGACTCACCAAACTCCTTCCTGCTCCCAGGCCTTTGTTCTTTAGTGCTCCACCCCTGGAATGCCCCCCCCCTTGTTTTCAGATAAGTGGCTCCCTCTAGGCACCCGCTGCTCAGACACCACCCCTTTGAGAATACTTCCCTGCCAGCCAATCAAAATGGCCCTTTCTCCACCACTCTCTTCTGCAATACCATATTTCCTTTCTACTAGGTCTTATTGCCTGGTGCTGCTGTCCATTCATTTACTATTATCATTGTTTCATTTGCTAAGATTGGGTCTCCTGTAGCCTGGGCTCCGTTTTCTGTCACCCTTCCCTGGTTTGGCTTGATTTTAGAACTTGGTTTGGAACATACTCACATATTGTGCACTCTTCTGTCTGGTTTCCTTGAGTTTTTTGAGGGTCAATCATTGTGTTGCTTGCTTTCTGTTTCCGTAATAAAACACTGACCAATACCAACTTGGGGAGAAAGAGTTTATTTGGCTTACATTTCCATGTGACCGTCCATCATTAAGGGAAGTCAGGGCAGGAAATCAAGAGGGCTCAAGAGACAGAAACTGAAGCAGACACCATGGAGGGGTGCTGCTTACTGGCTTGCTCCTCATGGCTTGCTCAGCTTGCATTTTATACAGCTAGGGGTGACACCACCCACAGTGGGCTGTGCCCTCCCACATCAATAATTAATTGAGAGAAAAAAAAAAAAACCATACTATAGATATGCCCACAAGCCAATCTGATAGGGGCAATTTCTCAGCCGAGGCTCCCTCTTCACAGATAAAGCTAGTTTGTGTCAATTTAACAAAAACTAATCAGCACACGCATGTTGTAGCATTCCTCAGCCTATTGCTTCTTTTTATCACTGGATGATGAGCCATTGTAGGAATCTACTGTGATTCATCCAGCCATTGATGGATATCTGAGCCATTTCCAGTTTTGGATGTTATGAGCAAAGCTGCTCTGACAATCCCTGACTTTTTCTGTCTTTCTTTTAGTGAACAGTTACTAAGGACCCTGTTCTGTCAGTTCTATAAGGAATTCTGAATTTTTTCCAAAGTGATTTTTCTCGTTCACACTCTTGTTAGCAACATGCTAGCTTAGTTTAAAACTTTAATATTTATTTTTAACTATGTGTATATATATGTATCTATGCATGGGTATGCGTGCATGGGTACAGGTTTCCTCAGAGGCTGGAGGTATTGGATCCCCTGGAGCTGGAGTTACAGGTAGCTGTAAATTACTTAAGTGGTGCTGGGAACTTAATCTGGTCCTCTGCAAGAGCAAGTGCTCATAACCACTGGGCCATCTCTCCGGGCACTAAACTAGAGTTGTAATTGTTCCATTTTCTTACAACAAATGTTACTTCCAGCCCTTTTTGCTTTTAAAGTATTATTGTGTGTTTTGTTTGAGACAGGATCTCACTATGTAGCCTTGGCTGGCCTGGAACTCACAGAGATTCACTTGCCTCTGCCTCCTAACTGCTTCGATTAGAGGCGAGTGCATTTGAATAACTGGCATTTCCAGTCTTTCAAAATTTAGCTATTCTAGCCAGGTGTGGTGGCACATGCCTTTAATTCCAGCACTTGGGAGGCAGAGGCAGGTGGATCTCTGTGAGTTCAAGACCAGCCTGATCTACAGTTTGAGTTCAAGGACAGGCTCCAAAGTTGCACAGAGAAACCCTGTCTCAATGACTCCCCACCCCCCAAAAAAAAGCTTACCCCTTCTAATCGATACATGGTATTACATCATTATCCCATTGGGATTTTAATGTTCAAATCTCTAATGGCCAAGGATGTTGAGAAACTTTGCATGTGTTTTTAATAGACATAGCTTGAGGAACTAGCTAGCCTCTTTTTGTTCATATTTTCATTTGGCTGTCTTACTACTCTGAGTAGTAAGTTTTCTTACTAAATAAAAATGTTTTGTGAAAAATATACATTTAGGGCTGAAGAGATGACTCAGCGGTTAAGAGTGCTCACTGCATAAACAAGGACTGAGTCCTCATCCCAGCACCCACATAAAAACTGTCTGGTCCATCTTGAAATTTGTAGGCAAATGGATGGAACTAGAAGAAACCATCCTGAGTGAGGTAACCCAGACACAGAAAGACAAATATGGTATGTACTCACTCATAAGTGGATATTAGACATAGAGCAAAGGATAACCAGCCTTCAATCCACAGCCCTAGAGAAGCTAGGAAACAGGAGTACCCTAAGAGAGACATACATGGACCCCCCCCACCCCAGAAGGGGAAAGGGATAAGATCTCCTGAGTAAATTGGGAGTATGGGGAGGGGGAGGGAAGTAGGAGGGAGAAGAGGGGGGAAGGGGAGAGGCGGGTACAACATGGGGGATCAGGAAGGTCGAGTTGGGGGAGGGACAGAGAAGGAGAGCAGGGAAAGAAATACCTTGATAGAGGAGCCATCTTGGGCTTAACGAGAAACCCGGCATTAGAGAAATCTCCAGGAATCCACAAGGATGACCCCATCTAAGAATCTAAGCAATAGTGGAGAGGCTACCTTAAGTGCCCTTCTGCTATAATGAGATTGACGACTACCTTCTATGCTATCTTAGAGCCCTCATCCAGTAGCTGATGGAAGCAGAAGCAGACACCCACAGCTAAACACTGAGCCCAACTCCTGGAATCCAGTTGCAGAGGGAGGAGTGATGAGCAAAGGGGTCAAGACCATGCTGGGGAAACCCACAGAAACAGCTCACCAGGGCAAGTAAAAGCTTACAGACTCCAGACCGACAGCTGGGGAACCTGCATAAAACCAAACGAGACCCCATGAACGTGGTGTCAGTTGGGGGGCTTGTGCAGTCTATGGGGCCTCTGGCAGTGGAACCAGTATTCATCCCTAGTGTATGACCGGGCTTTTTGGAGCCCATTCCCTATGGATGGGTACTCTCTCAGCCTAGATACAGGGGGGAGGAATCCTCCATGGGAAGTCTCACCCTAAGGAGTAGATGGTGGTGGTGGTGGTGGAGTGGGAAGACAGGAAGGATAGGGAGCTGGGATTGATATGTAAAATAAGATTTTTTAAAATTTAATTTAAAAATTAATTAAAGAGAACCCGTCTGGTCCCTCACAAGCCTTAATTGCAGCATTGCAGGGGACATAGGCCAGAGGATTAATGGGCTTGCTGGCTGCCTGAGTAGCCCAAAACAGAAGAAAACAAAGCAAAGACCAACGAACCACACCACAGGAGATTCAAGCTGCCTCAGAGGATCCGTTAGTTCAAGCCAGCCTTATATACATAGTGAGACCATGTCTCAAAAATAAATAAGAATAAATAGAAAAAATTTAAAAATGAGCAATCCTGTTTTGGCCTTACACTTGTATATAGGACTCATCCACACACACACATAAATATATGCAAGCAGATAGTGCAAAGTAGTTTCTAGTGTGTGACCTCTCTCTGCTAAGGGTCAAACACAAGGCCTCATGCACGCTACACAGCAGCATCAAAGCTAGGGCCCACAGTACTCCTTCAAGGAAACAAAACTACCTGTTGGCTCCATGTTAAGCATTGTGTGAAGTCAGGATTGAATTGCAATGTTTTCTATATGGATATTCAATAATCCGTTTAAAACTGTATTTATTACTGTGTGATCTGTGTGTTTGACGTGTGTACGTATGATGTCTTACATGTGTATGGTGCATGTGTATGTGGTATGTGGTATGTGATGTGCCTGTGCGTGTGTGTGAGTGTGTAGGAGCTCTTGCCAAGGTACTCATATGGAGGTCAGAGGGTAACTCTGTGGTGTCATTTCTAGTTTTGCGGATCAAACTCAGGCCTTCAGGTTTGTACAGCAAGCTCTTTATCCGTGGGACTATCTTGTGGGGCCAGAGAGTCAATGGTTCTATAACTATGTGTTAAAAAGTCAGTTCCTGGTGAGGCTGGCGGCTCGTATCTTTAATCCCAGCACTTGGAAGGGAGAGGCAGGTGAATCTCTGGGAGCTCGAGACCAAGTGGTTCATAAAGTAAGTTCTGGGCCAGCTAGGACTTCGGACTAAAAAACAACAACAACAACAACAACAATAACAATAACAAACAAAACAATAAATTCCTGAGAAGGCCTATGGGGAGGAGGTGAGAAATAAGGGATAGACACGGTCAAGACACATTGTATACATTTTTTCAGGGAATAAATTTAAAATGTTATTTCTTGAAGTACCACTTCACCTATAGTTATTTACATTTTACATCTTTGAATTATCATTGCTCTCTCCCGGGAGCCATGTATCTGTTCTTGTCTAACCTGGGTCCTCCTCCATCTCTGCTATTTTCTTACAGGCAGGGAAGTGAAGGAAAGGGCTTGCTTGATGCCTTTAAGATACAGTGGTTAGAGTTGTGGAGAATGAGATGATCACCGCCGTGGGGCCAGTCTTGATCCAGTGCAAACACAGAGCAGTGTAGAAGGTACCTCCCGGTGTCCAGTGAGCCTCAGCAGAAGTATTGTGTTTCAACAGCTTCCGCTGTCACGGCCGGTCTTCCAGGCTTCATGGCAGGACACCAGAGCAGGCTGTGAGAAAGGACGCAAGGCCTAACTGGGGCAGCCAGGCCAAGGAGCTCTGCCACAGTGTCAGCAGGGAAAAATAGGAGGCACACAACCAGAGGAGGGTCACAAGAGGTTTCCTACACTAAAAGTACTAATGCTTTTAGTGCACCATGTACCATCTTAAACACTGGAGATCCTTGTTAGAGAGCCAAGCTCCTAAAGGGGAGTGGGGGAGAGGAAAAGTCCAGCAATTATTAAGCAAGATGTGGTGATGGATGATTGTAACCTCAGCATGTGGTACCGAGGCAGGAGAATCTGCAGTTTGGGATTAGCTTGGGCTACATATAAGTTTCAAACCAGTCTGAGCTATATAGAAAGACCCTGTATCAATTACAAAACAAACAAGAAAGGCCCTACCCAGTGTAACTGGAGCCTAGACACTGCAGGTGAGGATGCAAACAGTATAGCTTGCAAAAGTGTAGCCATTTCTCACAAAGACAAATATCTACTCCCCTTAACACACCAATCTTACACCTACTTATTTCCTCAAGTGATGTGAAATTCACACAAAACCTATACATAAATGTAAGGGTGCTGGGGAGATGGCTTGGTAGTCAAGAGAGCTTAAAGCTCTTACAGAGGACCCTGATTCAAGTCCCAGTACCCACAGGGGGCAGCTCACAATGGCCTGTAACTTAACTCCCTGGGATCCAACTGCTTCCTCTTGCCCTCTAGGAGCACCTGAGCGCGCACACACACACACACACACACACACACACACACACACACACACACACACACACACACACACCATAGATGAAAGCTAAACTAGGCCCATTAGAAATAATGTACTAACGTTAATTTTCTGGTTTGTTCTTATATTACAGCTATACTATGTCACTATTGGGGAAAACTGGGGAAAGGTTAGGAGCCTGCTGGTTTTGCAACTTCCACTGAGAATAATTATTCAAAATTACATACAAATACATTTACTGAACCATTTGAAAGTAATTTACTGGAGAGATGGCCCAGTGGTTAAGAGTGCTTGCTGCTATTGCAGAGGGCCTGGGTTCAGTTCCCAGCACCCACATCAGAAAGCGTAGAGTTTCAAAAGTTTAGAAATGAAACTTCCAAGCAGTGCTGGCTCACACCGTTAATCCCAGCACTCAGGAGGCAGGTGGATCGTTGAGTTCCAAGCCAGTCTGGACTACAGAGTGAGTTCCAGGATAGCCTGGGCTAGAGAAATTCTGTCTGGAAAAAAAGAAAGGAAGGGAAGGAGGGATGGAAGGAAGGAGGGAAGGAGGGAGAGAGGAATAGAGGGAGGGAGGGAGGGAGGGAGGGAGGGAGGGAGAGAAGAAGGAAGGGAGAGAGGGAAAAGACCTCACCAGGTGAATAAAACAACAATGAGGCTTTTGTTTGTTTGTTTTTCTTTCTTTTTTTTTTTTTTTTTGAGACAGGGTATCTCTGTGGCTTTGGAGCCTGTCCTGGAACTAGCTCTTGTAGACCAGGCTGGTCTCGAACTCACAGAGATCCGCCTGTCTCTGCCTCCCAAGTGCTGGGATGGAAGGCATGTACCACCACTGTCAGCTAACAATGAGACTTTTAAAGATTCATATTTTCTTGTGTGTGTGTGTGTGTGTGTGTGTGTGTGTGTGTGTGTGTGTGTGTGTGTGCGCCGTGCACGCGCGCACGCATGCTTGCGTGCACATGTGCCTGCGGGTGCCCTAGGAAGCCAGAAGAGGGTGTCAATTCTCTGGGACTGGGGCAGTTGTTTGCTTTCTGATGTGGGTGCTGGGAACTGAACCAGGTTCTCTGCAACGGCAGCCAGTACTCACAGAGGTCCACTGGGCCATCTCCCCAGCCCTTATAAATTACTTTCAAATGGTTCAGTAAATGAACATCTATATATATATATAGATGTTATTTAAAAAAATATGACAAAATGCCATCAATTACTGAATCTAGGTGGTAGGCATACAGGTTCACTGTAATAATGTCTTAACTACATATTGGGAAATGTTCATAATAAAAAGTTTAAGGGAAAAAATGAACCAGTGATATATACATTAATGAAAATGAATCCCCAAAGCACTGAGGCAAGTCAGAGCGTTGTGGACAAAAGGCTGCTGAGGGGTGGAGGGGCACAGAACAATTGCCTAGCAGGGCCCAGGGCCAGGATTCAACCCTCAGCATGGAAAAAAACCCAACTATGCAGAAGGCTTTGCACAGGGGCCATGGAGGCTGGGAGGGCAAGAGCACTTGCCACACAAGCCTGATGCTTGAGTTTGAGTCCTGGAACCCACTGTGGAAGGCACAAATGGCTCCCGAAAGAGAGGTGCCCTCTGATCTCTACAGGCACCCCACGACACACATTCTGTCTCTGTCTCTGTCTGTCTGTCTGTCTGTCTCTCTCTCTCTCTCTCTCTCTCTACACACACACACACACACACACACACACACACACACACACACACACTGTTTTTAAAAGGCTACCCACTTCATTCAGATGGAAGGAGAAAGCTAGCTACAAGAAGAGAATGGGAGCAGTGGCAGTCAGTGGTTAGGGCTAAGGGACAGATTAATACCAAAGCAGAGCAAGACAGCACAGGTGATGGAAGTCGTGATGGCGGCTACACAGCTGCATTTGTCAACACTCATGGGATTATAAACTAGAAAGCTGACTGCATGTAAACTGTGCCTTTGGAAAAAAGCGGAGAAAAATGATAAAGTAGGAAACATACCGTGTGTAGAAAAATCATTGAAAGACAAGTTGCTTGAAGGCAAGAATCTCACCATGTTGTTTGATCAAGACTCTCACCATCTTGTTTGATCAAGACTCTCACCATCTTGTCTGATCAAGACTCTCACCATCTTGTTTGATGTCTTTTTGTTAAAACAGTGGACACCTAGTAAGCTCAGAAAAAAAAAATAGTCAATATTCACAGCAAATGTTCTTTCTCAAATGAAATTGCTGTGTTTTAGGAACCCTCTGGCTGTGAGTTGCTGTGGAGGCCACCTCCACCCACAGCAGGGGCTCAAAGGGTGCTCGCTGAACCTGTGGTTTGGCCCTGGCTCATTCCTGTGGGGCTTCACGTATTTCCCATCCTCTGGAATAGCATTCTTCAGTGTCCTGTGGTCTTTGGCTGATGGGCATTTAGGGGACCAGCAACAGCTTCAACAGATGACAACCAGATATTCTAACAGGGACCCCAGTCAAGTTTCCCTTTCTTCATAATTGCAAGTCAAAGCCAAACTTCCTCCTACATGCTGCAGAGACAAGTGGTGTAAACGTGTGTGTAAGAGAAAGAAAGTGTGTGTGTGTGTGGTTTTGGGAATAGGGTTCTTACTATTCAGTCCAATTGGCCTTGCACATCTGTCCTCAGCATCCCAAGTGCTGTGTTGCAGGTATGTGCCGTCACACCAAGCCAGACTGGTCTATTTTAAAGAGAAGAAAGACAGTAATAATTCCATTTGCATACTCGAAGTACGGAAAAAACACATTGCATTGCTTTACAATACAACAAAACTCACTGTTTTTTAGGGACTTTCTCAGTGCTAGGTCCCTTCAGGCACTATGTTATCTGTTAGCCCCACATGGCCTTGAGTTGGTAGCTACTGTACGGGGTGGGTAGCCTGCTGGATAGGTAAAGACCTAAGTACCACAGCGGAGAAGCAACATGCCTCCCCAGGGAGCTTTGACAGGCAGCAACCCTCCCATTTCCTGCTCTGCAGAGCCCTTGGCCTCCTCTTCAGCATTCAGGAGCAGCTTTGTATATAGAATCACCGTGGGGACCCACAGTATCATGTGGGCCATCAACATTTCTTCTGCCGCAGAATAGGAAGGTCTTATTCTACAGTGACAGAGTGGTCCCATCTAGGTCAAATATGGGAGGGAAGGGGAGGACATACTGCAGAAACACCAGCTGCTCTTTCTAGCTTTTCAAAAAACATAAGCATCAGGGACATAGATTTTTATCAGTCTGGCTCATTAGGAGGGAGAGGGAGGAAGGGAGGAGCGTGTGTGTGTGTGTGTGTGTGTGTGTGTGTGT
Source organism: Cricetiscus sungorus (assembly GCA_030556225.1). Classification (NCBI taxonomy): domain Eukaryota; kingdom Metazoa; phylum Chordata; class Mammalia; order Rodentia; family Cricetidae; genus Cricetiscus; species Cricetiscus sungorus. The sequence continues at coordinate 124,687,696 of JANBXA010000651.1, forward strand.
GTGTGTGTGTGTGTAAAAGCTGGTGGGGTCTGGGGTCCAATGACAATAAAGGTGATAAGAGCAAAACTGAGATACCGTGTGCCAAGTACTGTGCTAATTTTCCCAGATAACCTCTCTGCATTGTTATTTTCTTTCCCATCTTCAGAGTTAGAACACACAACAAATCATACTTTCGTGTGTGAATGTGTGTTCCTGGGGATTGAACCCAGGGCCTTGCACATACTAGGCAAGTTTCCCACTGCTAGGCTACTCCTCCTATTCAACATCATGTTTTCCTTCCTTTCTTTTTTCCTTTCTTTTTTTCACTCTTTTTGTGGTGCTAGACATTGAACTAGGAGCTCAGCACATGCTAAGCAAGTTCTTTTTCATCCGCCATATCCGTGGCCCTCTTTTTTTAGGAAGAAAGAAGGAAGGAAGGAAGAAAAAAGAAAGAGGAAAATAAAGAAGAAAGGAAAAAAAAAGAAAATTTGAGACAGACGTTCTTAAAATGATCTGGTTCAACTTTCTATCCTGCCCTAGCTTGGGGAGGAAGGAGTAGGGCTTCCAGGCCCTGCCCCAATGATACATATATTTTCATGTGCACAAACTGGGATATAAATACATTGAATGGGATCAGGAAGGGTATAAAATAAAGGAATAATACTTACCTAAGCAGTGCTGACCAAACGCAGTAGCTTTAGTTTTTATAACATTGTGTAATACCTTTTACATTGGAAACGTGCAACTATGTGTGAGCAATTAAAAAACAAGACAAAACAAAACTGGGTGGTGCTAACGCCTGTGCACAAAGATCCTAGAACTAAGATGGGTGACTGGAGCCTGGTCGCACAGACTGTAGATCCTCACGGCCTTCCAGAATCCACGGAGTCTGCCTCCTGCTGGTGAAGGACCGCCAGCTGACTCCCAAGGGCTACAGGCCCCACCCCCCTGGGTTTCCTGGGGAGCAGGGCCAGCACCACGTCTCTCGGCCTCTGGGGAGCCCAAGGACGAGTGGCCAACCCTGCAGCCCGCCCACTGTCGCCAAGAGGATTCCTGGCCAATCAGACCCTGGTGATGCCATACTCCAGGGATGAAAGTGGCAGGAAATCAAGGTCAAGGCCCCGGACACAATGAAGCCATTGTGGGTCCCCAGTCAGTTGACTTTCAAGCAGCGGTTCTCCATGCACCACCCTCGCTCCTTCTCCCCACCTCTGCCCCCTGCCGGGAAGTCACTCAAACCTCCGCGGGTTCATTAGCCTCTGCGCAAAAAGAGCGGCGCCCTGGATCCTACCCCAGGCGGCGGGGTCCGGCCGCCCTATGCAGTGTCCACTCCAACCACCAGGTGGCGACAAAGCACCACATTCTGGGCTGGGGAGGGCGGCAAGGAAGGAGGCAGTTGCTCAAATGCATCAGGGCGTGGAGGACCCTGCCTTTCCTGTTTTATCCCAAAACACCCCCACCCTATCCCCCTCCCCCACCCCCGCGCGCGCGCGACCCCTGAAGTCACGTTTGCCTTCTGTCGCCCTTTTCTCTGGTCACAGGGATCTCTAATCTCAGGAGCCCTTTACTTCTGCAAATGTCAAAATGGCCGTGGGCTGCAGCATTCCCACCCCCACAACCACCTCCACCCCCTCCACGGAGAGGAAACCGCAGGAAAGCCCCGGTTCTCTGCCGCCCCAGCAGGAGACCCTGACTGCTTCTCTGGTCCAGACTAACCACAGGCCGATTAGCCTGTTGCCTGAATGTATAAATGTAATCTCTGGCCACTTTCCCCCTCTCTAAAGTCTCTCTGATGTTCTCACTCAGTGTCTGCTCTGGTTTTCCTTCACATTATGGCTATTTGTAATGGGACGTACGTTTGCCTAATTCCTACTCGTGTAGGCTCTGTAAGGACGGGCTCTGGGAGTGTTTTTTACTAGTCTAGTGTGCTGTAGGTATTCTGCAAGTATTTCAATTTAGTCAGTGAAAGATGCCCCATGAGGCAGAGAGGATGGAGGTTGCCTTCAGGATTCAGAGAACTCAGCATGTATGGGTACACGTAAGCCTACCAGATAGCACCTTGTCCAGACCATCATCACCTTAGACGTCATGTCCCAGAGGCACAAAGATTTGGGATTAAGATATGCCAGAGCTAATCACGGGCAGCCCAGTTTCACCTCCACTCACTGGATGCCTGCTAGAGAATTATGTAGATAGAGACCTTTCTCAGATTCAGCCCTGTCAGGTGTGAAATGGAAACGGAAATGCTATTTCCAAGGGCTACTGCAAGGTGCTGAAAGCACAACACTTGGGACATAAGACTTTAATGACACCTGTCGTGGTCTCTGGGGCCCCTTCTGAAGAAGGAACTGGCAAGTCAGGCTGCAACCTTGGAGCTCAAGCAATGGGTTGTGGATGTGAGGGGTGGGTCTGGGATGTGCAGGCTGTGAGTTGGTCCAGGAAGCCCAGATGGTGACAAGTCTTGCCTTGTGCTTGAGGACAGATCTGTGTCTGCTGTAATCCCCGCTGGGGTGGGGGGCGGGGCGGGGCTTCCTGCAGCTTCTTAGCTTCCTTAGGACATGGGGCCTAGACAAGCCTCCCTTTCCGTCACTCATTTAACATGTGGGTGTTATGTAACATTTGGAGATCATGGCGAGCAGAGCAGAGCCAGTTGCAAACCTGGTCACAAAATCATGCAGGGTGGGGTGGGGGAATGATCCAAGCCAAAAAGGAACAGCAGTTTAAGTGCATTAGGGGGCAGAGTCTGTTCTGGTCCATTCCCTGGGGGAGTGAGAGGACCAAGGGCTATCGAGAAAAGTCCTTCCTGGGAACCACTACGTGATCCAGTGGAGCTCGGCTTTCCCGGGCCTGGTGACAACCACCCTTGCTGTGAGTCCTGCATACACCCACAGGATGTCAGACCCCAGCTGGGCCCTGGGGAAGGGGTAAGGACTTGCGGTGGTGGTCAGGTAAAGCTTGTCAGGGATTCAAAAGGCAAGGCTGGGCTGAGCTTGGTACTTCTGGTTGTTAGTTACTGCAAGAGTGGTGAGACGCCCGCCCGCCCGGTTGTGGGGATCCATCCACACCGGCCAGAAGCACTCAGTGAATGATAGAGTCAGGGTACAGGGGAGTACCCCAGCTCTGCAGCTTGCCACTTAACCCGAGCCTTGGTCTCCCTCTCTATAAGGTGGGGCAGTTAATTGTACCAGTCCTGGAGTTTGTGTGTGCAGATGGGCACGTAAATGTGGGTGTGCATGGAGGTCAAAGGTCGATGTTGTCTTCCGCAATTACTCTCTCTCTCTCTCTCTCTCTCCTCTCTCATTTTTTGAAGCAGGATTTCTCTGGCTATCTTGGAACTTGCTCTATAGACCAGGCTGGCATTGACCTCAGAGATCTGCCTGCCTCTGCCTCTTAAGTGCTGAAATTAAAGGCATGGGCCACCACTGCCTGGCTCTGTTTTACTTCTTAGAACAAGGTCTCTCAGAGAAATGGAGTTCACCAAACCTGCTAAATTGGCTGGCCAGCAAAGTCCTAGGGGTCCTCTGGTCTCTACTTGGGATTATAGGTGCTTGCGGCGTGCTGGTTCACCGGGAAGTTCGTGTGTGTGCCAGACACTGGAATCAGTTCCTCATGCTTGCACGCTGAGCACTTTACAGACCGAGACATCTCCCCGGCCCACAGAATCCATCTGAAGGTTCGGGGATGGAACACATGGGCACTTGATAAGCAGTATTATACATTTTTTAACGAGTGTTTTGAAAAAGTTACGTATATGTGATTATGTGCACGTGAATGCAGGTGCTCTTGTGGGTGGGAGGCATCTGATCCCCTGGAACTGGAGCTGTATTATAGGTGGTGGTGAGTTGTCTGATGTGGGTGCTGGGAACCAAATTCAAGTCCTCTGCAAGAGCAGCATGCACTACTAGTCACTGTGCTGTCCCTCCAGCCCCATCATCTCCACTTTTGCCACAATTTCCTGCCAGTTCAGAGACTAGGAACCTGAGACCCAGAAAGGCTTAGAGTCCCATGACTAAAAGCAGAGGCACTGAGATTTGAGCCCACATTTTTCTGGCTCTAAAATCCAGACTCCTTTTGGGAGGTGAAAGCAAACAGGGGTTGCCTGGAAAGAAACGGAGGCCACTAATGGGTACCGATTTAGAGAAGGGTGGAACATTCCAGTCTCTTTCTCAAGCAAGCCTTCCCATGGTCCCAAGAGTTCCAGGGATGCCAGGAAGAAAAGCACCAGGCCAGGTGGATGCCCAGTCCCAGGGCTGGGAGCTGTGCTGGGGGATCTGGGATCCCTGGGCATGTCTCTTTGTCAGCTTGAGCTGCAAATCACGACACTGTAACCCCAGGAGTTTGTGGGGCCCTTCCTCCCCACTTCTGAATGCAGTCATCCCAACTGACAAAAGCAACTATGGCCACTCCGACAAGCCCACATGTCCTGTGATGCTGGCCAGGCTGTGCCTAGTCTGCGAGCCAAGTTGAGCTCAGCCTCTTCTCAAGTGCCAGGACGTGCTGGCTTGCTGCCTGCCCACCCCTCATGAAAACCTAAGTGGCTCTCATTTTTGAGACACTAGAATTAAACAGCCCCAGGGAGAGGATGAGGGTGTGGGAACGGTAGAATTTTCCTGAACCCACTGTGTTCTCTCTAGCTCTGGACATTGCTAGGTTGGTGAAGGACAGGTACCTTGCAGTGCCAGAATGATGCCCAGGGAAAGATGCCTAGGATGCCTTGGTTTTGTGGAAGGGAGGAAGGGAGTAATACTGGTCCCCTGGGGGAAATGCTGGAGTCAGGTAGGCCAAGTCTGAATCTTGCTTCTGCCATCTATAAGGTATATTACCTTGAGGAATCACTGTACTTCCCTTGACCTAGGGGTTACCCCATCTGTAAAACAGGACTAAACTCTCACGAGGGTTGTGAGGGATTGATTACAATAGGTAACGAATGAAAAACTGGAGAGCAAAGCTGGCACATGGCATTAGTAAATAATATCCAGGACGACATCACCGAAGCGGTGGCTGCTGCTGCTGCTACTGCTGCTGGGAAAGGTGGGGGTAGGAGTGTGGTGGGGGTAGGAGTGTGTCCTTCTCTAGACTTGTGGTAATTGACAGCCCATCTTTGGGCTTCCTATGGAAGCTTAGAGATCTCGGGAGTCACTTTCCTGGTTCCGGATACAGCCCTCCAGAAAGCAAAGTGTCCTGGCTGGCCTGAGAAGAGGTATGGGGACTTGAACTTTGTCTCCATCGAGTCCAGAGAGCCCGCTTCCCTGTACCAGGGGAAAGAAGGCTCTGGGGTAGGATGAGGATGGCCATGGAGGCTCCCGCTCCGACACCAGGAAGAAAGGGGTCATCTCTGTGGTTGACATCTGTCCAGCTGGCCCTGTGACTCCGCCTTTTGGGGCGGGGGCTGTTGCTTCCCAGTCCGGACCTGAGGAGGAGAGCGGCGGGACCTGATTGGGAGCAGGTGCTGCACGGGCCTGGGCTACGACCCCCGGACATTTCAATCCTTTCCAGAAACGGTGGCCAAAGCACGGCCTCCAAGAGCTGTGGTGACTCCGAAGTCCCGTTCGCTTCCGGACAGGACCTTTGTGTTCCTCCCCGACTTGGGGTCTTTGGTTCCCACCCACCCCTTCAGTTCTACCCAGTTCCCCTGAACCTGGAGGGGGGGGGGCCCTGGACCTTCTGCTTTCCGAAGATTTCCGAAGTCTCCATTGCGGTCGGCTGGGTTGCCCCGCGCAGGCGAGCTCACCGCTGGCGGGCGGGAGCCAGGTCCTAAGGCTCAGCCTCTGGAGCTGCCGATCAGAACTGTGATTAGGCTGGAATGTTCCCGGGCTGGTTTGCAGAGAGATCCCGCAGACTGTGGGAGGTTCCCGCTGTCCCTACCTCCTCAGGCTTGGAAACCCGCAGGTCCTGTCCTTGGGCCTTGATTTCTTTCCTGCCCATCTCTCTCGTCTCTGTCTATACCACCGACCCCATTTCAGCAGCCCCGAAGGCTCACAAACGAAGGGACCCTTCTGCGGGGAACCCTGCACCGAACACCCACGTCCCTCTTGCTGATTACTCCTTCCCTCAGACTTCCTCAAAGCAGGCCCACTCATCTCCCTCCCTCCTTCAAATGGCTTGGCTATTCCTGGAATCTGTCCTAAGTACCTGGGGCTTTCTTTTACTTCAAGTGGCCCTCATTACGCTGTTTCCAGCACACTTGTCTTGTCAAGTACCTGTTTCATCTCACAACTGCTATTGGCCAAGGATGGGGTGGGTCTCATCTTTGGTCCTAGTATGTAAGACTTCCAAGTGGCAGGTGCGCACAAGGGTCCATGCAGCGAATGGCGCCAAATCTGGTAACTTTAAGAGCACACAGTTGAGCTGTGGATGTTGGGGGGCAGGGCAGAGGTGGGGGAGACTCATGTAAAATATGAAGGCAAGGCTCTTCCCCTCCATTGTCCTCGTCCCTTTGTCACAAGATGTAGAGCGACTATAAGGACCAACAGTGTCCCTCCAACAGCTCTCCTCCCCTTCCCATGGGAAATGGGGGCCTCTGGAGAGGGAAGAGCATCTCTGAGGTATTCTAGTTGCAGCCATCCTCGTGCCTCACGCACCCTCTGGGACCACTTTTTGCAGTGCTGTGGGGGTGCCCTGTAACAAGTGGCTGTTGTATACAGGGGACATTCCTGGGGCAGGGGGGGTCACCGTACGGCTGTGCTGAATGAGCTCCAGGTGTAGAGGATGCCTCTGGTTTTGTGGGTTCTTTGCCATCTTACTCTGCCTACCTGCTGGATGCCAGCGTTGTTGGGGGGTTACTAACTGGATCAGGTGGGAGTGGAGACAGGTACCCCGGATGGCCTAGGAGGTCAGCCTCCAAAAACATAGCATCTGAGTGCTCTCTCTGCTCAACACCTGAGGACCCACCGCCTACCTTCAAGTTACCACATTCAGAGCCAGGGAGACCATCTATGTGGGGGCAGAGGGGAAAGGCAGAGAATAGCCACTGTTTACTCACATTTTCTCCAATGTCTCTCCCATGCTCAGGGCCCTGGCGGCAGGCTGACGGAGGGATGGGAAGAAGCAGACAAGCTCTGTAATCTTGAGCAACTGACTTCATTTCTTTGAGCCTTATTTCCTTCTTTTTGGTTTTAGCTTAAAAAAAAATTGAGACAGGGTTTCTCTGAGTAGACCTGGCTGTCCTGGAACTCAGGAATCCATCTGCTTCTGCTTCCTGAGTGCTGGGATTAAAGGTTCATGCCACCACACCAGACTGAGCCTTGTTTCCTAAGCTATGAAATGTAGCAACAGTAGATGTCTCTTAGAGACCTGTAAGGGTTAAATAAAGCAGATTAAGCAACCAATTAATTAGACTCATGAATTTAGTTCTGAGTAAACATATTAAGTGACCAACTAATGGTAATGTACTATTTTCTTTTTTTCAAGACAGGGTGTCTCTGTGTAGCTTTGAATCCTGTCCTAGAATTAGCTCTGTAGACCAGGCTGGCCTCGAACTCACAGAGATCTGCTGGCCTCTGCCTCCTGAGTGCTGGGATTAAAGGTGTGTGCCACCAACGCCCGACTAATATACTACTTTTTAATCCACTTTTTGCTGTGTTCCCGGCATCTACCCAGGATTCTTCAGTGCTGTCCAGACTAACAGTGAATCTGTTTAACATCCACAATAAGGGGAGGGGCAGGGCCCCTGGGGAGCCTGCCTTTCCTTTCTGCATGTCACCTCCAGATGCTGAGGAGCAGGAGGAACGTTGAGGGAGGGACACCTGGGCTGTAATGAGCAAAGGAAGTAAAATAAGTTTAAAGGCTGTCTCGTCAAGGCTGCTCCAGCACAGCCATCGTATTGGCCTGGGTACTTGTATGTCTGCAGAGGGACTCCACGTTTCCAGCCAGGCCACCCTGGAGCTGTCTCCTAGGGAGAATAAGAGAGGTTACACAAAGATGTGGGGTATTTGGTGATTCTGGCCACACTGTTGCTTCTTAAGGCCTAAGCTCCCAGTCCTATACAGAACACCTTTCCATTCTTTAGCCCTGGGTGGTGGTGAGGAGCCCGCCCTTCTGAGGACTCTTGCATGCCTGCTCAGGGGAGCAGGGGAATCCTCAGCTTTCTCCAGGCTAGTCTGTAGGATGGATGGCTGGGCTATGCAGCCCTGCCGTTTGCATCTCTGTACTCATGCTTGATACAGCAGCCTCCTGACTGCCTAGGCAGTGCAGCCCTTACCTGAAAGCAGAGCCACCAAGACCCAGGCCAGACTGTGGAGCAGAGAGAGACACAACCCAGACACATTCTGGGATGGCTGTGTTGCTGGAAAGGTCCCAGGCCTGGAGCGCTGCTGCCCAGGCTCTGCAACTATATGGGGACCTATCTTAGGCAGACCCTGAAACCTAGGCAGTCCAAGAGCCAGGGAAAGGGGGACTTAAAGGAGGAGGGCAGTGTGCAAATATCAATATTCAAAAACCCATTGCTCCTGTCTTAGAAGTGTTTTCTAATTAAAAACTCTAACTCTTCTTGGTGGGGGACAAGATCAGTTGGCCAGGAAACCTGAGTGACCACCAGGGCACTGCAGCCTCTTGAGGAGGACAGGCACCAAGGACAGGCACTGTCAGGGACGGTCCCTTCACCCTGACTGACTTATCTCCCCACCCTCTTCACATGGGCTCCAAGCATCCTGGGATTCTCTAACTCTATCCTGTTTATAATTCTCTATCGATGTCTATATCTGCCACGCACTGGTAAGCCTACAAAGTGATGCTGTTGGGATGTCAGGGGCTACGCTTGTCTTCAGTACTGTCTCAAAGCTGCTTGGGAGGCAAGTCTCTTGTGGACATCCTGGTGTGCAGTGGAGTGTCCTTATACAGGATCCCCTCCCTCCCTGAAGGATTTGAGTGTCTACCTGACCAGCTATGAATCAGAAGACAGGCTGATTTGGCTCTGCCCTGGCATTCTCAGGGTGGAAACCCATTCTGAATGCTTGGACATGAAACCAATGCTTATGGGAGACGTGAGTTAATTTATCCTTTAACTGAAGAACTACAAAAACCCCAAGTCTAAGTGAACCAACCCAACCCAAAAACGTGGGTGACTGATCAGCAGGCAAGCAGAGAGGTGCTGTTGCAAGGACTGCCTTTAAAACGCAGCATCAACTTGACTTCAGTTTTTATAAGGAAGGATTTCTTCAAGAATAGAAATAGAGAAATGCCCAGAAAGGATGAAGGTTAGTGTGGACACACAGAGGCCTCCCCTAGCCCTCGAATCTGGCACTTTTCATAAGGCCTGATTTGTGATTCCAGAAACTGTTTCTCCATGAAAAGAACCTCTTGCCAGGCAGTGTAATGAGGCCCTGGAGCTGCTGTGAGCCGCTAGGGTGTTAGGCTGCAGCCTCGAGGAGACTCAAGGAGCAACCCTGGAATTTAACTGTAAACTCCCACCCCTCCCCACCCCTCCCCACCCCACCCCTCCCCACCCCACTCCACCCTCGGGTTTTGTTTTTCTCTATAACCTAAAGCTGGACGCTGCTGGGTTGGGAGGCTCAATCACTCTGGTGGCCTGTGCCACCGGAGGCCACGCGCGCTCGGGGGTGGGGTGGGGTGGGGTGGGTGGGGTGGGGTGGGGTGAGGTGGGGTTGGGGGCTGCGGGCGGGCGGAGGCCCTCGCTAACAGGTGCACGCGGCGCCCGCCCGGGAGCTGCACAGCGGCCGGCGGCTGGTGCGGGTTCCGCCCCTCGCAGCCCGCGCGGCCTCTTCCGAGGGGCGAGAGGAGAGAGCGGGGAGGAAAGCTGCGTCTTTCTTCGCCCCTCCTGACATTCCAACGTCCTCGGTTCGCTGCGCCCCGGATGCGGCCTACTCAGCCGCCGGCTTCGAGGTGTGGGCGACCGCGAGGCTAGGCCCGGGAGGTCAAGGGGGCCGGAGGCGCGGGAGGCAGCGCCGAGAGCCCGCGCCGCAGCCGCACGCGCGGTGCCCGGGTCCCCGGGCAGCGCGAGCGCCTCCCATCCCGGGGCCTGGGAGCCCCAAGCCATGAGGCGCGCCCTAGGGCTGGGCTTGGAGCTCGCCGAAGGCAGCGTCTTACCCCGCCGGGCCTCTCCCGAGCGCAGTGCGGGTGCACCGGGCCGCCTCGGAGCCCGGGAGCCGCCGGGCACCAAATTTGCCCTCTGGCGGCGCCGGGACACGTTGGGCGCTGCCGCCTCGCGGTGGAGTGAGCTGTCCACAGCAGCACTGGGCGCCGCCCGAGGTCACGCCAGAATCTGGCGCCGGTATGGGAACCGGGGCGGCAAACGGTCTTGGGGAAGAATATGAGCAGATGATGGGACGGAGCCATCATGAGACTCGAGGTTTCCTCTGGGTCTGTATGCTCCAAATCCCGCCTAAGCTTCTCCACTGATGTGATGGAGGACACCTAGGAACCTCTTTCAGCGTTTTTCCCACCCCCACCCAATCTCATGCAGTGACCTGCCGGTGACAGTCTTGGCCAGACCTCAACCTAGGCCTGCCACACCCAGGAGAGCTCTGAGGAAGTTGAGTGTCAGGACGTTTCCTCGGGAGAGGAAAAGCATTCCTCTGAGTCCCCCTGGGGAGAATGGCATTGTCCGGGCTTTATGGGAGTTATAGCTTTCAGCCCATGGGTGCTTCCAGTCTCATAAGGCCAATACAATAGGAAAACAACCGACACCGTACAGAGACACAGTTGGGAGACAGACACAGACCTGGCAGCAGGTGCCTGGGGGCAAGAATGGTGAAATTGGGCAGTGAACACCAGGGCTATCAGGATGTGTAAAGAGAAACTGAGAATACTCCTGGCCTGTCTGAAGTGAAATGAAGGGCCCACCGGGAAAGGAGGCCCAGTAAAGGTATGGTTCAGCATTGGGAGATACAAGGAGGAAGCCTAGGGGAGGCAGGCATGCATGCTGGGAGCGCAGAAAGGAAGTCCCAGTCAGAGCTTCTTTTAGAGTCTGGTGGGATCAAGGACATCTGTCATGAAGGAAGAAACCCTGGGTGTGGGGCTGGAAAGCAGCTCCCCATTAGGTTCAAGGGGAAAAAAAGCCACAAACCAGCGAAGCAGCCATCCCAGTGCAGGGGAGCAAGAAAGGAAGACCAGGAAGCCTTCAGGGGAGGAAGCCAAAAGCCTGGCTGAGGGACCAGCAGGGGGCGCACGAGTTTCTGAACCTTAGACCTATCAGAGCTGACCATAAGTGACAATCTGGTTACACCGTTTTTGCCTCACTACCCATTCTATTTCCCCATCAAAGTCATTCAGATGGCTGGGCAGTTCCTATCCCAAGCAGCCTCTGATTTTGCATGGAGAAAACAAACCTGGAGTGACACTTGCAGGCTCCGCTGTCTTCCTGCCCAAAGCTTGGATTAAGGTCTCAGGCTACTGCTACCACACTCCTGTTTTTGACTTACAAGAGTCATCTTTCTGGCAGCTGGATACAGACAGACCACTGAGTCTTATTTCAGTGACTTGTCTACTGACTTGATGTGTCCATGCTTGGGGCTGGGGCTGCTTTGTGGTAACCCTGTAACCTGATCCTATGGCAGGTCAAGAGGAAAATCCCAGACATGTCTGGCTATGTTGTCACTTCCATGGGGAAGTATGGAGGCTCCAGAAGAGTCAGGCATTGGCATTTCTGAACTAACACCCATAAAGGCAGCTTGGAGCATGATACCCAACACTCAAAGTCAGGGCGGGCAAGCTGTGCTGTACTTGTCAGGTACGGCAGCCCTAAGTCCAAACCTTGTCACAGTGATGGCTTTGTCAGAACACTAGCTCTAGCCGGGAACCCAAGGAGGCCCCATCTAGGAAAATAGGCAAGTAAAAAGGCTTCACGGTAAGAATGGCGTGTGGTTCTAGCATGCACAGGGAGTGAGCAAAAGAGGAGGAGTAGGGCCCTGGTCTGATGGGCCACAGTCTAGAGCTCCCTTGCCCAGGCCAGCTTTTCTTCCCTTTGCAATCAAGCTATGGCTAAAGGACTCTATTTACTGTAGTGTGGCTTGAACTCCAGCACTACTCACTCCCTCCTCCTGCTCCTTTTCCTACAAAGGGCCAGGTGAAACATAGGGACATACTCCATTTACTCACTTACAATGCATGTGTCCCCCCTAGCTTCTGTTCCTATTACACCTCTGTCCCCTGGAACAGGCCCAGAGAGAGGCATGATCTTCCAGCCACCTTGCTCTCCACTCCTTTCTTAAACTTTATGAATATAGCCATCAGGCACTGTGGTAGCATGATCACTGTAGTTAGGGTTGTTAGCTACATGCCATTATTATTCATCCCTCACAGTGGCTCAAAGGCCCATCTAGCCCTCCCTGGCTGGCTCATGGTCCCCACTCAAACCAGGTTCAAGGGGTTGAAGTCTGTTCCCTAAGCTGACACAGATAACACACACCAGCCCTGGCATCATTCACTGTGGTGACTCCGTAAATATTAATTGGCTCTGAGGACAAGCTGCACTTTGACTAACCTCTGACTAATTAAATAAACCTACCATGCAAATCAGCAGAGGGGACAGAGATATTAGGCTATGCTGAAAAACAAAACAAAACAAAAAACAAAAAACAAAAAAACAAACAAAAAACAAACAAACAAAAAAAACGGTTTTCCAAGCAGGAAACCCTGCTTAGGTTGCTCTGGCCCTCAATTTTGTTTTTACTTTTTTTTTTTTTTTCAAGACAGGGTTTCTCTGTAGCTTTGGAGCCTGTCCTGGAACTCCCTCTGTAGACCAGGCTGGCCTGGAACTCACAGAGATCCTCTTGCCTCTGCCTCCTGAGTGCTGGGATTAAAGGTGTTTGCCACCACCACCTGGCCCCCTCAATTTTTTTTTTTTTTTTTTTTTTTTTTTGACTCTAGGGACAGAGTGGTGTGGGTGAGAAGTCATGCCACTCCCCTGAGACAGCCTAAAGAACTAGATGTAGTCGGGGTTCAGATGCCTCTTGGGTACCACATGCTTGTGACAATGTCAGGTTCTCTAAGCTACAAAAGATGACCTAGTGGCTTTCCCTCCTCTCATCCCCATCCCTAAGGCATCATGTATCAGTATTTCTGGATTACCCAGGGGAGGCCAGAGGCCCCCTGGAAAGACATGGTGTGACCGTCCTTCCCAACCATGCCTGGGCAGTTCCCCTGCTGGGGCTGGCAGGCACTCCATTGCTCTATGTGTCCTCGCTTCTCCTCAAGGAAGAAAAATGTGCCTCGGTGACGTTTCCCTGGGTCCTCTGGAATTCTGACGAACAAGTGAGGTGTTTGGAGAAGGCTACTTTGTCTTGCCAGGCCTGGTCTTTGTTTGATGGGGAATAGAAATACTGGTCTCACCAGGTGGTGGTGGTGCATGCCTGTAATCCCAGCAGCACTTGCGAGGCAGAGGCAGGCAGATCTGTGAGTTCCAGGCCAGCCTGGTCAACAGAGCCAGTTCCAGGACAGCTAGGCTATGCAGAGAGACCTTGTCTACAAAAACAAACAAACAAAAACAAAATCCAAATAAGCAAAATGAGAAAGGGAGGATTCGAAAAGCTTCATGTTCTCACTGACCTGCACGAGGGCTATGTGCTACTATTTAATATGAAGATGGTAAAAACAGGCTACTTTTGGAAATTTATTTTTGTTTTATATGTATGGGTCTTTTGCTTGCATGTATGTCTGGGTATCATATATGTGTCTGGTACTCAGGGAGGACAGAAGAGGGAGTCATATTCCTTAGAACTGGAGTTATAGATGGTTGTGAGCCACCATATAAGTGCTGGGAATAGAACCTGGGTCCTCTGGAAAAGCAGCCAGTGCTCTTAACCACTAAACTATCGCTTCAGCACCCCCCTCCCCAGTTTTAAAGACAGGGTTTGACTGCAGAAGTCCAGTGCCTGGGTTACATGTATGTGCTACACTCAGCTTCTGTAATTTTTTTTTTTTTAAAGATAGCTCTTTTTTTTCTATATATGAAAATAAAAGGTATCATCTCAAAATGGTTCCCGTAAAGGTAAAACGCAGAGATAAAATGAAATGAGGTGATGGTGAGGGAAAGGGCAGAGAGTATGTATGTTTTAGAGGAAGGATGCAGAGGTGAAGCAGAGTGCCAGGCCTTTTTCCTCCTATCTGAGTCTCCCTAGAGTTACCTGGGTCCTGATTCTCACAGATCTCCCAATCCCTCCTCTCACGGGTGGGGTTCAGAGACGGCTCAGGATAAAGACCACCTCTGAGGGGCTGTGGCACATTGCAGGCAGTTCCTTACTCTGTCTTCTTTCAGGGAAATAAGCACCTGCTACTAGGGGCCAGTCGGGGCCTTGCAGAGTCTCCTAAAGCTGCCAGGAAGCCCCAAGATAAAACATTTACATTTAACAATTTGGAAGGATCAAATGTGGTTCTCAAAAAGCTCAGATTTGCAAGCTCTGGAGAAGGTCCAGGTTTGGCTCCCTTTAACTCCCAAACAAATTCTTGTGGGATGTTGCAATTACTTGTGACAATCCCTTTCCCTGCTGGGGACTTTGATTTCAAATTTAGACATGCAAAACTGGGTGGCTGGCTGGGCCTTGAGCAACTTGGGGACTAGGTGGGGGCTGACTGGGGAAAGATCTTTGTAGTGTGTCACCTTTGGAAAAGGGGATCTCAAGGAATCAGATTCTTAAGTATTGTTTGTGTTACCGGGACATTTTGGCCCTTGTGGCAGATTTCCTGTCTCTGAACTGGTTCACTTTGCTGGAGGATGGTTCCTTCTGCCTTTTAAAGTATTTGTTTGGTCATATATTTCTTTAGAAAGGGTCTTACTATGTTGCCAATACTGGTCTCAAACCTGTGATCCCGCCTCAGCCTGGTGTCATGATCACCAACACTACCTCGACTAGCTTCATCCTCTGGCTTTCAAAACATAAATATCTAAGGAATGCTTTTGGTGATAGTGTTATGTTATGACAATTTTCTAATTACTGTCGTGAATTCCACAGTGCTCACTTTTAAACTGCATTCCCTGCTTAAGCAGCCGATGAAGATGCCTCATGACCAAACGGATGGTATAGTAGAAACCTGAACTGACTTGGTCCCAGAGGAGCCTGGTACAGGGAGAGCCAAGAAGATGCAGAAACAGAGGGGAACATGGCTAGGCAAAAAGTGTTAGTGTCCTGGGACTCCGTGGCTTTGACAATTGGCCTGTGTCTCTGCATTGTCATTGTACCCATGTTTAATGTCCATATTTTTTGGGGGCTACCTTGGCTTGTGCTGGGCTCCTGTTTTCTATTACTTGGTGGCTACACCTGGGATGGTAGCCCACACAACCCTTTCCCTTTTAATAGTCACCCTGACAATAAGACAATGGCTGCTGTCCTATAGAGAGGGATTTAAGTAGACGGTCTAGAGCCTTCTTCCTTCTCCCCAAGGCCTTGGCAGTTAGCCAGATGGAGCAGCTTGTTGTGGAGACAGAATTCAGGATCAAAAATGGCTACAAATTCTTAGAAACTCTGTGGGGCTCAGGCTGGCAATGAGCTCTTGTTTTCAGGGTGGGTATCATGCAGTCAGTCAATGTTTATTCCCCTTAAACACCCCGTGAACACTGTTCTTTCAAGGTCTCGTCTGTCTCAACAGAGTTCAGAAATGACACAGTATGATATAAAGAGGGAGTCAGATAGGTTCTTAGGGAAGCTTAGACTGGAGACACTATGCAGACACAAAGGTGATGAAAAGGGAGATGGAAGAATCACATGCTAAAGTAGAGGAGGAAAAACACAGCAAAACAAAACCAGAAAACAACCATGGGCCAATCTCTCTGGAATTCTTTGGGCTTAGAAAGATAAAAACTCAGAATTTCTGGACAAAAGCAAATGTTCAACCACGTCTAAGCGGGATGAGGGATGCATCCAATAGAGTCTTGGACAGAGCACTATAAGGGTTTGGTGGCTAGGGCACCAGCCTAGGGAAGATGAGAGGCTCTAGGAGGTCTGCCCTGGAAGCCTCTGAGAACACAGCTGAGACACTGCCTCTGGACGAGAAGACTTACTACTGTGGATGTATCAGCTTTCCTCTGGTAGTACAGTCAGTAAGATTCCAACCACAATCCTAAGAGGGTTTGTTCAAAACACTTAACCAGCTATTTAGAGAGTGTGCCTGAAGGCAGGGGTTCTTCTGTTAACTGACACTCTCGTGATTAGCTATACATTATTATAGCAAATCAAAGTTGTTTTCTAAAAAATAAACAACAACAACAAGAAAACAACCTGAACAAAATAAAGACAAAAACAATGTATGCCTGGAATGAAAAAACACATAAAGACGGGGCTGGAGAGATGGCTCAGAGGTTAAGTTAAGGACACTGACTGCTCTTCCAGAGGTCCTGAGTTCAATTCCCAGCAAACACATGGTGGTTCACAACCATCTATAATGAGATCTGGTGCCCTCTTCTGGCATTCAGGCATACATGCAGGCAAAATCCTGTATACATAATAAATAAATAAATCCAAAAAAGAAAGGAAAAACAAAAACAAAAAAAACCCAACAACAACAACAACAACAACAACAAAAACAACTCAAGCTGATTAGTAAGTATATGTGGAACCAAAAACAACAAAATGGTCCTGGGAGAAAAAAAGATACAGTATCATCAAACCATACCCAAAAGCTACAATAAAATGTTATGGTACTGGACCAGGTAATAGAAAAAAAGTTCAAAGCAACAAAGAATCAAGAATTAGTCACATGTATCTGTGAGAGTTCTAGTATGCAAGTAGTATTTGAAGGCCCTGGGAGAGGATGGCTCATGGAACAACACTGGGCAGCAAGCAAACCTCTGAGAAGTAAATTCCAGGTGAATTAAAGCTCTATCATAAAATCCAACTCTGAAAAAAGCACAAGAAAATACCTGAAAGTCGCTAGCTAAGCCTCTAAGAACCATAGAGCACAAAGCCATAAAAGAAAGGGCTAATGCATTTGGTTATATGATAATGAAAAGCCTTTTGCAAATATCTTATTTAAAAACAACAACAACAACAAAAGTGATTTGGCTAAGACTGAGGGTTGGGTCATCCTGAGAGGGAGCAGGCTGTGAGGAAAGATGGCCTTGAAGCTCTGACTTCTCTTTCCAACAGAAGTTGACTCATTGCAGGAAGGGTATCTCTCATCATCCATCCCACCCGTGTCCTACCATGAGGAGGCAGCTGAAGCTAGTGTTGTTGAGAGCTGTCCCACACCTGTGGGTTAAGTGGAGACGAGACAGAAAGCATGGTGGGAAGAGCAGGAGCAATTTTGCCCCCACTTCAAATAGGAAGTTGGAGGAAGGCTGCCTCTGCAGCCACCACAGGTTCCAGTCCACAGGCTCATCTTTCAGAATGTAGGGGACACAACTGGGTCTCTCAAGTCTTCATTTCCATCTGAGAGGAAGAGGCTTTGGGGCAGCATACAAAGGAAATGTCATCGCATATGGGCTCTGTCTCTAAGAGACCCCTCAGCTTTGTTTAGTTCTAAGGTTGTACATAGCCCCCACCTCCATTTGGTGTGGCACCCTGTTGGGTATTTTGAGATTCTTGGCTGACCTGTGTACTTGATATAATCTGAGAGCTGAGTTTATGAGGCCGGTGTCTTACAAAGCTCACTTGACATCATGTCTAGAGAACACTCAGACAATTCTCTCAAAGGAAAAAAAATGTTCCACAAAGCTTCTGCTGGCCAATGAATGCACTTTGTGGAGTTCAGGTGTGTTCCTGGAGTCAGAAACCACTGTGCTATGCCATTCCCAGCTCTCATTTCTCATTTGTGAGCAGACGCTAAGTTTAGCAGGGATATCATGTTATTCAATGCCAATGGATAAACTGGGTTGAATACATGTACCAGGGGTTTGAGAGGAGGGGCGATGTTCTCAGCAAGTGAGTAGATGCAGTTTCATTAACAGATACAGAACATGACCAGAGTTACAATGAACAATTGAGAGAAATGGAGACATTTATCAAGACTGGCCAGAATTGGAGCATAGCCTCTATGATGTGTCATACTGCAAGAGCACCAGGCAATTCCTCAGGCCCCAATTTATCATTTGGAGCTTTGTTTCAGGATTGTTATTATTATTATTATTATTATTATTATTATTATTATTATTATTATTATTGAGACAGGATTTCTTTTTCTGTTAGCCCTGGCTGCCCTGGAATTTAGAGATCCACCTGCCTCTGCTTCCCAAGTGCTGGGCTCAAAGGCCTGTGCCACTACCACCCAGCTTATATTGTAGGCTTTCAAAAGAAATATAAGGAGTAAACAAATGCAGCTGGGGGTAATACCAAGACATCTGAGCCAGGCACAGGTAGCACAGGCCTTTAGTCCCAGCACTCGGGAGGCAGAGGCACATGCAGGAGACCTCTGTGAACTCGAGGCCAGCCTGGTCTAATTTTGGGACAGACTCCAAAGCCACAGAGAAACCCTGTCTCAAAAAGGCAAAAACAAAAAACAAAACAAAACAAAAAAGCACCAAGACATCTGACTCCTCATGAAAGGATGTCGGAAAGTTAAGGTAAAGAGAAGCCCTAGCCCCTAGGACACTTAAAAATACCCAAGAGCTTAGATGCATTGTCTCCGGAGAGAAAGGAAGGAGCTGCTTTCTATTATCCACAAACAGTGGCTGTGGACCAACCATATGCCAGACATTCACATGAGGACAGCATGAAGAGACTGTCATACCCCACCAGTACCAGTCTACACAACAAAATCATCCAACCTCACCTACCTCTGGGCAACAACAGGCACAGCAGTGTCCACTACTACTGTACCTATGTTTTGGGGGAAATGGGGATAGTGAGCTTAAGAATCTCCAATCTCCCATGTAAGTAAGAGAGGCCCTAGCTAGCCAGCAGAGGCCTGCTGAGGAGAGTGGATCTCCTTTCTTGCTGCCCCATCCACCACATTTCCTGGCTTTTTCCACTAGGAGTCCTGACCAGCAGGCATGCAAAAGACACAGCCTTTTAGTCACCCTATGGTCAAACAGTAACATTGCTTTTGAAATTACTTGAGCGGTGGCTTCCTTTTAGAGGTTTTGTTTGTTTTGTTTTATGAAAACTAAGGATCATACCATCAGAAAAGTGTACATTATCCATGCAGGTCTAATCGTGTATAAAATGTCTAGAATATCTCAGGACTAGAATGTTATTGGCCATGGTAAATCCAGTTCCCCTCACTCCAGAGCCATTTCTGAGGCTGATTAGCTGCTATCTTAGATGTCCAACAGGTAAATTAATATTCAACGTTGACCTCTCGCCATCCCACGCCCTTGGCAGATGGCAGAGCAACTGCCCATATTCAGAAGGAGGCAGAGTCCCTAGACTAAGGCCACATTTTGCTTATGTAATTGCCTCTACTCCACTCAGGAGGTCTCCGATAGCCCAGGCCTGGAACACAGACACAAAGTGGAAAGCCCCAAGTAAATGTGGTTTAGTATACAGCCCTATCTGTGAAGTGAGGGCCAGATGCGGAGAGATGTAGAGAGGCCCAAAGCTGTTCATTAGACACAGTTGCCCCTCTTGTTTGTCATTCTGCCTGGGATATGGCTGCTGTTGAAGGGTTCACCCTAACAGCCACTCCACTTCACTGTCAACCACCCCCCACTTTGGGGGAGTGATTTATTTTTTATTTATGCGTATGTGTGTTTGTGTATGCCATGTTTGTGGTGTCCACAGAGACCAGAAGAGGACTCTGTAGCTGGACCTACAGGTGGCTTCACGCTGCCCGATGATTTGGGTACTGACAACTGTATTCAAGTCCTTTAGAAGAGCAGTAATCACACCTAACTGCTGAGCCATCTCCCAGCCCCTTGTTTCCATTACATTTGCTTAAAGTAACAATAACAAAAACAAAGAGGACAATGCCAATAGCAGGGTTCGTTTAACTTCATTCTGTCCAGCACTGTGCTATAAGGTCTTGGTGTAAACTATTTCACTTAAGTTCACCAATAATCAAAGGAGATAGGCACCTCTGTATCCCATTTATAGATCTGGAAATTGTGATCAGGAGCTGCTGAGTTGTGAGGTCCCAGAGCTTATGAGGTGTGGAGCCTGGCTTTGCACTGGAGTCTGATTTCAAATCTAGTACATTAATCTCCATTCCCATTGCTCCTTCCCCAAAGATCAGGATGCACACCAAGGCTTTGGAAATCTAGGGTGATCTGGTCTCCCAGGTCATGTCCCCTGTCCCTGTCCTCCATGGAGAACCCTGGTTCTCAGGAGATTACCTTTTATTTTAGAGAGTTACACAAGTTTCAAGTTTTGTGTCCTCTCGTTGCTTTTTTAATCCAATTCTATAGCCTTAAAATTATCAAGGAGCCTACATTTTCTTTAAACTCAGCTGAACCTAGCAGCCTCATTTTTACCTCATTTAAAATCAGGAAGAAATTTCTACCCACCTCCCCCCCTTTTTTTTTTTTTTTTTTTTTTTTTTTTGAGACAGGGTCTCATATAGCCCAGGGTGTCCTTGGACTCACTATGGAGCAGAAGAGGACCTCAAATTTCTGGTCACCTGCCTCTACCTAAGTGCTGGAATAACAGGCATGTGCCACCACAGCCTGTTAAATGAAGACAATTCTACCTTTTTCCTGGAAAGTTGTTTACAGGTTGGTTGTGTTCATTTCCATTTTAGATACTTGGGAAGGGAGAAGAGCTAGTATTTAGAAATAGGGACAATAGTCCCTCAAATAGCTCTTAGTCTCTTCTCTTTGCTCAATTAGTGGATCTCAAGGAAAGTGGGCATCCAACCCCTCAAGAGAAAGGTCCAGAAAATGTGTGCCAGCCTCGACTGGATACTAGAGATGGCATGGGAATCATATTCTCAGCATTACACCATCAATAGATAAAAACATATAAGCAAGGAAATTTGAACAGTGGTTAGCACTAAGTAGCGTCCAGGGGGGGAGACTGAAGGGAACTTTTCAGTTTGGGTTGTCAAGAGATAACTGAAGAACCAGCGCAGGCACTGAGGCCTGCCTGTGAAAGGGGGCTAGCCAATGAGGGTATGGGGGAAGTACATACCAGGAAGAGCAAAGCAAAGGCCCTTAGGTGATACTGCCCTCTCCGAGTGTAAGTACCTGGAGAGACATTGACAAGGAGCAGACAGAGCCCTGTCACAGTGGCTGTGTGACCACAGTAGAGTTAGACTGTATCCTAAGTGGATGGGGAGTAGGGAACAGAGGTGGGGAGTCTGGTCTACACCGTGAGTTCCAGGATAGCCAAGGTTGCATAGTGAGACTCTTGTCTCAAAAAACAAACAGCTCCCTTAGGCTGTAGTGTGTAATAATGGAGCTCAGGAGACAAGAATGGCTCCAGGAGCCCAGAAGGATGACTTAGGTAGGAAAACAGACAAACACAGTTTGTCAAATGTCCACATGAACAGAAGTGCTACAAATAGTGAAGTGGGGATGACAGGTACACCAGACAGTCTCAGGCAAAGGAGAACACCATTAGTCACTGTGTTGTGATAGGCCAGCAGTGTTTCTCAACATGTTTTCCTAGATCATTAGCAGGAGCATTCTCTGAGAACTTGCTAGAAATGAAAGTTCTCAGGGTTTACCTCAGACCTGATAAATAGAAACTAAAGACAGGCCCAGTCAGACCTGTGGGGTGTATGTGTCTGTGGTGTATGGTAGTTAAATGGTGTGTGTGTGTGGTGTGTTAGGTGTGTGTGTGGTCAGGTATGTGTTATGTATGAGAAGGTGTGTGAAGTATGTATGTCTGGTATAGGTATGTGTGTGACATGGGTATATGTGTGTGGTGTGTGTGGAGAAGGTGTGGGTGTGTGTAGAGTCTGTGAATGTCTGGTGTAGGTATGTGTGTAGAACATGTATGTGTGTGGTATAGGTGAGTGTGTATATGTGGGGGTAAGCAGAATCTGTGTCTGGTATATGTGAGTGTGTGTGTGGTGTAGGTGTGTCTGGTGTGTGTGTGTGTCTGGTGTAGGTGTGTATGTGCGGTGACTGCGTGTGTGTCTGGTGTAGTGTGTGTGTGTGTGTGTGTGTGTGGTGTAGGTGTGTGTGTGTGGTGTAGGTGTGTGTGTGTCTGGTGTTGGTGTGTGTGTGTCTGGTGTAGGTGTGTGTGTGTCTGGTGTAGGTGTGTGTGTGTCTGGTGTAGATGTGTGTGTGTGTCTGGTGTAGATGTGTGTGTGTCTGGTGTAGGTGTGTGTGTGTGTCTGGTGTAGATGTGTGTGTGTGTATGTGTGTGTCTGGTGTAGATGTGTGTGTGTCTGGTGTAGGTGTGTGTGTGTCTGGTGTAGGTGTGTATGTGTCTGGTGTAGGGTGTGTGTGTGTGTGTGTGTCTGGTGTAGGTGTATGTGTGTGTGTGTGTCTGTGTGGTGTAGATGTGTGTGTGTGTGTGGTGTAGGTGTGTGTGTGTGTCTGGTGTTGGTGTGTGTGTGGTGTAGGTGTGTGTGTGTGTGTCTGGTGTAGGTGTGTGTGTGTCTGGTGTAGGTGTGTGTGTGTGTATGTGTGTGTCTGGTGTAGATGTGTGTGTGTCTGGTGTAGGTGTGTATGTGTCTGGTGTAGGTGTGTGTGTGTGTGTGTGTGTGTGTGTATAGGTGTGTGTGTGTGTGTGTCTGGTGTAGGTGTGTGTGTGTGTGTGTGTCTGGTGTAGGTGTGTGTGTGTGTGTGTGTGTGTGTGTAGGTGTGTGTGTGTGTCTGGTGTAGGTGTGTGTGTGTGTGTGTGTGTCTGGTGTAGGTGTGTGTGTGTGTGTGGTGTAGGTGTGTGTGTGTCTGGTGTAGTGTGTGTGTGTGTGTGTCTGGTGTAGGTGTGTGTGTGTGTCTGGTGTAGGTGTGTGTGTGTCTGGTGTAGGTGTGTGTGTGTCTGGTGTAGGTGTGTGTGTGTCTGGTGTAGGTGTGTGTGTGTCTGGTGTAGGTGTGTGTGTCTGGTGTAGGTGTGTGTGTGTGTGTCTGGTGTAGGTGTGTGTGTGTGTGTCTGGTGTAGGTGTGTGTGTGTGTGTCTGGTGTAGGTGTGTGTGTGTCTGGTGTAGGTGTGTCTGGTGTAGGTGTGTGTGTATGTGTGTGTGTCTGTGGTACTCGGGTTCAAAGCCCAGGCTTCACATATACCAGGCACTTTCCCACTGATCTACACCTCTAGCTATTGTAGCAGATGTGTTTTGACAGGTCCTTCAGGAGACTGACCCCTCTGCTGTCTACAGAGGACTTATACCCTTGGAGACATCTGACAGTATGGATGAACAAACAGAGAGTATGTGTCATCCTGTCTCATGACAGCAAGTGGCATGTTGGGTGGGTAAGCTCGAAGTGCCAGAGCTTAACTTGGACCCTGGGGTAGGTTCTATGAAGTCACTGAGAAAGCCCCAGTTTTTATCATATTCTTAAACCTAAGACTTCAAAAGAAAGCTGACACCTTAGTGTATACATCACATCACCTGGAGGACCCCAATACCAGGGGTCCTAAGTCTCATTGGCTAGGTCTGAAGTGGGGCTCAAAAGTTTATATGGCCGATGGGCAGTGGTGGCACACACCTTTAATCCCAGCACTTGGGAAGCAGAGGCAGGTGGATCTCTGTGTGTTCAAGGTCAGCCTGGGCTAGGACAGCCAGAGCTAGCTAAACAAAGAGTCCCCCACCCCTGCCAAAAAAAAATTATATTGCCAACAGTTTCTGAGGGGACACTAATGCTTTGATCTAGGCCTGTAATGTAAGAATCCTTGATTTAAAGGATACAAAAATCACAAGGGTCCTAAGTTTAAATTATGATCTTCCTTTTTAGACAAGATTCTAACAGACACCACAGCCCTCTAAGTCCCAAGGAATTTGAAATTTTATTTTTGGAAGAAGCCTCTGGAGAGAAAGATGCTGGACCTCCAGTTGGAGGTCAGTAAACATCTGGGAAATAGCATTTTAGAGGGTGCAGGGAAATTTAAAAAGCCAAGCAAAACTCTTGAATGAGATGATGAGGTTGGCTGTGGCTGATCCGATTACTGGGCCAACATCCAGTGAACAAAAGATCCTGGGAATGTGGGCAGAGCAGAGCTACTCTGGAGATGTACGGGTACTAACTACTGATGGGCTTCTATGTGAATCCATAAGGGCCCAGACTGGACGCCTGCTCTAAGAAGAACAGGTGTCTGTCAGGGCGTGGGGGTGGTTAGTGTCTGGGAAAGTGGAGATGGAACAATGCAACAAGACAATTCAAGAGCCTAAGTCACAGAGCCAGTGGCTGAGATCATTGTGGTGACACAGTGCTTCATGCTGTGCTCACTCAAAGGCCTGGGAGGGCCATCTGCCTGCTTCCTCTAGACCTGCTCTATGTTAAATCTTTCCCCGTGAAAGGAGGGAGAATTCATTCATGAATCAAGTTGAGTCTAGAACAAGAAATGTGCAGAGGAATCTCTTTTATAAAGAGCACACTGGCTTTATTACCTAGCCAAATAGGTGAGACTAGGCAATGTCAAAGCCAGAGAGATCTGCATTTTAGTGGGGTGTGTAGACAAAACCACCATGGGAAGGCACTACAGTAGGTAGAGTGCTGAGACCACAGATGTGTTCTGACATCAACCTACCAGGGCTTGGAATTCTGACAGTGGAACCCTGAGCAGGTCAATCATCTCATGCCGCAGTGAGTACCCTCTGGGTAGTAAGAGTGCTTGAACCAGAAAGAATGAAATTGAATAACCAGGTTATTTAGTACCTAGTTTTAAACATTCAGTACTTAAAATATAAAAGATAGTGGGGCTCAGAAAAATTTAGGATGGTGATTTAGGATACAACACACTATCAGAGCTATTGTCAGAGATGAAAAGGACAGCTAGGCTGGAGCTGCTCCCAATCTCAGGCGGCCTAAGAGATTAGCTTAAACAGGACACCTCTGCTGGCTGGAACACAGAGATATCCTGCTTGTACACACTAAGCATTCAGTCTCTTTTGTGACATTTCTCATTGCTATCTAAGTAGAAACGGTCAGACGTGAACAAACCAAAGGGAGTAAAACTAGCATTGGTAGGAAAACTGTACTAACTAATGTTATTGGGAACACTTGGAGATTTGTAATGTTAAGGTAGAATCCCAGTTTCAGGGGGAATATAAAGCTCCTGAAGTTCTCAGAGTGAGGAGGAGGTGCTGAAGTGGCAGTCGTGGGTGTGTGTGGACCCCAGCAGCACTGGCAGTCAGGTGCTGCAGAGGGATTTCGTCCCTTTCATCCCAAATGAGCACTAACTCCTCTAAAACCTAGTCCCCTAGATCATAAAGTCCTGTCAAATCCCAGTACCCAAAGGTAGGGGTAGCAGGAGGGTGTTCTCTCTGCTGAGAAAGCAATTGTTACTGGAACTAAGAATAAAGAGAATGCTAAAAAAAAAAAAAAAATCATGCAAAAGAGCCAAAGTAAATTATATACAACATGGTTAAATAAAAATTCACAGCCACTGGGAGGAGGTAGCATGGCTGCCTTTGCTTTCTGATACTTCAGGCAATTGTTATTAAATCATAAGTGATACATCACCACAGGGTTCTTTTGACCGCTGCAGGACCTTACCTCAGGTTCCTGCTCTTCTGACTTCTTGCTTCTCATCCCATGTATTTACTGGGAGCAGGTTCTGACTAGTCTGCACTGGAACTTCCTCTTAGAAAAAGATCCAGGGATTTTACCTGATCCCCACTCTTGAGGAGGGGCATTTATTCTTCAAGAAAGCACCCACTTGTTTTCTGTGTGTCCCCTAAAGCCACTGGCACTACAGAACCAGAGGAAACTAGTTTTTTAGCCAGGTCTGGTGACACAGGACTATAATCCTAACTACTCAGGAGACTCAGGCAGAAGGATCACAAGCTGAAGGTCTGTATGTGCTACGGAGTGAGTTCAAGGTTAGTCCGCACAATTTAGTGAGTGAGACCCTTACCTCAAAAAGTATTTTTTGAAGGGCCAAGAGAGCTTAGCAGTGAATACTTGTCTGCCTTATGAAAAGTCCCAGGTTTAGTCTCCAGTTTAGTCACCAGACATACACATGTCTCCTAGGCACCCCATCTATCTTTCCCAAATAGTGGTACCCTCAGGTTTCATTATTATTTTTTTTTTATCAGAGTTGTGGTTATCATTTGGGGAATTTAATTCAACTCTTACTCTCTACATTTTGTTAAGAAAAGAGTAAAAGAGCATATGTCCTTGGGACTTACCCAGAGAAGCCTGGAGCGGTGAGCTGGAATATTCTATGGTCATGTAGAAGTTCTTAAAACATAGCCCATCACTGAGAGGATTTCACAGTGTGACTTCTACCAGGAACAACTCAGAGAACGCTTGTTCTAACTCTGATCTTGGTTGAAGATATGTGAAAATATTAAATGATGAAAAGCAAAAAGACATACAAGAAAAGGTCATACTCTACTTCTTAAAGGTAAGGAGATATACTTTAATACTCTAAGGCTCCTAGGCTTTTGCTTTTTTTTTAATTTACTCAGAAGTGGTTCTCCTTAGTTAAATAATCTAATCTTCTAGAACAATGGTTCTCAATCTGTGGGTCATGACCCCCCCCAGTCACATATCACATATTTACATTATGATTCATAACAATAGCAAACTTACAGTTATGACATAGCAATGAAATAATTTATGTTTGGGGGTCACTACAACATGATGAACTGTATTAAAGAGCTACAGCATTAGAAATTGAGAACTACTGCTCTAGAATGTTCCAATGAAAGTGTCCTGAAGATTCACTCTTGTGCTATATTTTTATGGCTTTGTTTCTCTCTGCTATTTAGTCTATTCCATAGTTTAAAGAGGACCTTACTTCAAGGCACAACTCTTCATCTTATGTCACGGACTCTCTTGTAAACCATATACTTCTCCAAACCAACTTTAAATGTAAGATGACATAAACAAAAAAAAAAAAAAAAAATGGTTTTCACAGGAAATGAGCAGGATTCATGGGCAAGTTCTCCCTTTTTTTCAGTGCAGCCGCCTGGTTAACTATCCCACTGCCAGACATTTTTTAAGAGTTGAGCCAAGAAGCCACAGAGGAAGTCTACCCACAAAAAACCCAACCAAAACAAAACAACAACAAAAAACTTATAAAGAAATAGATTTGTTTTAAAATAAAAAAAAAAATGGGGTTTTCTCATGTGAGGAAACACATTTAATGCCTTCAGCAATTAATGATGAGTAGCAGGCAAATGTCTATCTGCTATGAGGTCCTGGAAATGTCTCCATTGACTAAAAACCAAACAAAAACAAAACAAACAGGCCACCCAGATCCCTCCCCCACAAAAGCACTGAAACAAAAGACTGATGATTTGTTTATGTAGTCACATGAAAAATAAACATCTTTATTTTTTGCCTACTTTATTTCATTTTTTTCAAATAAAATTTAAATCTGTACAAAGTATACTGTTACAGTATATATTTTGTAAGAATCAATGCCTAAAAGAATCACAATACTTCAATAAGCAGTACAGCAGACCTCGCTAGCTTCAGCTTTGATATTGAACAAACTCAAGCCGGCTGATGCACAACACGGTTGCTTGGTTTCCACATGGTGAGTTCCCAGCACTGAGATGGGAGGACATGACAGCAAATATGGTTATATTACAGCCCAACACACTGCGCTTCTTCATATGATAATAACTGCACATATTTAACACAGAATGCTCAAATTTACTTTTAAAATTGCATTTGCTTACTTTTTAGTTGGCAAAATTCAGCATTCTTAAATGGGGTCCCCAAACAGTGCAAATTAATGATATTCTATTGTATATTGGCACAACTCCAATAAGGATTAACTTGTAAACTCAAAGAATATCAAGAACTTAGCCCTAGATTTTAACTAATATACACCTGGTCCATTTAACCAAAGTCATTTTGGAAAGACAGTAGAGAGCAACTATTTTTGAAAGGACATTGTTTTGACCATTCTTTTGAGAAGGTAATTTTTTAAATTGTCATTAAAATTTTTACTATAAAAATTTTACAAACTTGATTAGAAATTTCAAGATGATTCACAGCAGACAAATACAAACTGTTTATATTCCAACAACAGCAAGGCTTAGACTTTCAAGTGGAGCACAACCATGTCAGCTGTGTTAACTGAAACTGGACAGTGTACTAAGTTTATAAGTGGTGCTGGGTCTAGCAAGTGTAAATACACAGTATATTTCAATGAAAAGAATTGTCTTCTTTATACTTTATTTGTTTTCCCATAAGGAAACATTAATGTTTACATTCTTTAATAAAGTTAATCTTACATCAGAATATAACTTAATACTGTCAGCAACAGGGACCACACACAGTAAATAAGAAGCACATTTAAAATAAGTCTGATTTCACATAGATTAACATTTGTTGGTTAATAAAATATCGACAGTATTACAATCTTACAATATTTACAGTAAGAAAAATCTAGAGTAATATATACCTTTCACAGCAGGATTCC
Source organism: Cricetiscus sungorus (assembly GCA_030556225.1). Classification (NCBI taxonomy): domain Eukaryota; kingdom Metazoa; phylum Chordata; class Mammalia; order Rodentia; family Cricetidae; genus Cricetiscus; species Cricetiscus sungorus. Next base: position 124,715,988 of record JANBXA010000651.1, read on the forward strand.
TTTTTAAGTTTTTCCAGTTTGGGATTGTGTGTACACAAAAAGCTCAAAATAAAGCAACTCTGCATGTAATCTTAAAGTAATGGCTACAGGGGGACTCTATCATGGCCATTGAAAATAATGGTGACTTCTCACGGAGTCTGTGGCATCTGAGAACCCAGTTAATTTACCAAAGTCTTGCTCAAACCAGCCTTAGTTATCCAGATTAAACCAGCCTTAGTTACCCAGATTAAAGCTGCAGAACTCCGGCCTTCCCCAACTGCTGAAAACCCAACAGACTTTCTCATCATGCTATAAGAAGGGAAATTGGTTTCAGCTCATACCTTAAGGCTGGAAGCTTCCAACCAGTGCATATTTTCTAACATATGCTAAAAGAGGGCTGTGGTTTCATCCCCAAGCATCACAAGAGTCTACCCTCCAAGTTTAGTGCATCCTGATGATGCCAAGCTCACTCATTCTTCAACTCTTGTGCATTAAGGCATGAACTTGGCCTATATAATACCAATATCTTGGAGACTTGGGATTGGGGCAAAGGAACAGACTTGTGTAGTTTGCACTAAGAGCAATAGGAAAAATGGGAAGTGATGCACATTTTCAATTAGAATGACAAGAAGACCCACATCCCTAAACTGGAATTTGGCCAGGGTATCAGAGTTAGCACCCCCTTCTCTGAGTACCACGAGCAATTAGGATGTGTGCTCTGGGCCTCCTCTTGGAGAGCATCTACAGTAAGTAACGCAGTGTGGAACATTATTTCAGTGATGACTCTCAAGGAAGCAGATATAATTCTTGAATCTCGGGCTGTCTACGGCACCTGAGGTCAATCCTCAGAGCTGTGACCTGTCCCAACTCTGCTTACTTCACAATATCTGATGGGCACAGAGCACTCAGGGATACAGCTGCTGGCTCCTTTGGACTCTAGATCTTACAGGTAATCAACAGGTATCTGGGATTGAATTAGCAAACTGTACCATGGCTCTTTAAACAGACACTGTCAGGTTTGAAATCATGTCAAGCATGAATCTTCACTGTCAGGTCATAATTCAAAGTAGGAGTATTCCCACATCAGCCAAGGTTATTTGTCAAAACCTTAGAGGAGTTGGACGGTTTTTCAGTTTGCAAGTGATTGGTTACTTATTTCGGTCAAGCTGGATTGGCAAACCAGACTGAACTATTTAGTTTTGTGTTTTGATTCTTACATTGTGCTAACCCAAAGCTGTTGCATTTGGGCTAAATACACTGACAGAGAAAATTCAAACAAAAGTTTCAGCAAACTTCTGCGGCATTTTCTTTTTGGAAGTCAATGCAAGATCGAAAGGTATTTCTACCCAACAAAGTCTGTTTAAGTAATTAATGTTACTTCCTTTTGGTCCTATACAGAATGCTATGACTTCTATATAGGTCTGAATGCTGCCCTGTGTAGATTCCTTCTGTATATCTAAAAATATATACTTTCAGTAGTTCAATACATGGTTAATCTTCCCACAGAGGAAGATTTTTGTAATCACATGTTGCAAAGTAGAAAAACATCTCCTTTCTAAGAAAGGAAATACACTTTTCTATTGTACACTTTTGAATAAGCCCAAAGGCATGCACCAAAAATCATTATTAAACTAATACATGCACTAAAATAGTGTGAAGTTAGACTTAAAGTGCTGCTTCTTGATTTTTAAATTTGAAGATATTTGTCAGTTATTGAGTCAAAGTCCTCCCCCACCCCACCCATGGTATCAAGAGAGAAGAGTAAAAAGTATGCATAAATCTTTTAGACTATTCTTTACATGGGGGAAAATGGATATATCAACTATCCTATATGTAAACTGGACTCCCAGTTTTAAATAAAGTCAGTATTTACTGGTAAAAATTGTCAAAGCTAATACACCCAAACAAATGTTACTAGTAAATAATGTTCTACATAGAGAATAATTTACTTTGGTTTTATGCACCTTCTTAAAAATAATACTAGTGTCCCATACTTCACCAAACTGATGTGTTCCAGCAAAGTTGTAAGGCAACTTATTTTTCCCTAGTGCCATCTTTTTTTCCCAACAGACAAAACTAAAATCTTTTGGTGAGGAAGGGGTTAAGATAATAGCTAACCCCTTGGCATCCTGAGCATTGTGGTTTATCAAACTCTACCCTGCTAAAGTTGTCAGGTACTGGGACCTTAACCTTGAACCAGGAATGGTTCCCATATCTGGAGAAGACCTGACTCCTTATAAATAGCTCTCAGAACTTTACTTCTCTTTCCCTTCTATCTGGATGTTATAAAGTCTAACAAAGCTAGTTGCAATATCACATTTTGCTAGTAGGGGCCACCATATGATAAAAATTCCAATCTGAAATATTTTAAGCCAATAGTTCCTAATTTTATCAATTAATTTGCATTATAATTTTCTATGCAGTTTCTCTGAGCAAAAATTCCTAACTTGGGATTTAGAAGATAAGTGATGACCCTGAGGTTGTAGCAAAATTATCTGTATTATGTGCATTTTTTTTTCTTGGGGAGAGGGTCCATCACTTTCATTAGATTTCAAAGATATCTGTGACCCCCCTCCCAAAGTGTTACAGGGACTTAACAGGGATACCCGTAATTCACTGTATAATAGGATTAGGAAATGGAGGCAGATAACAAAAATGGCCTGGGGGGTGCTGATCTTTTCCTTTATTCATATTTGGGAAATAAGTGCTTCAAAGTAGGAAAAGGAATTAAGCTGGTTAAACTCCACTAAAAAAATAAAGCCACTTGCTACAATTTTCTCACTTTCATATGCAATAAGTTTAGCCTCCAAGAAAAGGTATAAAGACTGAATCTTTTCTTTCCCCAAGGAAATTCACAGATAAAATGCTGAATGCCACCCATGTTTAAAAAGCTAAGGCCATCAAATGTAGGTAACTCTAATGCCGTGAGCTTTGCGGTTTTGCATACAGAATTATCTAGAGTCAAATCCATATTCATTAACTTTCATTTCCAAAATTGGTCCACATTTAGACAACTACCTGGCACAATTTCTGTACATAACCCTAAAATCTGGACTATGGTTAAACTTTCTACTTAAAAAACAAAGCTACAGGCTCCACAACAGAATCTAGCCACATACAGCCGCACCATGTTGTAGGCAACATTCTCATTTCAAACACATCACTGAATTTTCAACAGAATTTGCAAACATTACGAACCACAATGACCAGAAGAACATGGAAATAACATGTCACAATCAACACCCCCATCCAGAACACATTCAGAATACCCAACCAGATCTGAAAAGAGGCCTCTTACTTGCTGGTTTAAGTGTGAGGTGTGTAAAAAGCTACAGAGAAAGAAATAGAAAATGAGATCATTAAGTAACTTATAAAAACAATTCGAGCCAAAAATACATCTCCCTGTTCCATTGAAAAAATTCAATTTCTTTTTTTGCAATTCAGAATACAGCATCACACATTCACAGGCACACTCTTTGTTCTCTGTGCAGAGCACATCAAGAAGCTTAGTCTGCCTCTGGTTAAATCAAAGTCTTGTAGCCTTTGCTATCCCCATCCCTCAAAAAGAGAGTCAATCTTAAATTCTCAAAAGGAACAGTCATTTCATGTAATACCAGTTATGTGACACAAACCACGAAGAAACTATATGACTTCATGGAAAGCTACACAAAAGAGGGAACTAACTGCCATCTACTTGCAGTTTTTTAAGCATGTGCCCAGTAAGACTCAGATATCATTCACTAAATGAAACATACCAACACTCAAAAGCCAGGCCATATCAGGCTAGAAGTTGGATCTCAAAGACACTATTTCATATACATAGACCTATTTCCTATCCTAAGCTTTTACTTTACTTAACCAGTTTAATAAAGCTCACATTTATAAAGAATTTTATTGGCAAATAAAGATCCATATTAAAAATTGTATCAAAACAAATTTTACTGTTACGTAGCTAACATTAATAATAAATATTTTCTTGGCCTTATAAAGCATATGTAATTGCATATGAGTTTAACTTTGGGTGGGATATTGAAAACAATTTTTGCAAGAAATTAGAAAAGACTAGAAACAAAAGTGAAAGTGACTAGTCTTTAATTTCCGAAAAATCAAGTGCAAAGATAAATAGTGCAATAATGAAAACTATAAATTTACAGGCCACTTTACAGAGTCCTTTCTGCACTTTTCTACATTATTATCAAACCCTAAAAACTGTATGCAGCATAGAAATGGGCTATCATTTATCTCCATTGCCAAGACTCAAGGAACCCTTTCAGACTTGTCTCAGTCATTCAAAGCACTGATTCTTCACTTCTTTCAAACAATTCCTAAGGGAGGAGCGATTTAAGAAGGCTCTGCACAGACTTAAACCATAGTATGTTAACTACAATTTAGAATCTGACCCACAATGAAATGTGAAAATTATACTAAGTGCCAACTCTGCAAATTAAGCTATGTAAAAATAATCCCACTGTTGTTAATGAACTTGACACTTGAGAAAAGAAAAGAAAAAAATCTTCCAAGTACAGATCAAAACTTCCTTTTGGCTATTTTAAAAGCAAATTCCCACAGGAATGTATAGGGATCTGATTAAAATGAAACTTGAAAGTCATGTGTCAAAATTACTGGGAATAAGCTCATAGTAAATTTAGTAAATCTGAATCTGAACTATGTAACTTTAAATGCAAATATTTACCTTAAATAATTTAAAACACTCCTGGGATTATAAAACAGATAACTAATCACTGTCAACTCACCTTACAAAGAACCTGGGAGATAAATTATAATTAACACTCATCTACACTAACTTGAGGGAATACTACCAGGAAAACAAACAGAAACACCAATTCAGGCTATAATGTTGTCTAACTCTGGAAATACATTACCAAGGGCTTCTTAAGATCCCCAATGTTAGATGGCTGCTAGGACTACAAATGTAAAGGAAATAGAAAAGATACTTAAAATAGCAATTCAGTGATTGTATCTGGTTTACTGTCATCTAAAAAATGTATGTGGACCAAAGGCTAAAGTGTCTGTAAAAGAAGGTACATTGAGTGTGGATCTTGTGAACTAGAAGGGTAATCTTGAAATGCAAACATAAGATATACTGTGACAAGAGCCCAAGTTAATAGCGTTTGGTAAATGTCACTGACAGTTTAAAAATGGCAAATGAAGGTTGAACTGGCTTTTTTGTTTTGTTTTGTTTTGAAAATAGTAAGTTCTTAACACCAATCTGTCTTGACCAGAAAAGCTGCTATTTTATAGTTGTGTTACTTGAATTTGTTCAGAGGAGATATACTATAAATCCTCAAACCATCACACATATACATCAAGACAGATTTGTATAAACCATCATCACCACAACTAGCTAGTTTTCTCTGAGCTGACAAGGGACACACTGACACCTCCTTTGTGAAGCTCAACCTTATTTTCTTAGTTAACAACCACCATCCAGAGTTCACCTTAGTACTTCTTACTGCCAATAAAAATCCCTCCTACTTTACTTCCAACCATTCTCGTTTTTGTCTCTCACACCCCCATTCACAAACAAACAGCTTTACCCTTTCTGTTCTCCCAATTTCCACACCAGTGAGTCTCAGCTCTCAGTAACTTAAACACATGCTTCTTACACTCTTCAATTCACAGATTTCCTAACAAGCACTCATTTAGATGCTCTTCAAATTGCCAAGTTAAGACTATGGGGAAAACAGCAGTCAGAAAACAAAACAAAAACAAAAAAAGGCCAAATTACTTCAAAATACAGAAATCTTTCTGGATCATCAGTTCTCTATGTTCAAAGGAAAGAGCCATCACTTCTTTCTGAAGGAGGGACATTTAGGTGCCATGAGTAGGATCATAAAGAAGGGAGAATGGATGGAGAAGCCAAAGTGTCAGACAAGGAGGTCAAGAGCTACCAACAACTAACTGCACTGCCAAATGTCAGTCTATTTCAGCAGAGTTTGACTTAACATCAATGAGTGTAAATCATTATCTGATTGGTATTACTGTTTGGGCTAGTCAAGTAACTAGGTGTCACCTGTCCAGTAACTTTTGACTGCCACGTAAATCCTCCTAGAAGCCTTTTGCATTAAGACATCTTAGACCAAAATATATACCAGCAAGAATATATCCACAACTGCAAAGCACAACAATGTGATCCTGAACCTTATAGGCCTTCTGAATCACTAAAGGGGAACCCAAGCCAAGAAAATTAAAACTTGTTAACTTTATTTTTCCATGAAATGCTAAAAATTTAATATGCAAATCAGTAATAAAAACAAAATATATATTCATGGAAGGACAAAAATATTATGATTCCAAGAACAATAAAATGTTTCTGGTGTGTAAAAAGTAGCTTTATTGCATATAAAAGATCACCACCACATTTCTATACCTATCAACAAGACAATTTTTCACAAAAGCTAGACAACAGAAGGAAGGGAAGGAAAGCAGGAAGGGGGGAGGAGATACCAAATGTAATAGAAGGAACAAGACATAAAGCATAGCATGAAGGCAGAAATGGAAGGATAACTACAAAATTCTTGTAAGAGAAACATCAATAAGAGGCTATTTTCCACATTCAACTTTCCTGAAGATGTAAGTTGCCTACGCCCTTTAATATCAAAACCTGGTAGTCAGTTTGTAGATGGAAGATGGCAAACTGTTTAAAACCAGCCACATGTCTTATATTTCATCTGGTTGCTCTTGAGTTTTGAAATCCTACTAATGCCAATTTAAACTATGCTAATGCCAGTTTAGATCACCACCATACAACCCATAATAATGAAATTTCTGATCAAAAAGAGCTACTTGAATGGCCTAGGCCTTAAATTTAGGTTTGGTTTTAGGATCAAATAGCATCATAAATCTTTAAATCAGCTTTTCTTTAAAATTGCACTGCAAACTCTGCAGAGCTATGGTAATTAATGTTGCTGGGTAAACAGTCATTTTAAGTAGTGATTACTTTTATAGAGTATATTATTATGAATGGCCAAAATGGCTTACAATGAAAAAAACGTTTTAAAATTTGATAAAGTTTAAAACAAACTCACAAAAGTGGTAAATTTGCTTAAGCAATTAAAAAAGATCTCTCCCTTAGCCTATAATAGAACATGAACTCCCTCTAAATTATTAATATTCAAATTTAGAGATAACAACCATGAATGTTATACTCAGTTGTCACCCACTGTTTCGAATCTAAAGTACTCAAGATGCCCTTGTCTTAGCTTTCTTTCACACTATTAACAAAATCTCATCCTGATATCCAAGAACCAACAAAAAAGGGGAAATGATTTCCTATCTGGTTTTATGGGGAAGAAAATATTAAAAGTATACTTTTATATCTAAAAAACCAGGGCTATGAAAGCTACCCGATTAATTTCAGTACGCCCCATTCTAAAATCATCTGGAAATATGAGTGTATACATAAAGGGGGGAAAAAAACCTAATGAAAATGCTGGAGAAAAGAGGATAAGCCATGTAAAGATAAAAATGATTCCATGCCCTCGGTGGGGTCACCATGGATGGCCAATTAACCTAAAATGTCACGAGAAAAAAATGTGTTTAAAAAGTTCCATTGCCAAAACACAAATTTTAAAGCATAGAAACAAAACTGAGATAGCTTCTCCAAATATTAAGTTCCATTAAAAAAATCAGGAAGAAAAAAGATGACATTACATCTTTTCCAACATACCAAATCTTATGCTATGAAGTGCTTGGGCCACCAAATCCACCCAGATTATTCTCAACAGATTTATCTTCCCCTCACCCCCTTCCACCCAAATTTAGCTCCATTTTCCTGCAGAAAAAGGTACAAATTTAACAGTGGCAAGAACAAGAAATGAAAACAGTGAGTACAACTGATAAAGATCCATTGATTTTTATTACAAATGTACTTGATCACTTGGCTTCAAAAAGTTTAAAATCAATACCCTAATAACTATATGCCAGTACAAAGCAAACTGTTTTACAAATTAAATACCTAAAAACTTGACAAAAATATTAAAATTTGATGAAAAACAATTATAAAAATTCTGAATCTCTCTCTTCAAAAAAAGAAGGCAGTCTTCCCAGACCTATCATACAATGTTAATAGTATTTAGCATTAGGTAGCTAAATTATATTTATGTCAGCATTAAAAAAAAACTTTTAAACTAATAGATTTTATTTGTATATGCTTCAGTTAAGTTTGTGAATGCCATCTGATTGCAATATAATCAACTCTTTAATTGAATTCTAATTTACACTTATTTAATAATTTGCATAGCTTGAAAGGGATAAAGGTTATCCTATGACTAATTAACATAGACTATTACAGTGCTATTTCTCAAGGCAATAAGTATTTGCTCCCAAATGAAATTATCTGTCTCCTTTCAGCAGGGGTTAAAATCACTAGCAGCTTTCTCCATTACCTGAAAAGAAAAAAAAAAAATCCAAAACCAAAAACTGATACTTTCCATTTTGAGTCAAATATTAACCCCTGCATGGAACTAGAAAGTGAGACTTTCAAGGTTTTTAAAATTTCCCACTGGTTTTGGTTTTCACTTTCCATGGCTTTTGAGAAGCTGGAAAAGTTTGTATTTCCTGACTACTTTGTCTTTTTTTCTCATTTGGCAAATGTTCATCTACCTCCAAATGTGTGTCTAGTAGAGGAAAAGCCAACATGGCTTTCTTACGAACTTCCTTTGTTATCAAAGGCATGTATGATGATTTCTACAGTTCTGGTTAGTTAACTTTAGCTCCCTCTGTGGCTGGATGACTGCTGCTTCTAACATCTGTATGATAAATAGGAGGCACAAATAAAAGGTAGCTTTAAAATGAGATTTGGTAATTTAAGGGGGGAAAACCCACAAATACCATCACCACCACCACCACCACCACCATCACCACACACACACACACACACACACACACACACACACACACACACACACACACACACACTCACTTTCTCTTCAAATTTGGTGGCTGATTTTTGGATCAAATTACTTGACAATGTCTCCCATTTTAAAGAACATCAATATCTCAATGCATTTCAAGTTTTCTTTTTTTACTTAGGCAAATAACATAATTTAACCAAGCTCTTGGACCTTAATTGTAAGACAAAGCAGATCAATAAAAATAAGGCATACTTGTCATGAATTAAGTTCTGTTTGCTTGTTTTTGGCACATTTGATCATACTGTCTTCGGTGAATAACACATATGGTCAAATATACCCCCCCCTTTCAGCACAAACTGGGGCTACTCACTAGTAAAATAAAAACAAGAAGAGACTCTAACATAACACACTGAAATATAGAACCTTGGTAAAGTACCGAGCACCTGGGAGGGGAAATGTAGGGGAAGGATGAAACAGGAGAAGGGGAGGGGAGGTTAGGAGGTCAATGGGGGGAGAAAGTGAGATGCTTTAAACAGAAAGAGCATCTTTACAGTCACTCAGTCTTCTCTATGACCACTTTTTAAGTCTTAAAAGATCTGCATGTGGGTTTCTTTTTAAACCCACTGACCATAAATCAGACAATGGATTCAAAGTCCTAGTAAGATTGTGTTTAACTGTTATAGTGTAAAGACAACAGCACAATACATGTGCTTCTTGATCCAGTAGGATTCCAAGCAGAATCTGAAGTCTATAGGTAAGAAAGGTTTCACTTTAGGCAGCTGACCCTAAAGAAAACCTTACGAAAGAACTTGCATCTCAAAGAAAGGACACTTTGCCTAAGTTTGCTGTGTTTTTGTTGACTTGCACTACTGACTGCTGGCTACTACAAAACACTGATCTAGGAGTACTCCAACAACTCGTAGCACAAGGCTTAACTTTAAGAAGCTATAGTAAACAAGAGACAAAATCAAAGCAATTCTCTTTCCTAATTAGAAACAGCACAGAGAATGCAATCTTTTCCATATCACAGTTAAAGTACAGTGAACAAAACAGCTCAACAAACCTTAAGACAAAAAGTGCAGGTTATTAATGTTTACATGCAATTGATTAGCATTCCAAATGTCACATTATGCACTGTAAAAGCTCAACTTTACTATATAAAAATAATAAAAAATGCACCTTGGGGAAAGGGGAAAGCAATTTAATAATTTCCAGTGATTTTGTAAGTAAAGAAACTCCTAACTATTGTACGGTCACCTCATATTGTATGAATATGAAAAGCAAACAATGGGAAAATGCACAGTACAATGAAAATAGCTTGTTATTCAACACATACAGTAGATCTCAAAAACAAAGACAACACTCAACCAGAAAGCTTAAAAATATCAAATCAAAACCTAAAGAGCCAGCAGGGGGAAAAAAAAAATCCTTCAAAAAAGACAACTGTTCTGCCTTCCTAGGCGGATGCTTTCCAATGGGAAAGGTACTGACCTTCCCAGTCCTACAGGTGGTTTCTTCTACATACAGCAGGTAGATCTAGATGGCTGGATTTGCCAAGAAACAATTGCATGTCCAGAACTCTCTCTGTCAAGACAAGATCCAAGATCCTCTTTTTTTCTTTTTTCTTTTTTTACCAAAATACTTTCTACAGAATTCCAAACCAAAATGTACTGTATTTAAGGCATCTTTTTTTTTTATAACATTTTCTCTTCACTCAAAGATGATAGTCATGCAGCAGTTTAATGATAAAAAATATATTAATATTTTACTATACAGCAGCAAGAAGTTAGTTGTCAATTAAAAGCACATAAACATCTTTAAATGAAAATCTGTAAAAGACTACCGTTACAAACAATTTCAGTGGAGGACACCAGCTTGGTAAAGTGCTCTCCTAAGCTTGCATTTTCATACCCTACACTTTGAATATGAGTGATAATAGATAGAACATACTTTTGACAGAAGGCTTGTACACTTGGGGAACACAAATACACTTACATATAATGTAGCCAGTAATAACTAGCACCACAGCTACATGGAAATCCTTTACATACACCAACTTGGCTTTCACTTTTAAATGAAACTCAGAATCCATGGCTCAGTAGGATAACTATAATGGTGTCGCTTTGCTTTTAAACAGGTCTACATAAGTTAATAGCACTGGCAAAAATCAAAGGATAGCTTCAGACCTCTTACAAGTTTAGGAGACAGTGCTAGTGACCACAAATAGACTCACTACCTGATATCCAAGTACAGGTTCACTGGAAATTGCTGCACGTTAGTTAGGTTTTTAAAATCTTTCTACACATAATAAAAAATATATATTATGAACAATACAAGTACATCTCATATACACAATAAAAACAAAACACCTACTCAATAAAAGCAAACAGATGCAGAAAAATATTATGGGAATTTCCTTTTTCTTTCTCTTTTTTCTTTTACTATTTGAATAACTTTGGTTCCAACCATAAAAATCACAACTTAGCAAATTTCATTTAAATGCCTTTTTTAATAATTTCTTCATGTTCACAGAAGTTTCACTGACCATTTTTATATGTTTAAGGTCCAGATGCAATGCATATTGTATAAAAGAGAGCACTTATTGTTTACCTTGCATGAATTAAACCTACGTACCTTGAACTCTACAAACTTCTGCAT